>CM029121.1:27601526-27721526 GCA_016859345.1 Istiophorus platypterus | reverse complement strand
TACATTGCTTTTTCTGATGAGAGAAGAACATCCTGAGTCGCCACTACTTTTCCTCTATTCACACAGTGTCTGGAGGGTTTGTGAATATCTTCTGGGAAGTAGCCAACCTTATAATTTTTGGTCAATTTCCTTCGGGAGTCAGATTTGCCCTCCCTCCAGATGCCCTCCCATTATCTGCCTCCTCTACCTGCATTGTAATGCCTCCTTTTTTTTTTTTTATAATGTCAGCCGTGGCCTGAAGGCGCCTTCCTGCCTCACGCGGTCCAAAGCAGAGTGACTGGCATCTTTTGTGCCGGCTTAACAAAAGAGAGACCTGCAACAAAGGAAAGACCTTGAGGCAGCATTTCTCCGGCTCTTTATAGCAGCCACAGGCGGATGATGGAGTGACAGCGCTTTTTCTTTTCCTCCGCGGCTTTATCTCTGATGCACTGTTGCCTCTTTTAACATCCCATACACTGCCACGGAGATATCAAGAGAAGGAAAAAATGAATGCATATTAAAAATGAGAACCATCATCAATAGAAAACAAACAGTTTTCTCGATTGTGCGCGTGAAACAATGCCGATGCCGTGGCCGTGTATCTGCAGCGTACAGGAATTGCGGGTGGGCGTCGAAGAAGACAGAAGTTGGCACCGGCTTCTCTTCGGTGTCGGTGTTGTAGGATGAAAAAGCAGAGGATTATTTTGCCTAATCGTGAAGCTCCTTGTTGTGTTTTCTCCGAGTGAGAAAGAATGAAAAAAAAAAAAAAAAAGGATTGAGGACGAGCAAATGCTGCGATTTTTACAGCAACGGCTCCGGCCCGTAATGCCAATATACCGCAGATCGGCACCCTCAGAGACTAAGCTGTCGACGTTTCTTTTAATCCGTACGTACGGAGCGCTCCGCGTAATCTCACGAGTTGCACTCTTTCCGGCGGATGACAGGTTTGAGAAACAGGCCCATGAATAAATGGAAAAAAAAATCTTCAGTGTGAACTTTGGAGCAGATGTGAAGTCTCAAATACGGAAGGTGAAAAAAAAGAAACCACTTTGAACCACTGAGGTGAATGAATGTAAAAGCAGGTGGAGCTGAAAGAGAGCAAATTAAATCTAAGAAAGCTCTCAAAGGATTATCCTCTTTAATGTAGTAGTGAAGTAGGAGGAGTAACCGGGATCCAAAATTAAATTCCTGGATCCTGCTAAAACATTCAGGACTTTAAATCACTTCACTCAGATTCTGCGTGAATATTTTGGATAAACTCGGTGAAGTTTTCTTTGTTCCCAGTTGCCAGGATGATGCTGAATTCGCCGCAGCTCTGACTCTTGGCGTTGCTAGAGAGGGACCGATAAATTAGCTTGGAAGATGCATTAGTGTAGATGCAAATAAGCAATAGAAAACTTTAGTTCCATTATTTGGGAGATGCGCTAAGTGTAGCGGCGACGTAGACCACAAGAACTGTGATTGGTTGGCTCAGTGGTAATGCACTTCCGGCTCCTCCTCCTTCGCGGCCGTCGAACAAACTGTCTCCTCCCACGTCTTCTTTCGTTTTCGCGTCGCAGTAAATTCAGGAAAAATTAAAACTGCCTGTGCAACATCCATCAGCTCCAACTCCATCGAGATCCGCTCGGTTACAGTCGCAGTTGTTTCGAAGTGATGCTGACAAACGGTTGGAAAACAGCAGCAAACAAAATCAACATGGCGTATAAACGCCGTCGCCAGCTAGTGGTTTGGTGGTGTAATTGAAGGGTGACGCCAATGCTCACGACGGTGAAGGACACTTGCATAGATTCGACACAGACACATAAATTGGCCTTTACGCTTACAAATTTTAAATTTGAATGCACGTTTTAAACATTTATGAAATGACCATCAGCCCATGTATATTTTTTCAGATATTTTAAACTGAGTCGGGTTTTCGTCGCTGCCGTAGGAACGGACACTGATGCTGATGGGAAATGTAATATTTTGAGTAATTTGCTAAACAAAACTGACGGAGCAAACCTAATACGACGTAGCTTGAAATATATATAACCAACGACCGTAACACAAACCCATATTACTGAAGAAGACTGTTGTTTTTATGTCGAAGGAATGGCGGGGACATCATTAGAATGACGAATAAATCCAGAATCGGCGCCGCTTTCTAAAAACACAAGTCCGCATTTCGTCGAGTAACATCCCCTCCTCTCTCTACCCTCTCTGCTCTCCAGGCCGTTCTCCACAGCTGGATGACGGAGTGACCTGGCCGAGAGCGAGGACAGCCGGGTGCCAAGACATGACGAACCGGGGCCGGTATGGGCGAGGCCATGCGGAGCGCCTGGGTGAGTCCGGACGGGCGCTTCCTCCTCCGCGCTGCAGGAATTTTGCCGACGCTTTTATCCGCGCTGAGAGTGGTGAAATACGACCTTTTAGCAGAGACAAAAATAGATCAATAGCTCTGCTCTTCTTCTCCCCTGTTGTCTGAGAAAATGGTCATTTTGTGTTCTGCTTCCTTCAAGATACCACAGTTATTAAAGAAGCAGACGGCGAATCGTGACATTAAGGAATAGCTTTGCTGCTGCTGCAGTGCTGTTGTTATTTAACAGTCAAATATTGCCACTTAATAAAAATGTCTTTGTATATTTTGGGTTTTGGCGGATTGGAGGACATAGTTACTCTGCTTGTCTCCCATGTTTTCCAGTCTATGCAGCTCTGTCCAGTCTGGTGCTGGTTCTGCCAGGCCTGCTGGGCTCGGTCCACGGCTGTCCCGGTGTCTGCACCTGCTACGGTAACACCACTGACTGCTCCGCTGTCGGCCTCCTCTCTCTGACACCCATCCTGACGCTGCTGGACCGGGACTGTCTGGTCCTCCGCCTCCCCCAGAACAACCTGTCCTCCCTGGGCAGGACGGAGGCCTCTGACCTCAGCAGCCTGGAGCTCCTGGATCTCTCCCAGAACCATTTCTCCGCCCTGCAGCCTGGAGCTTTCTCGGGCTTCGGCGGCCTGCGCTGGCTCAACCTCTCCGCCAACTACCTTGGGTTGCGTTTGGCTGCATCGGACCCCGGTAACAGCAGCACGGAGGCTGTCCAGGACTCGAACAGAAGGTGGGGGAGCGCCGGCCTGGGCAGGGAGGCTTTCAAGGGGCTGTCGCGGCTGCAGGAGCTTGACCTGTCCTCCAACGGCCTCCTTTGGCTGCCTAAGGGCCTGCTGGACGGGCTTCAGACGCTCCGCTGGCTGTCCCTGGCCAGCAACAGGCTGGCGGCCCTGGACAGAGTCACCTTCGAACCCCTGGTGGGGCTTCGGCAGCTCCGGCTGGCGGGGAACCCCTGGGAGTGCGACTGCAAACTGAGGGACTTCAAGCACTGGATGGAGTGGTTGATTTACAGGGGTGAGCAGGGCAGTTAGCAGGCCCCTCCAAATCTCACATTCTCAGAGGTTGATAGTTTTGGCAGTCGGCTCACAGCGGATCGTTTTACATTTCGAGTTCTTTGCTTCAAAAGCCGTCTAATCGAAGCAATTAATCTCCACTCGGCAAGACGGATGTGTGCTGAGCAAAGACATCTAAGAATATAATGACCTCCATCTCTCTCAATCCTCCCCCGTCTCCCCCTGTTTCTCGTCTTCTTTCTTTTCCTCTTCATTATATTTTCCCTCCCTGCCCCCCTCCCTCCTTCTTTTCCTTTTTTTTTGTTTCCCCTCCTCCGTCTGTTTTTATAGATGGGCAGGTAGATGCGATGCAGTGCAGCCTCCCGGGGGACTTGAAGGGCAGGGACATCCGCAGCGTGCCGGCGGAAATGTTCAGCCACTGCATGCAGAGTCCGGCCAAGGACGGGGCGGCGGGCTACGCCACCCGGCCCCCCTGCCCGCCGGGCCGTGCCGGCGTCAACGAGGAGTGCATCCGCCAGCGCTACCGGCCCGTGAGCGTCCGCCGGGCTCACGGCACGCAGATCGTCGCTGGCGTGGTCTGTGGCACGGTGTGCGTCATGATGGTGGTGGCGGCCACCTACGGCTGCGTCTACGCTTCGCTGATGGCGCGCTACCAGAGGGAGATGAAGAACCGCGGCCAGCCCCTGATGGCCGAGTGCGGAGCCGAGACCGACCCGGAGGACGGACAGATGTCGTCGCCGGCCTGGAGAGAGGCGCCGGCGCCGCCCAAGGAGGCCTGCGGCATCGTGCACGGGTACCGGATCAGCAGCTTCTGAAGCACCGCTCCTCCCCGGACGCCCCCCGCCGCTTCCGCCCCACGGCTCTCTCATCACTTTGACGAGACAGACGTTTGGAGAGAGAGAAACCCTGTCGCGAGCCTCCGGGCGGGACCGACTGCACGGCTAATGGACCCCAGCGGATTCAGAGAAACTGGAACGCCGCAGCACTTCCTCTAATGTATGGATGCTCTGTGAATTGTTATTCCCCGCACTGCATCTCCCCGCCAGCTTTTTAAACTCCTCTGAAGCTGCGGTTTTTGCACCTCTGCACCTGGACTTCCCTTCATCTGTGTTTTTTTTTTCCTTAGAAAAATGAAACTACTTTTTCTTCTTTTCGTTCAAGCCGTCTGTCTTTGTATCTGAGCCCCGACAAAGCACAAGCTCCAAAAGTACAAAATATCTGTGACGCTGTGAAAAATTCTCTCCATCCTCTGTCTAGTTGTGTTTGTTTTATGTTCTTGTTAAATCACCCCACACTGAGAGCTAATCCTTTGTTCCTCTGCTAGGTGGATGCACTGTCTGAATCCCTTCCAAGTAACAGACACTTGAAACCATATCAGACTCCTGCTGCTGTCAGGGAAACGCTGCTTTGAGCTTCGGCGCCGAGACAAACTGCATTTAAAACAGGTAGCAGGAGCTGTGCCTCCCCCTAGAGGACGAGCTCTGAGCTACAGCAGCTTCTGATCCAGCACAAAAAGACAGAAACATATAATCCCGACATTGCAAAAGTGTGAAAATATGCTGAAAGTATGTGAGTCCGTCTGCCCACATGTGTACCTGTAACTTCCATGTGTGTGTCATTTATTTTTTCCATATTTTCCGCGATAAGCACATTAAGACGTTGTCTCAGATGGAACTCAAGGACTGTTAATCATGCTGAAGATAATAAATAAATATATTTATCTAAACCGTTTTTTTTTCTTATTAAAAACACAACGACACCAACAGTTCACATGACGACAGAAACCACATTCGTTCAAATGGTTTAAAAAAAAAAAAAGGAGTACGACTCAAAGGATGAAATGAAGAAATTTCAAAGGCTCAACATGGCTGGAGTTTTTCTCCACATCAGGAAAAGTCAAGGAATCCTGCTTAAATCCTCCTATGACACATGAATCCGAGGAAAAATGATAAAATTCATTCCCACTATGGACCTAGTTTTATCAATTCCAGCTTTAATTTACTCTGACAAGTCGATTAAATCCATTTTCTCACATGTTTAACACTTTTATTCTAGTCCTCTCACATCCATAGGAACCTTAGATGAACTCGCCAGTCGATCCCGTTTCGACCACGTCCCCCCTGAACGGGATCCTCGCCGTTTTAATGGCGACGGCCTCTGCCACACGTCAGGGTGTTTGGATTGGTCGCGAATCATCACGACCCCCGAGAATCCTCAACCTCTTATGCACAAGAAGTCGAGGAAAATCAAAAACTGGCAAAGAGGCTTCCGAAAACCTTGATATCTCTTTAAGGAAGCATCATGATGTACGATATTTATCCTGATCACACATCCTGGTACACAACAACAACAACAACAACAACAACAAGATTAACTCCAGCTTCTTGCTTGAATTAGCTCCAGTTTCTTCTCAGGCTACAGCTGGTGGCTCTAATAAACTGTTTCTAAATGGTTTTAATTTGTTTTTTTCAATGTTTTTCTTTTTAATTATTTGTTTGGATTAAACTGTTTAATCTGTATAATTGGTGAGAGGATAAAAGTGGGCCAATAAAGGCACAAACTAAATAGTGAATAAACTGAGTCAATGAGCAGAATCGATCATTTGTTCCACATCATATGTGAGATGTCCCGCTGTTACAGCGAATGGCCCGGCTGTTCTGTTCGGTTGGAAATCCGAGTGTTGGAGACTCACCTCCGGCCATGGCCGTCCTTCCTTCTGATGACACCGTCACCGACGTCGTCGCGATGACGTACTTCACCCCTGTCGACAGAAAAAAACCCTTAGACGTTAGCTGGAGTTTCACTGGTCAGAGAAAACGTGATGAGGGTGACGTTTGTTGTTTCAAGGGAAAAACAACAAACTACTAATAGAGATAAATATGTAGTGCTGACGGTGGGAGACGGACCTTTGTCGTTGATGGGGTAGTAGTAGAAGCTCCCCGGGGTGTTCTCCACGGCCAGGCGGTACCACAGGGGGAAGTGGTCCATGGTGAACAGGTTCTCTTTGTCAACCGGAGTCAGGAACCTTCTGTTGAGTGGAGGTTCGAGTTCAGCGGGTTCAACGTTTTACATCGAAAAGTTCAGGTGAGCCTGAGGTAACGCGCTAGAAATAAACGTCGCCACGGGTCAGGAAAGTGACCGAGGAGGCCAGTGAGACTAACAGCAGTTACATAATCTGATTCTGTGCCTCCGGTCTGTAACCGAAACTCGTCCTTTAGCTCCTTCTTGACCTCAGTCACCAGGTTAAAGTCCCGGTCTGGAGTCTGGATCAGAGTCAGGATCCAGGACTGTAGAACCACCTACTGCCCTGTGATCCTGATCATCACCCACTGCTTCAATTATTATGATTATTACTATCTTATTCAGTCCTATTAGTATTATTATTATTAGCCCTGTTATTATTACTATTGGCTTTGTTAATAGTCTCATTATTATCATAAGGAGTCTGATCCAGACCTGAGTTAACGTCTGTTATGATATTGAACTATATAGATAAATTGAACTGAGCTGAATTGCGAAGTAACTGTGGACAGAGATGGAAACTTCTTCATGGAAATTTAAAAAACTTGAATCTCTGGATTGTAGCATTTTGTTGTTTAAACTCTAGTCACTAACTGCATGAATGTAGAAACTGCCCTGCATATCAACAGAAAAACATTAAATTGATACATTGAGTTTTTGTCACGGTTCCTTCTCCGTGGACTTACTTTGCCACTCGGGTCTCCACCCCGGCGTATCTCATGATCCTCATCAGGCCGGCGCGAGTTCCGAGGAAGGCCGTCTCGATCCCCGGCTCCACCCTGAGGGGAGAAAGCCCAGGTTCAGACACCGGACTGGGATGAGGCCTGTCCGGATGAAGGCTCCGAAACCGCAGGCTACAAATGCTCTGCTGATCTGGATGTCGTCCTCACTCCGTTTTATCAAATCCTGACCTGAAGTCAAGACTTACAACTTTGACATGAGTAAAGCTTTAACACTGCAACCACACGTTCCCGGTTCCCACTACTGGTTTCTATATTCTAGATTAGTCCTGGGTTTAATTTTCCAGATTTTTCTATCTCTGAAATTTACAACAACATTGCAATATAGTGTTAAATATATGTTCTGATACAAGTATAGTTTTTTGGGCCTGAAACTATTATTCATAATCTTCAATAGAAAACAGTTCCCAGTGCAAACTCTTTGAGGTTTTGGGCCCTTTAAAGCTCCAGCTGACAAACGCAAAGCCTGGACGTCTCACCTGTCGTTGAGCATCAGGGCGTTCCAGTAGGCCTCCAGCGGCGCCGTGACAACGGCGTCAAACAACGTCTGCTGCAGCAGCACCTCGTCGCCTAGGCAACGGGGACAGGCACGGTCAAATGCAGGTAAAATCAGATCCGAAAAACATCAAACATCACTATGACCCAGAGCTGCTCCGATGTTGTCACTGTCGAGACGTAGTCCTGCCTTGACAAAGTATTAAAAATGGACTTTGTGTAATGTGTTTAAATTAAAAGTAGAGCTGATACAAATTTATATAAAAACCCACTAAACTAATATATTATGGTTTTATTATTTTATTTTGTTTAAAAGAAGAACGTCAGGGTCAAGAAACCCACACTCGAGGTCAGGTTCCTTCCCCAGCAGGTAGCGGATGGCGGCCTGGAGCTGGGAGTATTTTCGGTGGGCGGGGTCGATGTCGGTCTCGCAGTACGTCCTGAGGGAAGAGGGAGGTTGACTTAAACCGAGTAAAAAATTAATAATAAAAAAAATAGCTGCACGTGTGTGAGTATGAAAGATTCTCGGTTTATAGTGGAGACAAAACTTCAGGAAAAATTAGAGGAACAAACTAAATCTGCTACATTAGAATCATGATTTCTGTCTGATTCCAAAGACATAACTGTTAGAATCTGGGCTTTTACTCTTTAAACACTTCTTTCATTCCACTACTTGTACTCCTGTTACACGTCAATGATTAAAGTAGACTAGTGAGCTCTGTCATGTTCCTGCTCTATCTGCTGTGTTTAATCCCAGTTCAGGGCCCAGACTGAGGCCGGGGGGGTTTGAGTCGTACCACTCGGAGGCGATGCTCAGGTCCGGGGAGGTCAAGTCATGCAGCCCTGCAGAGGAGGGTAGAAAAAGTCCGATCGAAGTTAGATCGAGAGAATAAAAAGATTCAATTTACAGCGAAAACAGCATCAGATACAGCTGCTGAGTGAAGGTGTTGAGCCTCAGTGTGGCCGTAAAACCAAATAAAACTCAGAGCAAAGGCCAGTTAATTGTTACTGAGGGACTCAACTGGATAAAGTTTCTCTCTACTTCAGGCACAAGTTTCACAAAAAGGGTTAGAACACGCTTCCTGCAGGGGATTGTGGGTAATCCTACCTTCCTCCACAGACACGTTTCCCATGAACATCAGCTTCCCGTGACCCTTGGTCAGCGCCATGCCGAAGCTGCAGAGGCGGGGAGGGGGGGGTTAGACTGACATGCTGTCCTCTAGTGGTCAAATCACACAGATACAACTGCACATGCAGAAGAAAAATAACAGCAATGTTCCAGGAAAGTTTCCTTCCTTCAAACTTCAAACTAATGATGTTAGAGCTCGATCAGTACTGGATTATTGAGGGTTGAGGCTGATACTGATATTTAACGAAAATCTGTCACAATATATCAGCTTATATATGTATATATATATATATATATATATATATATATATATATATATATATACACACACACACACACACACACACAGACACACACATACACACGCACATATACACACAGATTTTTTGTTTGTTTGTGTGTTTGTTGTTTCTTTTCTTTTTAGGAGACAAAGATATGTTTTATCAAGCATTTACAGAATTGGGTGCATATGACACAAACTGGCACAAACTCATCAATATGAACCACGTAATTCTCTTCGGTTACTGCTGAACAAGTGAAAGGTTCCAGGAAAACTTAAGCGTCGCCAGAGTTTTTAGACAAAAACACAACACCTACGACGACAGTGAACCTGGATTCAGATCATCACGGCTTCTCTCTTCTAACAAAGTTTGTATATCTTGCACTAGAATATGGACTTAAAACCTCAGTGTCATATTTTTGATTTCAGTTTGATCCATGAAAGAAAGGAAAAGCCATTTAATTTAAGTGTATTAGGTGCTAATGTGTTACTGTGGCACCTGATGGATCTTTAATATTCACTCTTTGCAGGAGACAAACAGGAAGTCTGACAAGAAGTCAGGCTCAATAAACAGGAACAGGAGGATTGAAAGGACTCGAAGAGAGAAAAGCTGGTTTACCTGAAGGGCGTGTCGTCGATGTTTGTGTAGAAGTAGTCGTTGATGAGGTACAGGGGCCGTTTCTGGAGGGAAGGGGAACATGCTGAGTTAAGCTCTCAGCCAAACATCAGCGGCCTCTTGTGTCTGTGGAGCCACTCACTTCTCAACCCCAACAGTCGCATCAGGAGGATCCGACCGTTCATTTGTTTCCACATGAAGTTCTGACCCTGAATGTTTGTCTATTTGTCTTTAGTTTCTACTGAAAAAAACTGGAACCAGGTGTCAGGAAAACAGGCTCATTCAGTAAAGACCAACATCTTGATGTTTGAGGGCGATAAACACACGTGACAGGATCTAAGAGAAAGTTAACATATGAACCAAGCAGCTGTTCTTACACAATCACTGCCAATGAAATGGTGGGGGGCACATTCTCCTTCTAGGAAATCAGCGGGTCGGTGGTCGGCCTCGGCCGCTGCATCATCGCCACCTGCTGCGCTGGAGGGAAACTACAGCCGTGTCCTCAATCCATACATCTGACTGAGTCTACTCTATGCACTCGTTCGGAGGCAATTAAAGAAAAGAAAAAAGAAAAACGCTGTATACAGGAACTTCATGCACTTTACCGATCTGTCAGTAAATGATAAAAGGTGATTTTCAAACAGTGGTGCGAATTTCTCATTTTGAAAAGTCTCAAAAGCCATGTGAAGCATCTTTCCCTTTTTTTGCACTAACTTGCATCAACCTTCATCTCTGTTGTTGTCAAACAAATCACACAAAAAAAAAATGTATACATAATCCAGTGGTTTTAGTCTGAACGCTCATACGTCGCTGAGAATCAGGACACGTGTTTATCTGTTCCTGAATTTCCATTTCTCCACCTCATTTACAGTTTTCCTCCTTTTTTTCCCTTCCAGGAGGTTCAGGGTTGGAGAAATCATCCTCTTTCAAGCTGCCGCACAGAATTAATTATGCTTGCTATCAGATTTTTTTTCCACAGCTCTTCATGTTTTTTACTCTGAGTGAAAATATTCAAACCCAAAACTACCACCCACTGCACTACACTGCAAACTGAATTATCCTAGATGCTTTTCTGCATCATTTTACGTACATTTCCCAAACCTTCAACCTGACACATTTTGGTATCTTTTGAAACTTAGGGACCTCCACTGCAAGTTAAAATAAAGGGCCTGAAGCTAGATTCGGCTGCACCAACCCAGACTCTGTAAAGACCAGGTCCTGGTGGGTTGGGACTTTTTAAGATTGAACCGTCCCAGGGTGTGAAATTAAAAAATGGAAAAAAAACACAAAAATGTATATGAAAATAAACTGGTTGTTACAAGGTTTTTCATTGACACTGTGTGAGCGGACGTCCTTCTCACCCCTTTGTCCACGGAGGCTCTGATGCTCAGGCTGATGCTGCCGGTCTCTCCCTTCACCATGGCCGTTCTCAGCTGGAGGGACACAAGGAGCCGAGTTAGCTCGACACCTCACACTCGCCTTGTGTTACGGTGATTGAGCGTTACACAAAATGCATGAGCATTTTCAGGAAGTGCATTAGAAAAAAGAAAAAAAAGTTCCATTCTGGAACCTGTTTATGCAGAAATTTCAGCTCACGTTCTCATTTTGTTCTACTTGTTCCCTCAGACCACAGGTCATCAGACACACTTACCAGATGTTTCTATTAGCATGGATGCATGTCACTGTTTCTTTTATTATTCATTTCTTTACACCTGCTGACCCAGGTTCTCTCTACCCCGAGTTCACTTTTGCAAAATTCTTCACACAGACTCGGCTACGGTTCGTCTCCTGTCCAAAATGCATCAGTTCAGCCAAGAGACTTGGTCCAAGTCTGAGGATCGACCCCGGGACCAGAACTCTGACAACATCGTACCGCTCAGAAAACACTGACCAAAAAAACAAAAAACCAAACAACACCGCCACCAACACGTGGCATCAGTCTAATGGATCACTACTGTCTACAAATAGCTTTTATGTATTTACAGTGTTTAGCATGAACCAAGATTCCATTATAAAGAGAGGCTTATCTCAGTAAATGTCAGATAAATATTCACTAGAAACACCTGTATTAAAGAGTTACAGACGGGGAGAGAACAGTGAGACCCTTTAATAAAAAAACTGCACATTTAAGGGGTTTTTTGTTAAAAAAAATTTAAAAAGGTGTTTTCAAGATGATGACGACCAAAGATTAGATATTGAAATGAGATTCAGATAATTAAAGGTTCTACTCTCCCAGATCTTTTTATCTGAGATTCATCTGTTGGTGTTTGATTGTGTGTGTGTGTGTTTGTGCGTGAGACTCTGTGTGTGTATGTGTGTGTGTGTGTGTTACTGTGTGTGTGTGTGTGCCCTCACCGTCTCGTCTGTGTCCTCCCACTCCACCTCAGACAGGTCCACGCTGTTGTAGTTCGGTTTCGGCTTCAGCTTCTTTCCGTCTTTGTACTGTGGGACGGAGGAGACTGGTCACCGGGGGCCGTGCTACCGCAGGGAAACGCTGCACAACCGTCCTTTATAAATACACAGATGTCCGGAAAACTGTCCCAAGTATTCCGGACATCTGCTCCACTGTAGTACGCTAAATAAAGACCAGGTAAATCAGAGCCGCCGCCGCTGCTGCTCCTGAGCTGAATTAGACCCTCATCAACTCACCAGAGGTCGAAGGTCGGGGTGGGCCAGGATGTAACCATTGTTGGTGATGAGGAAAGCGTAGCCATGCGCCCCCAGCTGAGGAGGAGGAAGAGGAGGAAGAGGAGGAGGAAGAAACAAATTAGAGCTTTTTTTGTTTGGGGAAATCTTACCCCGGATCAGATCAGGAAATGATCGACGGGTCCAAGCTCACCATGTATCTGGGCGCCAGCTTCATCACCTCCATCAGCGGGATGTCCGAGCCCACCACGCCCAGCAGGATCCCATGAGACAGCTGGAGAGACGGGACACGGGGTCGAGGGTCAGCATTGTAATGTGACTTCATTAAAACAGCGTTGGTTCATCTGAGGCAGAGGTGTCCGGTACATGTTCCACTTAATCTTTGACTTAGACTGAGCTGTTTTTAAAAGCCCTTTAAAAGGCAGCGAAAGCCACAGCAGCAACAATCGTAATGGGGCCACTCTGTTCTGAATACGGTAGGTGGCTGCAGAGCCATTAACCGAATAAACAGACCTTTATGTGCCCGGATCTAACAGCTTTAACCGGTAAGGGAGCCTAGTACGGTCAGAACCAGCGCCGAATGCTGCAGCGGTATAAAACCGTGATGCGTTCACCTACTGCTGAGTGAGCGTACGAATGGTGATGCGAGCGCAAAGCTTAGAGAAACAGTTGTCTACAGCCATGTTAGCGGCTCTGGGGCCAGTGAAGCTTTGAGCTAAATGCTAATTTGACACACTCTTAGTTGCTAATGTTTGCTAGTTGGCGATAAGAAACAAGCGACACAGAGGTGGACGGGAGCGTCATTAGCTTTACAGGCTATTAGCAACATATTGGACAGATCAAAATTTTGATGATGCTTGAGGAAAAAGCCAGAGGATCAACGAAGTCATTTGGGTTTATCCTCTGGTCACCATGAATAAATGCACAACATTTCAAGGCCATCATCCAGCAGTTCAGATACTTCGATCTAGACCAAAAGTGGAGGACCAATGGCCAATGGACCAATGGGGTCATGCTGCTAACTTGGCTAAAACGCTGGCTGTGTATCTATGAACTGAACAGAAACAGGTGGGTGATTCATAGTTACCTCTCATCTTAAAAAAAACCCACCTTCTGATTTGTTATAAGTAAATTAGGCAACTTGTTATCTGTTTGTTCTGTAATGTAAAATAAAGGGGACTGGTGAGCCCTGCTAATGTGTCGAAGCATTCAGCGATATCAATAGCAAAGTCTTGGATAAAGGTCAGACTCTGCCAACTCTAAAATGCAACTGTTATGATTAGTTCTCATTTATATATATATAATTTAAGTGACAGAATGTTAGCATGCTAAGATTATACATGTTAACATTTAGCTTGTAAGTTAACATCATTTTAGCTGATGACTGCATGTTGCATGCTTCAGCATGTTAGCATGTTCTCTGGAATAGTTCTGGAGGTCACACCGTTGGTGAAAGGTCAATCCTCACGTTAACCCTTTATCCTCTAAGAACCACGGATCTGCGTTTACTGACTTATTTCAGTTCGGATCAAAGAACAACAGGCGTCGCTCTCTAAGTTTAAACGTGACGTTCAGGTAGCGCAGCTGGTTCCCGGACACTGACCGTCTCCTTCTTCTTGCTGAAGACCGGCATGGCCACAGAGGTCATCAGCAGCAGACTCTGGGCCTTGGTGGTGAAGAGCTGGAGGACGAGAGGATACACGGTGTGATTACTGAAAACAAGGGCCGACTGATGGGTCAATGGAAAGATTTTATAGATACATATACATCTAGAGAGTTCGTGTGTGGTTGGACTAAACAGCCGGGTGATAGAGGGACATTACACTCTAATGTGATAGACTTTATACTACTGTACCTTTGTGAGAGATCAGATGAGATTTAAATTCAACTCTGGGGTCATAGTTTCTCCTGATGTTTACTGGTCTTCCTGTTTACTTTGTTTAGATTTCGTATTTCATTCTTTTTTTTTACATAAAAAACCATTATATCTTCTTTTTCATCTACAGACAAATGTAATCCCGATGTGTATAGAGACAGTGTGTGCAACCACTGCTGTTCTGAGGTTAAACTGCAGGTGGCGATGTAGGACTGCTGCAGCTCCTGGTGAATTAACAACACTATGTTGTAAAAGTGCAACAGTCACTAAAATGTAGCCCGGTGGTTCTCAACCTGAGGGTCTGGACACCTTGTGAAGACGAATAATAAAATCCTTCAAAGCCACATTTTACCATGAAGGTTCTCTCTGTTTCTGACTTTTTCTTTTTTTTTTTTTTTTTTACTAAACTATGCCACAAATTTTTTTTTCATCAACAGTGAATCTGAAACACAATTTAAAGTGTAAGAGGATATGAAGCCAATAACAACCCAAGTTTGAGTCTAGCATATGAAACAGATGAAAAACTGACTCTTCCTCTAAAACTACAAAAACTACAACCTCCTCTTCCTCTTCCTCTTCTTCTACATTACCTCCTTGGTGTTGGGAAGCTGCCAGAGCGACGGAGGGGATGGCCCAGATGATCATGGGAGAATGAGCCGGGGGGGCAGAAACACAGATGAAGGTGAGGTGACAATGATGATGATGACGATGAAGATATTGACCAATGTACCGTAAGATGAATTAAAGGACCAGTTCACCTCAAAATAAATGAAAACTTAAACTATTTTCTCTTTCCCTGCTACATTTAAAAAAAAAAATCTCTGGTATAAATGATGAACTGCTCCTTTAAGTGCGCTCTCTGATTGGCTGGCTGGGGCTCACCACCGTGTCCATGTAGGCCTCGGTCCAAATGATGTCGTGGTCGTGGTTGATGACCATGGGCCGACTGAGCACGTGCAGGTACTCCATGACGTTCTCCTGCACGTCGGCCAGCGTGGAGATGTGTGTGTAGTAACCTGGGAGAAAAAACACACACACACACACACACACACACACACACACACACACACACACACGTAAGAATGAATGCATGCGCGAAAAAACAAGGCTGAAAACACATACACATACACACACACATACACACACACACACACACACACACTCCACTTGCATCCACCACTGTTCTGAGCAAGAGTCATCTCTCTCCCCGATCAGGGGGGTGAGACCCCGCACCTTATTGGGCGCAGGCAATCCATCTGGCACATACACCTGGTTACACCTGGTTAAACCTGGTTACACCTTTTCAAGCTTTGACACTTTGGACATTTGGTTTATATTGTATTTTGACACTTTGGACATTTGGTTACATAAATTTTATTTTGTTCTGTAACATTTGTTTACATAAAAAGTTATTTTTTTTTATAGAATAATGAAAACACAGATATTATTTAATAATTTGCAGTTGCTGCGTGCAGCTCCATTCAAGGTCAGATGGAGGCTTTTTCCCGTGATGAGCCCCTCTATACACTCTTATTTTAGAAGGGGGGGGGCATGTCTGGTTGAGCCGCTCGTTGAACGGCTCCGACGGCTCCGACGGCTCCGACGGCTCCTCTTTTGCTGACGGACATGTGAGCCATCGTTCTGGCGTGAACACGAAACCGAGGGAAAGGGCTGCGGGTGGAAAGGCCAAGCTGCAGGTGGGTGGGTTGAATCTAACGGAGGCGGCTGCACAGTAGTCTTCACCACGCATGTACCCACACAGTTCTGTAGTTTTTTGGAAGGGTCCAGATTTGGGGGACCGGGTCTGGGTTTCACGGCCTCGGGCCAGTTGAACTCCTCGAAGACGGTCTCGAAGTCCTCCATGGCTCCGTCCGTGATCAGCATAATGGCCTGGTTGCACATGCTGCCCTGGCCATTGGCCCTCGCCTGCACAGGTGTGCACACACACACACACACACACACACACACACACACACACACACACACACACACACAGACAAACGCATGCACAGACACATGCACATACACACACACGCACAGACACAGACTGTAAGCTTATACACACCAACAATGTCGAACACCCTTCCTCTGAATGTTATGCTGAGCTGAATCACCCCAGTTTCATTTAGGATGGAAATTCCTCATTCACACACGCTTGACCTTTGACCCACGAGGGCAGTGAGGGACACAAACCTCGTTGAGGATCTTGAAGGCCTCCTTCATGGCGTTCTTGATCTTCGCTTCTCCTTTGACGTGCAGCTCCTCCACCAGCACCTTAAAATGCTGAGACAGAACGAGACAAGGACATTTTCTTTTTTCTTCCATCAGCGGATCGAACTATAATAAAAACGTTTGTCCATCGTCCATTATTTTCCATTTATCTGTGTACATATGGTTAGATTAATTTTACTTGCAGTTGTTTTTGAGGTATCTGCATCTGAGTCTTGGAAATATGATGGAATTGAATATAGTTTCACTCATGACCATAACAACGAAAATAATAATAAAAATAATAATAATAATAATAATAATAATAATAATAAGCTTGAAATGATACCTTTGACACTTTTTGGTATCGTCATGACATCACTTTGGGCTCTAGGAAACTGATTGTTTTTTGTTTTTTAAAATTATTTATCAACATTACATTTAGCAATAAATTAATCAATCAGTGCTTGTATTCTGGCAAGATTCATGTTTACGGGGTTGATTCAGACTCCATGAGCAGGTAATAAAAAATGTCAAGAGGTTAAAAAAACACGGTGGAGATGTATCTTACTCTCACCCCCCAAAAAACATGTCAGAAAGAGAGAAAGGGACGAAACTTTCCAAAGGTGTCCTCAGCCAAAAGATCTGAAACTCAAGGTGGTCCTCAGAGAGATAGAGGTACCTTACAAACACAAACACACACACACACACACACAAAGCGCCACGTTGACTTGGTGGTTTCTGAACTCCTTATAAGAAGTAGGCCAAGAGGTTGATGTGATGATGATGCTGAGGGTATTCCTGTGTGTGGGTGTATGTGTGTGTCTGTGTGTGGGTGTGTGTGTGTTTGTGTAATGGACGATAAGACGCCTCCTCAGCTCCTTAAGCCTCCGTGAAGCAGATAATGGTCTTACCTCCCTGTTGTCCAAGTCGGCCTGGACCAGAGTCCCTCTGAAGCACGGCTCCACGTAACGGACGTAGTCCGTGTACTGAGGACAGGAGGAGACACACACACACACACACACACACACACACACACACACACACACACACACACACACACACACACACACACACACACACACAGGTTCGTGAGCGAACGGCAGTCGTCGGTTCGACTCCCTGGACCAGTAACTGGACCAGAGCCGGTGACCACTGAGGCTCCCACTGAATAACACAGCAACACAACACCCTCTATTTCTTGGTGAAATATCCCTTTAAGTGTGTGTGCGTTTCTCTCGCTCTGTCTCACAGCGATGACGTTGACGAAGTCATTCTCCCCCAGCGTGTCCAGGATGGTGTTGATGGTGTGTTTGGCGATGGTCATCTTCAGCCCTTTCATGCTGCCGCTGATGTCCACCATGATGATGATGTCCTTGGGGGACGTGGCGGCCTGGATGTACCTGCAGCCGGGGAGCGCACGGGGGGGCGGGGGACGCTCGCCCGTTAGCCAATCGTATCACAGCAACATTTCCATGAGCAGTTACATTCATTTTAGGACGGTGTTTAGTCTGAGAGACCAGAGACCAGGTCCACATCTTTGGTTCAGGTCCAGGAGAGATGGAGGTTCTGATTCGGTCTAAGATCTGCAGATCTTTCTCTGTATCAAACCCAGAACCGGGATCTTTCCCTGAACCTGAACCAGGTTCTGTGAGACTAAGAACCAGAGTCACTTGAGTTGTGAGATCAGATAATTTGGTTGAAATTGGGTGAAAAACAACATTAACAAATTTGTTACTTTGTTCAACAATGTTAGTAATTGTTAAATTAACACCATTTCCTCGGATTGTTAATAAATCTGGTCACAATTAAGTTTCGTGAATAATGTAATTGCTGTTAATTAGTTGCATATTAATTGAATTTCCAGATGCAGATGTGGTGCGACTGGGTAAATATGTTTGAATCCACGCAAAAATAATACAGTAATATGTCTTTTAACAGTTATTTTAAACTCTAGTTTGATTGCAAAAACAGTAGGAACAAGAAAGAATGTGTCACTGTTCTGGTCTGGAGCCTATGTGGATATTTCTGATATTTACAGGCATTAATGTTCTCAGTTTGGGACCAGTTCTTATCATAATAAAAAACATATATGTTGAATACAAACATGTGGATTTGACCTAAACTCACAGACAGCCCATGTTTTTGTGTTTCTCAGCAGGATGAAATTTACAGAACAGGCCTGTTTCTCTTCTCTTCATCCTAGACCCCCTCTAAGTCTAGACCCCCATCTCAGTCTAGACCCCTCTAAGTCTACACCCCTCTAAGTCTAGACCTCCGTCTCAGTCTAGACCCCTCTAAGTCTAGACCCATCTCATTCTAGACCCCCTCTCAGTCTAGACCCCCTCTCAGTCTAGACCCCCCTCCCTGAGCCCTGGTCTCCGCCATCCTCGGCAGCAGCCCTGGCCGCTCCGGCGGCAGCAATGCGGCATGGTGAGGCGTTCAGGGACATATGCCTGGTATCCCTGGTATTATTCAGAAATGCATGAAGTGTCACATATGGTGACATGTGGGCCGCGGTGACCCGGCTAAGGAGCGGCTTATCGTCTTTTCCAGGGGATCAGGGCTCCGGCTGGCCGCTGCTCAGCCGACTCACAGCCGACTCCCAGCCGGCAGCGTGACCGCCGCAGAGCCACCAGAACTCATCGTTACTCATGGGGGGGTTAAAGGTCCCGTCCCCCACCTGACCCCCTGACCCCCTGCCCACTGTAATGCTCTCCGTTTTTATATAGGATGAGAGGGGGGACGAAATAACACCAACGCCTTAGAATTCAATATCCCAGCTTTAGCTTTACTGCTTTTACTGTCAGAGTCGATGACTCTACTCGATATTTTCGAGACTGTAGTAAGTCGTGATTTTGCAAATATCATTTTGAGTGTTTTGTCAGACAGTGTTTTGGAGGGTTTCATTCTTTCCTCCCACCTTGTTAAAGTCTGCGGCACCTGTGACCGATTTGCTCCCACTGAGAAACTTCTTGTGTCTGTTTCAACAGGACAAGAATCAACAAATACAGGCCAACAGACACTTGGTGTTTGAAGAGGAGGAACTTTATGCCTGTAACATCCAGACTGGATCAGTTGAGTCGGAGCTTTGGGAAACAGGCCCAAGCCGTGGTTGTGTCTGGTTTGCCTCCTGCCTCCTTCAGTAACTGGATTCCTTGTTTCCCTGCTACTGGGGAGTTGATGCCTTTATTACCCCCCCCCCCCATCTGCTCCAGTGTTTACAGCAGAGCAGATAAGTATTTCATATAATCCAAAGCAGTAACCAAGGAGGATCATCAAACTGCTCCGCTGAGCTCCAGCAGAACAAGGACTGGGTGTTTAAAACAACCCATGTGTATGTTTTCTGGCTTTTTTTGGACGAAGTAGAAATAAGTGTTACTTTATTATTGCTGCAAAGCCTCTTAGAGAGAAAGTGAGGTTAAGAACTGAGTGAATAAAATGTAAACTTGTTTTAACTTTCCTATTTTATTTGTCCAAACATAAAAAAATTCAATGAACAACTTATATTGTTTCTCTCAGGACCAGGGTCAAAAAAACAAAACATGAGGAAGATCATTAAAAAGTGCTTTAAACCCTGAGTTTGATCTGGGTTTGTTCTGAGTTTGTTCTGATTTTGCTCTGAATTTGTTTCTGAGTTATTTCCGAGTTTGTTTCCTAGTTTGTTTCCTAGTTTGTTTCTTAGTTTGATTCTTCGTTTGTTCTGAGTTTATTTCTGAGTTAGTTCCGAGTCTGTTCTGGGTTCTGAAACCGCGTTGAACCGACCGCCGGCACCGCTTTTCCTTCCCCCTTTACCACCGTCCCTCTGAGATGTGACTCACCAGTTTCTGTTCCTGCAGTCGAAAGCTGCCACACCATTGGTGTCAGGAGTCCATTTAATACCTGAGGGAGAAGACAGCTCCGTTACGATAAACCGGCTTGCTAACACAGTGGCTTTACGTTATCTGGAATGATTCAGATCATTTAAAGATCATAAAGAATCCTCCTGTAAAAGTGCGGAGCATTGTGATTTAGCTTCTTTTTTTTTTTTACTTTTTCTTTAATTCCTGTTCTACAAAAACAATCCAGGTCCTCCACCAGACGCCGAACCTGAACCGAACCCAAACCCGAACCCGAACGCACCGGGGTAGATCCTGAAGAAGCCGGTGGAGCTGCCGAAGTACTGCCAGGTGAGCGTGGGGTCCTTCTGGAAGTTGCTGATGAAGACGTCGTTCAGCGACTCCGAGTTGTAGATGGCGTTGAGGATGTTGGGGTCTGTGCGCAGGAGACAGAAAACACGCAGCTGTAACACATGTTTTTAGACTAAGTCGAACCTTCAGTCTCTGAGGGCGTCATCATCTCTGAGCTCCATAAGACCATTTAGGAGTCACAGGAAAAACCATGTCCCTTAAAACCCAGAACCTGCCTGAGAATCTTCCTGTTTTTAAGTTTCCCCTCAGTGTCACATTGATCCAGTGACAGTTGCTTGAGTCTTTGTCTGAACAATGCAAACAGACACCGCCAGTGGCTTATTCAGCATAGCTCACAGGTTTCACGTGTAGAGGATGACCTCTGACCTTTGTTGTAGACGTTGGTGGGAACCTGGATGTCGCTCTGCTGCGTGTTCACCGGCAGGTTGTTGAAATGCTCGTTCTCCTCCAGGGGGAACTCGCCACCCAGCTCCACATAGTTCCCGTCCTCGTCCGCCGTGTTGATCAGCATGGAGTTGTAGTAATCAAACTGGGGGGGGGGCATGGAAGAAAGTTTCTTTCAGAATAAGACATGGGCTCATGGGGGGAAAAGAAAATGTCGGCATGGATTTGGTTTTGCTGATAAATATGCATCTTGTCTCCAGTTTTCAGAAAACATATGAATGAACTGGATCATCAGCAGAATATTGAAATTTCATATTTTCTTTTGTATTTCTCTGGGTTTTTAATGTGGAATAAAGGAATTTCACTTAAATATATTCAATTAATATTTAGCTCTTTTAAAGTCTTTAATTAAAAACTAATATTTGGATTTAAAATGGTTTAAACTGGAGAGAAAATGGATTGAATATGCTGTTGCCCTTTTTTCCAGGTTTAGAGATTTTTTTTTTAAATCTGAATAATGTCCAGTTTTTATTCTTTTAAATGGGAATTTGTTGATGCTTTATTGGAATTAAAAAAAAAAAAAAAAAAAAATCAGGTTTCTGAAAGTTGACTGAAAATTTGTTGCCAGTTCAACTGTTCTCGATTACAATTTTTTATTATGTGCTATAATTCATTCAAGTCATATTTCTATTCTTAAATCAACTTTAAAATAATTTGATTTATATCCATGTTGCAGAAAATTCTCCCTGACATTTCATGAAAAATTTGATATTTGACATAAAATCACAATTCATGCAGCTTTCAATATATTAGCTCCAGTTAATCATTTCTCTTTAACATGGTGCTTTAATGATTATATGTCATGTCTTGTCCAACAAATGTCGCCGGCCACATTTCTGGCATCGGCATAGAAAATAGATGAGGCCAAGTTACACTGCTGATGAGCTAAAAGTCCTGAGTCATTGAATCAAGGATTTACAGCATCAAACTAAAAGATCCACTGACTCAGTCAAGTGAATATACTTGAATGCTCTATACTAACAATATATGGGGGAATTATTGAAGAAATGTTATTTGCAAATGTGTGTGGAGAGTTGTTATTTGACTGATGTGCATCCGATTTTAAAGGCATCTGCAAGATTTGTTCACAAATCTGTAAATTTTAATAAGATTCTATCAGGTGCAAACACCTCTATATGCACTAAAAAAAACCAAATGCAAATGTTCTTTTATCAATGGCTGGACACAAATTAATTTGTCTCGAGAGCTGGAAAAAGAGATGATTCTTCATTTCAAGCTCGTCTTTTTACGACTTTTGCCATAAACCTGCTGAGCCTGAGATCTGCACACACTCGTGACAACCTTCCGGGTTTTCTCTGCCCTGAGCTCAGACTGGAGGTCTTCAACGTGCTACCTGAGACAAAACAACTCAGGAGCAGCGACACTGGAGAGAAAATTGTTCCTGATAATGTACAAGTGAGGTAGTTTGTTAAGAGAGACACGACTGCTTGAGATCATCATCAGTTCCTGGTCTGAGCCTACAACCAATGGAAAAAACAACGGAAAAAATGAATACGCCTTCTCTCTACACTTGAACATCACACTCTCCAGCCACTTGCTCGGCCTTTTCGTGCCACATGTATTCCCTGTGTGTGGCGTCTCCACCACGGTGTCGACCCAGTTTCCCTCACAGGATCAGTGAAGTTTGATCTGATCCAATTTCAGGTGTCAGCTGAAGCTTTAAAGCTTTCAATCTGCTGTGGTGTCCGTTGCAGAGCGGCCTGCTGTCGCCTGTTATCCCCAAACCCAGAGCAGCGCCAAAGCTAACGCTAGCGCAGGTGAGCCCGATCACACCTGTGATCAGGGAATCACAGTATGGCCGACGGAACTGTGATGCTAGCGGTTTAAGTCTGTAGTGACATGAATATAAAACTCACTGCTGCCTGGGCTGTGTTACAATCACACAAAGAGCTGGAAAGGCCCTTTAAATTTCAGCTGGTAAACAAACAAACAGAAAGAAGAAGACCAACCTCTAATGTGGCGTTGAAGTCGTGGTAGAGGTCGGCGTCCTCTGCCGACTCTGCCAACCTCTGAGACAGTACATAGAAAAAGGAAAACAAATAAAGCTTTAAAGATTAAACCAGACAAGAACAGCCCACCGTGGTGTTTAGAATGTTCATCCATGGTTAGTGTGTGAACCATGGATGAACCAGGATGGAGGATCCACAACAAGACACTGTCCCATTATTCCAGTGGATACCAAACCTTTTGGATGGGAAACTTAATAAAATCATCATAAATAGTTGAGACCTTGAGCTGTAAACAGTGACACCATCCAGTATTTCATAAAAATAAGCCCCCCATAGAAAGGTCTGGATAACAGGTAACCATGATAACCAATGTTTTAATACAAAAGTTCAACATTTTGGTGGAAATGTGCTCATCCTCTTTCTTTTCAGCGTGAGCTGAGTTCAATTCCATTCTCATGTCTGTGCGTTCTGTGCAAAACGTGGTGGCAGGAGGCAGTTAGCTTAGCTCAGCATAAAGACTGGAAGCAGGGTGGAACAGCTAGCATGGCTCTGTTTCATAAAAACATACACTGACAAATCCAGGCGTCGCTGATTAACACGTATCCCATTTTCTTTCAACTGTGCACAAACAGGTGTGAAACAGTTTGTGTGTCAGGTAGAGATAAATGCTGGTTCCGTCCTTTAAGCTAAGTTAAGCTAAGCTAGCCTAAGCTAATTGCCTCCTGACAGTGGCTCCATACTCCATAGAGAAACACAGAGTGTGAAAGTGAAATCAATCTGCACTCACTTCTAAAAAAAATCAAACTATTCCTTTAACTCATCTTTTTGAATCTGTTAGCTGGGTTGTTAATAATGTTTGATACTTTGTTTTGATAAAATATAAAATTTATTAATTAAACTGGTTTACTAGTTAACTAGCCACAGTGTATGAGAAAGCAACTTTACCACCAAACACACAACTGATCTTTTTCTTTTAATATGTTTTAATTTTGTAAAATTTAACAGCGAATACAGATGTCCTCCTGGTTTTTCCGCGCTGCATCATTAATGGTGACAGAACGTCCTGATCAGGTCCAGAGAAAATAAAAATCCCATGGCAACAGAACCAGGTGAAAGTTCCATATTATGTCAATAATTACCAATCACAAATGAGTCTCAATGACATTAATCCTGCCATAATTTTTTAGCCACTTGGAGGCAGCAGAAACAAGTAGTGAACACAACACAGTCAAAGTTGGTATGAACTTGTTCAGTTTCTTATTTCCACATCCAGCTGTTATAGAGCAACATGATGATTCTTCTGGGTCCATGTCTGTGTCCCCTGATGGATTTAAGTCCAGTATTCTCTCTCTTTTAGCTCTGTTTTTGGTCTCCACCAGCTCCTGAGGGAAACCTCTGGCTCTTTAGCTGCTAAACGCTCCACCATCTTCACCAGCTGGTACCTGACTGTGTCTGTCTGCTGTTTGTCTGATGGACGGTGGATTTTTTTTTTTTAAATTCTGAAAACGAGGTGATGAGAGCCGTGAGAATGAACCGCAGCAGTGAACAGATATAAACAATGAGCTGAGAAGTTCTGTAAAGCTGGAAGCTGGAGATTCATCACGTTATCAGGAGGCTCATCACTACGGAGACTCCTTCACCATTATCTCACTGTTTTCATGTCGTCATTTCATTACCAATTATCATGAAAACATCAATTATAGCTGCTTTAAGATTACTGCAGCTGCTTCAGAAAATGAAGAAGGCCCTCCCCACATTCAGGCCCCCTCATCCTCACCTTCACTGACTTCATCTTGCTTCCCAGCATCCGCTCGATTTCGTCTGAATAGTCCTTCACCAGGTCGTCCCCGTCCAGCTCCACGATCTTGATGATGGGCTCCACATCCTTCAGTTTCTGGGAGGGAAACGTGGACAGAGTTCACCCAAAGACATAAATATATTATTTATATACATATAAATGTATCAGGATCTACTTGTTGTGCTATTGTTTGTGTCCTTCAAACAAAATCTTTCTAAAACCTAAATATGGAAAAACCCATTGTTTGTGTCATCAGGCTATAAACAGAAAAATTTGCGTCAGAAAATGATTTTACCGAAACACTCTGAGACTAAATATTTGGAACCAGGCAGCGATCATGATTTGATCTGCTCTTATTTCACCACGTTTCCATAAGAGCGATTGAAACAGGCCAGACAGTGAAGCTGATCTTGTGCTGCTGGTGCAGATTGAGCTTTTTGTTTTTTTTATCAGATAATTCAGACCGTGTGACTCTGTCTCAGATTAAATCAGATGCTGAGATGTGTGTGTGGAGTTTTTCTTTTTTTTTCTGATTACCACACAGAAGCTCCGTGAGGTAATCAGGTCACTTTCCCTGGATCAGGGAGCTGGGGGGGGGGGGGGGGTGGATCACCCGGCTGAGAGGCGAAGCAGGAACGGGCCCAGTCCGGTTACTTACACCCTGAATCACTCGATTAAGTCATTCGCTAATTCCAATTAGTCCGAGCAGAGGCCAAAATAGCCCCAACCCTGACCCGGTGAGTAGAAGCGGTGCCAAACACGCATGTGACCTCGGAGGACGTCTCCCGTCCCCGAGCGGCGCCCATTCATACGGAAAACGCCACACCTGGAACTCCAGGCCACACTAAACTAGTTTTTATGGGATGTTTTTGGAGACAACATGAAATAGATAATGTTTTTTTGTCACCCACAGGGAATGTTTTGAATTAGAAATGAGCCTCAGGGCAAATGGAAAAATGCCTTGTGTTTCTGCTGCATGCAAATTTCAGGTATTCAGACCTGGAATCTTTCACTAAGCGATGGGGTCCTGGATGAACTTGGCTGGAGGTGTCCCAAAGTTTTCTATGGCGCCGATCCCCCGATAATAATAATAATAATAATAATAATAATAATAATAATAATAATAATTGAATAGTGTGTATCTTCCGATTCCAAGCCTGATATTATTCTTACATTTTGAGCTGCAACGATGAGTCAATTAGTCGATTAGTCGATTGGAAAAAATATTCAATCAGCAACAGTTTTCATAATCATTCCTTTCTGTGACTTTTCGAGGAAAAATGCCAATTTGCTCCTTTTCTTTTTCTTATGAAAATGAAACTGTTGGTCAGTTGAAAGGACCATTTCAGGGTGGTAACTTTGGGGCCTGGAGAATAAGGAATTTTTTCCTTTTTTTTACTACTTTATGACATTTTATAGACTTATTGATTGATTGAGTAAATAATCTGAGGATTAATCAATAATGAAAATAATCACAAGTTCCGGCCCTTCTTATATTTATGTTAAATGCTGATTAAACCTGTTTCTGACACACTCAAGTAACAGCTTCAAATATTAAGTTGACTGTCTTCAAATTACTGATATGATGAGATGATTTAGTGATCCACTATAGAAGAGATGTATCCCTCTGTTGGAGATCGTAGAACCAGAACGAAAGCCCTCGGCCCGCTCTTGGCCATCTTCCCTCACACCATATCTCTGCTGATACCGGATCAGCCCCAATATCCAACCTGTTGTTGTTGGTGTTGTTGTTGTTGTTGTTGTTGTTGTTGTTGTTGTTGTGGATCGTGTGTTCCAACCACAAGAGGTGGAACCACTTGAATTGCTGATGAATCTAAATCAGACAGATAAATGGATGAATGTCTAAAATCAGAACAGGCCACAAATCCTGGCGGCAGTAAAGAGGGCTCGGTCCTCAATCTGGGCATTACCGTGATCCCTGGGTGTGTGTGTGTGTCCCTCGTAAACACACACTCACTCACATACAAAGAAAAAACACAAACAAATGCACATTTAAACACACACACACACACACACACACACACTCGATGTGGCCCTTTTAATCCAACCAGTCCACTGGATTTCTGACCAATTCCGGGTTCAGCATCAGATTCCTTCATTCTTATAAATCAAAAAAAAAAAGAAATAACACTCAAGTCTCATAGTGACTCTGACACCCTGCGTTATTATCTAAAGGACCCCCCCCCGAAGGAAGTTTTTGTTCAGTTCAGTTCAGAGTTCAGAGTTTCATCAATCAGGTGGGAAGAAATCAGTCGTATGAAAAACCAGAGACTGAAGCTGGAGTCCCTCACGGCCCGGAAATATACCAAGCTGATCCGGGGGGGGGGTTAAAGTCCCTCAGGGTAGAAACTCAGGAGTCTCCTGGATAGTTTCAGAATGAAAATTAACACAGAATCTGACAGTAAATGAGTTTTAGTGTCATATAATTTTTTTCAGTTTTCTAAACAGCCTCATCTTCATCTGATGGCGCATGTCAGGGAATATGAAGCTCTGTGACTGACTGATTCTCAGAGGTGCACACTGGGAGTTGTAGTTGATTCCTTTTCTTCAGCTTTTATGTCCACAGGCGTCTCGTACCTTTGATTTTTTCATCACAGAACCAGCTGTTTTCTGGCTTTCTGTCTTTCATCTTTCTCACTTGAAAATTTGACCGGGAGAGTTTCGAGTCCGTCCGAGCCTGGAAGAGCCCTGTGTAACACCGTCTATGGCCAAAAATGGAAAGGATTTCTACTCCACGGACCGGGGGGGTCATAAGATTTCACTGGTTGATTGGCTGTCTGCTGGAATTCTGGGAAATGTAGGGAACCAATGACTGAAAGTAAAATTATGATTTCTGCAGCTGCGCAGTTGAAAAATGTCCACATGAGCCTCATTTGTGGGATCTACACATGTGAACACGTCTGACTATAATTAAGAATAAGCAGAATTGAGTTTTAAAAAAATTGATGTACATGTTTTTGTGTGTGAGTCTTTTTTGAAAAAAAATTGACCCTGGACCTAAGACTCTGATGCATTCTGGGCCTTGGGGACACGAACCTGTGCCCACAGACTCTCGTAACAAAATTTTCCTTTACACCCGATTTCGATTTTTTATTATTTTCTTTTTACCTTCTGCAGCAGCAGGGAGCCGGAGTATTTGGTGCTGAGGTCTCGAAGCTGAACAGCGAACACGGTCGCCCACTGCTGGACCCTGAAAACACACAACGTGGAGGGTTAGATCCACAGGAAACGGACGACGACCACAACGCAACGCCGTCATCGCCCAGGGAAACGAACAGTGTGTAAACACAGGGCAAAGGGGAATTTCCAGGGGAAATGGAGCATGATCAACGAGTCTGGCTGCATTACTTCAGGGGCAGAGAGTAACTAAGTACATTTACTCAAATACTGTGGTTAAAAGCAGCATTGAGGTACTCGTACTTTACCTTCTACTCAACCACATTTTTGAGGAAAAATAATTATCTATCAGATGTGTTTATCAGGATAGTTTTTGTTGATTTATTGATCAGTTAATCAGCTGATAGTTTCTGCTCTAAAGCTGTTTTACTAGGACACAAATACAACAAATAATAGCAGTAATAGTTATAGTAGTAGTGGTATTAGTATTAGTAGTTTTAGTATTAGTATCAGTAGCACTAGTAGTAACAGTTGTAGTGGTAGTAGTAGTATTAGTAGTAGTAGCAGTAGTAGTAGTATTAGTTACAGTAGTAGTAGCAGTAGTAGTAGTATCAGTAGCAGTAGTAGTAGTGGTAGTAGTAACAGTAGTAGTAGCAGAAGTAGTAGTAGCAGAAGTAGTAGTAGCAGTAGCAATAACAGTTATAGTAGTAGTAGTAGCAGTAGTAGCAATAATAGTTGTAGTAGTAGTAGTACTAATAGTACTAGTTAGACCTCAGCCGTGTTGTCATGGTGAACAGCTCATTGTTATATTTGATAAATCACCTGGACGATAATATGGTTATGATATCGTTGATTATCATTAAGGGTGATCCCAACAAAGTTACATGAAGCTCCTGTATACACAGTTTACTGTACACACATACGTGTGTTGGATATAAACAGTGTGTATGTGTGTGTGTGTGTGTGTGTGTGGGTGGGTGTGTGTTGGATTTTTGGCTGTCTGTTGCCGTGGTGACGCTCTGTGGGAGCAAGCGAGTTACGGCTGAAAAAAGGCCGTTAGATATGACGGCAATGAGGGAGAGATTTAGATAATCTGTTCTTCATCTGGGTCACAGCAGAGAGCTGCAGGTGTTTGCTCAGCACAAACTCACAACAACACAACAACACTGTAACACAACACTACCCGCACAGAGCTGCAGGCGCCGTGTGAATGACAAGAGGCCAGAGGGAGCTCAGATCTATTTCAAGGGACCAGGGAACTGACAGATATGCCGAGTACCATGAAGTTTCTGACGTATTATTGACGATCTTCCACTGATTCCTTACAGACCTGAATGTTCCTGCAGCACAACCTGAAGAAACGTGAAAACAAAGTTTCCAACACTTTTCCATCCAGTCGCTGAGTTTCTATAAGGTTCCGATTGTTATTCTAATGAACTTACACAGCTCTGATCCCAGCACAGCAGCTCTTCCACTCCAATAGAAATTTATGTTTTCACTGGTTTGATGATCATGAAAGAGCTTTTAATTCTACTAGTGGAAACTCTGCAGTTGAGTTTATCTTCTGTTGCTGAGCAGCGGTTTATAATGTGTGTTACTTTTTACTGTTTGTAGGAAAATGAACATGCAGCAAAGAGAAACCTTTAAAATATAAAGCACTGACAGAAGTAATGTCACTTAAATGTCTATTTATCTACTCGGTTGTATATCTTTATTATGCATCACTCTGTGTTCCTTCTTTTGTATTTAATTTATTTGCAATATTTTTCTTTACCTTCTTTAACTTAATGTTGTTTTGAACATGTTTTACTTATAAACAAATGTTTAACATGTTTGGACAAATATGCAGACTGGTCACAGTCACTAAAATAATTCTGAAATGATGAAATTAGTTGATGAAAAACAAAGATGAATTGTTGTTGTTGTTGTTGTTGTTGTTGTTGTTTTTAGCCATTTTGACTTGATTCTGCCTGAATGAGAAGATCAGAACGATCTGAATATTTAGTCCAGATGGTGAATAATTACAAGTCCAGGATGAAGACAGTGTGAAGTCGGCAAAGGGTCCAAAAACTGCACACGCACACACACACACACACACACACACACACACACACACACACACTCACTGTTCGTGGTGTGTGTTCGTATGCATGTGTGTTCGTATGTGTGTGTGTGTGTGTGTGTGTGTGTGTGTGTGTGTGTGTATGTTTACTCAGCATGTGTTGAAGAATGGAGGAGTTTATTGGTCCATCTGTTCTGGACATTAATCCCCTGAGTTCAGTGCGCAGGAACACACACACACACGCACACACACACACACACACACACACACATATTCTGTTTGCATGTGCATATATAAAAATGCGTGGTGGGGTTTTAACAGAATTAACGATATACAGTACTTTGGGAATTTAGAAATGATTCTGCTCAGGAGCTGCATCTATTTTAATTATTGGTTAATCTGCTGATTATTTTCATGATTAATTCATTAGTTGTTTAATCCCTTGAAGGGTCAAGAAATAGTGAATAGAAAGGCCAAGTTAACCTCTGTAACTGTCTGGTTTTGTCTGCTCAAAACTCAAGGATATGTTTGGTTTACAACGATGTAACGACATAAACGAGCAGCGGTTCCTTGCGCTAGAAAAGCCAGAACCAGGAAGTGGTCGGAGGTCCAGGTAAACTGCTGAGTCCTGACCTGAGGACTCGGCCTCCTGTGCTGAGACGAGCGTTTGTTTCAGGGTTGTTTGGTTTCGCAGGTATTTACATTTCTGCCGTACCTTTTTCAGGACTGGGTGCGGGGTCTTTTGGATGGACCAGTTTCTGTCAGTTTCTGTGTGTCAATGGTTATGAAACCGGTCCCTCAATTGGACCAGCTTGTGTCTCAGTTTGTCGTTGGTTTTGAAACCGGTTTCTCGGATGGACCAGTTTCTGTCTTAGTGTGTTTTTGGGCTTGGATGTGGGTCTTGTTGATGATCCTCCTGCAGAAGCCTCTTTGGATTAGAGGTAAAACTTCTTTGAGTATCAAGTACCAAGTCAAGCTGCCCTCGATTCAACCCTTGGAAGATCATGACCTGGACGACTGAGGGTGATTCTTGCCTTTAACTCGTCTTCTGTCCATTTGTCTCTTTGCTCTACTGTACATTATCAGAGGGTAGTTTTGAGCTTGTCCTCAGTTTGAAAGAACAAACCGGCACAGAAGTGCCATCTTTTCATCTTTTCAGGAATTATTGCACATAAACTACTGGAGGACATCAATTTAAACAGAGAAGTTCTCATTGAAAAGCCTCACACACAACGGACATGTCGGGATTTGAAGTGGAACAAAGGACCCGAGAGGAGACCCGAGAGAGTCCGTTCATCGGCTAGAGATCGGATGAAAAGACCCGTCAGCTGTTGGGGGATCAAGCCTGATGCCTTTCAGTTTCAGGATGATCTTTACAACTGCTGGTCCCCCCGAAGCAGCAATCCTCCATAAATCCCTCTATGTGGCCTCCGGCTCTCTACAGATTTACTTTATGGTCTTTTATCTCTGGATTTTAACAAAAGAGCTCAGCAGCAGAAAGTGAGTCAAACGTCAGCTGACAAACTGGGCATTCTGGATCACTGAGACCTTCCACAACACAACTTCAGCGACTTCCAATAGATGGAAACGGGGCACGGTGCTTCTCGTTCCTGTTCACGGCCCCAACGTTCTCAGCCTCAGTGTTGAGTGCTAGCGAAACTACAGCTGCTCGGTGGTGGGCTAGGATTTAATAACTGAACCAAGACCAGGACCTGCACTTGGTTTGGGTTGGGACCTCACCTTTACCGTTATATACACACATCTGCTGTAGGTCTTTGTCAGAGGAACGTCAATATAGGTCATTAAAGGCATCTGAACAAACAACCAATGTTGTTTTTCTTTTGTGATACTGGTCCTGACTGTTCCAATCCTACTCCAACAAAAACTATTCCAAATCACAATTCAGTCTAGAGTCGCCTCCTCAGGGTCAAAACAGTAGTTGATCAGAAGTGTCTTGTTCGACCCAGCTTTGTTTGTTTGGTTGCTCTCAGGGGAAAAAAAAATCCCACATAAAGTTGCGACAGTCAGTCGCTCAGTTGGTCACGGACAGATGGAGTTTAAATGGCTGGTCCTCGCGGTTGTCAGACGGTAAATACAAGCGTAAAGGATGGACCCAAGCAGGCGACACGCAAACTCTGCAGGTAAACATTCACCTGTTGTTCCTTGACCTCTAACACGGCTCATCATCTAAAAGATCTAAAAGAAATTAGCCTAGCATTAGCCACTTAGCACGTTGGCCACTTATTATGTCAGCCCCATAGCACGTTGGCCACCAAGCATGTTGGCTCCTTAGCACTTCAGCTACGTAGCATGTTGGCCACTTAGCACTTTGGCTACTTAGCACATTAGCCACCACTCGGGCTCATGGCTTCATTGCATTTGCTGCTGTTGTTAAAGGCTCATTTTTAGTTTTGTATTTCTCTGTAATGTAGCAGAGTATCATCTCTTATTTTCTCATTCCCTCCTAAAAATTAATGATTTAATTACTCTCATAAATGGCGGCCAGAATAATTGATGTCTAGTCGACTAGGAAAATCTCCAGCTCTTATTAGGTCATACTGCATGACAGCGGTTTTTCAGTCACATCTGTCCTGCTCTGCATTTCGAAGCAGATGAAGCCGGTTTCAGGTGTTTAGGTGCGAGCGAAACCAGGTGACATGGCGGCCTCTTGTCCAGGCCTGCAGCGGTCGGGCGGTCGGACGGGGGTCAGCGTGGAAGGGGGCCGGGTTGACGGGGGCTGTGGGCTGGCGGCCAGGGAGTCATGCTGGACCACAGATGGGCGCCGGAGGGGAGGGGGGAGCTCGTGTCCTCCAGGGAGCTGCACTCGGCCTCAGTGTAAACGTTGCTCCATTTAACCGCAGTCGCGGCGACGGCGCCTTTGAGAACAGCGTTTAAATCAGCCGCTGGATTCATTCATTTATTCCACACGGTCTGACAGGTGAATCCTGGGATGTGCAGTTGAAAATGTGGACGACAGAACAGTCGCTTAGATGGTTTATAAAACACAGAAGAACAGAATTTGCTTCAGCTTTTTCATGATCCTTCCCACTCAAAGTTGATTTTGTATTTTAATTAAACCTAAAATATGCTCTTTACGATCTGTTTTTTGTGGTTCTCTGACTTTTTTTCTTTATTGTGTTGTTTTTATTCTGTTTTTTCAGTTTTAGAGAGTCTACTTGAGATATTTCTGTTCTTGATTTGCTTCCTTTTCTATCATTTAGTGGAAGTTTTTTTGTGTTCAGTTCTTTTGGTTTCTTGAATTTCTTCTGTCCTTATTTAGACAAGTCTGATGTAGCTGTTTCATTAAGCAGTGCAACATTTCCTTTTGCTGTGAATAAAATATGTATCTGTTCTCTTGCATGTCTCTCTTTGTGAAAACCAATTTAGGTTTTGGATCTGGAAAGTGAGGACTTTTTGTCGGGTTTTGTAACCTCAAAGGACATTTTGAAGACTTTGTGTTGGACTTAGGTTAAAGGTTGGACTTAGGTCCACAGAAGGCTGAATTTAGTCAATAGAGATGTAGTTGTGCTGGTTAATGTTAAATTTTAAATTAAACTGCAGATATGAGATAATTGAGAGCAGCTGCAACCAGGGAAACCTGGAATAATCTCTGTTCTAATTCTGCGTCGTGGATGGAGACAGAGCGAAGCAGATTTCAGGGGCTCCTGAGGGAAACACTGCAGCCTGTCCATACGAACGCGTCCCCATGGGATCTTCGTGGAAAACAGAGTGCACTCTGGAAGTTTGTGTTGTGAAGCTCCGCGTATCTAGAAACTAGTCCAACCAGGACGGATGCCTATTGGCCTGACATCCGCATGGACCGAGATGCTAACACTGGCTCGAAAGCACGTCGGCAGCAGCCAAGCCCCCTGCTCACAAGCCCACTGATCTACCGAGGTTGCGTTAATGTGGCTGTCAACAGACCAGACTACAGAGAGACCGGCTGCAGGGTCATGGGTCAATGAGATAAAAGAAATGTCCACATGATGGCGCAGGTTTAGCTGCAAAACAAACATTTTACTGGATCAAACGAAAGTCAAACGCATTTAGTCGTTCGGTTTTACAGAAAACAAGGGTGTCAGTGTCTTTTTAAATGTGCTATGAATTCATAGCTTTTCATTATCAAAAATTTGGGGAAACATTAGAAATAATCCTGAAAATGAAATTTACTTTCAGTTGGATTTTAAAGCAGGAGCCGGGATCCCCTCAGATTTTAGAGAAACTGAACTAGCAACTTCAGCTACAATAAAGTTAAACACAATTTCCACATTGGTACATACTGTAATCTCACACTGTGCCCTTTAAAATTTCTTAAAATTTCCTGCCAGTGCACAGGGATTAGTCCACTTCCAGGGTTTATGGTCTTTTGACCTTTTAAACCTCGCCGACCTATTGTGGGTCAGTCGTTACAGACTCCTGCTTTGCAGCCAAACATTGTTAAAACTCACAGAGCTTTATTCCAAATTCCGGTTTAGATCCCAACTTTTCCAGAAAAAACCACATGACTTTTCGGGAAATTTGGCAAAAATGGTGCAAAAGACATCGGGTTTGATAAAAAAAAAAAGAGAGAAAAGCTGCAGCCATTTACAGAAAAAAAAAAAAAACTTTTCGAGGATTTAAGGGTGAAAAAGGAGAAACTTAAATATTAAGGGGCTGAATCAGGTCACAAATTTGGTTTTTGAAAAACTGGATAATTCATCTATGCGAATGAACACGCAATAATTATTACGGTGGATTCTAGAGGGAAACCGAGATCCAGGAGAAGAGGCGAAGAAGGACGACACTTACGTCTCTGGTGGGATCTTCATCTGAGCCTGAGCCATAATCCACAGGCAGAGAAATCCCACAATCCTCAGGAGCCCCGCGAGTCCCGGCGCCCTGCCCTCCATCCCGCTTCCACCTCAGGCTCCCTGTGGATTGGACCTGGAAGTTCTGGAGGCCGTCGCACAAAACCGGGAATCAGCTCTGAGAGTTCAAGGGGGTCACGGAGAGTTTGTCCCTCATGCTGGCTAAAGTGAGCAGGCAACGGCGGCGGTCACGGCGACGGGCTTTGGACCCCGGCTTCTCTCCGTCACGTCTGGATAGACCCGCTCAGCTGCTGGCATCTTCTCATTAGCTCCAGGGGGAAACTTGCAGAAGGTTTTTTTTTTTAAATGACTTGCATCCGGTACCAAACTAATTGGGAGGAACAATCTACGCCTGGGGCAAGAGGAAGAAGAAAACTTCTGTGGTTAAAGAGGAAAACTGGTCCTTCTCGAGGCAGCAGGAAAAAACGGGATAGAGAGAAGAAGTTTCCTCCGCATCTGCTCCAGGTCCCTCCAGGGTTTTATTCCAGGTCCTTCAAGGTCGCCCCTTGGGAAACCAGGACCAACGACGACTGGGTCAATATTTCCACCTCGCACATATTTAGGGAGAAGAGGGGCTGGCCGCCTGCAGCCTGCAGCTGATTTTTGTGGCCGCTCGCCTCCACTGTCACCCAATTTGCGACATAATCCACTTGGATTAAAAACTCCTCTTCCCCATGGAGGGGGGGGGGGGCGAGGGGGGGGGGGGGGCTTGGAGCTGGGGATTGGATGAGGGCTCTGTTTTATCTAAGAGGATTAGAGTGATTTCTGGAGACAGACTCTCCTGTGACCAATCAGAGCGGCCGAAGGAGAAAAAACCCTGAGGTTCAGTTTGGCCACTGAGAGAGAGAGAGAGAGAGAGAGAGAGGAAGAGAGAGAGAGGGAGAGAGAGAGAGGGAGAGAGAGAGAGAGAGAGAGAGAGAGAGAGAGAGAGAGAGAGGAGAGAGAGAGAGAGAGAGAGAGAGAGAGAGAGAGAGAGAGAGAGAGGAGAGAGAGAGAGAGAGAGAGAGAGAGAGAGAGAGAGAGAGAGGAGAGAGAGAGAGAGAGAGAGAGAGAGAGAGAGAGAGAGAGAGAGAGAGAGAGGGAGGCCGGCAATGACATGATGGCCAAAACACACACACACACACAGCCGCTGGAGCATGACATGATGCCCCGAAAACACACACACACACACACACACAATTAGTTAAATAATCCAACACTTCTGTGTTCATCTTAATTACACTTCATCGACCCTTGTGGGCTGGGGTGGGTGGGTGAGGGGGCTGGGGGGTCGGATGGGGCTCGTCCTGCAGGTCTGAGGTCAGTGCCTGGCTCAGGGGCAGTGGCAGGTCGACACCTGATGACTGACAGGTGTGAAACAACCACTGCCACAAACTCACACTGTCATGATATGAGGCTAAAACACACACACACACACACACACACACACACACACACACACACAAACACACACACACACACACACACACTCACACACACACATTCACACACACACACACACTTTCCCAGGTTCCCATCCACACTCTGGACCAGATCAGCTGGGACTTTAGATCTAATCTGATAAAAAACCCAATTAGAGGCAAAGCTTCTCAGCAATTACACTTCACCATCTTTCAGCATCAGCCCCCCCCCTCCTCCTCCTCCTCTTCCACCTCCTCCTCCTCCTCCTCCTCTTCCTCATCATCATCGTCATCGTCACTGTCATTTTCATCGTCATTGTCATCGTCGTCAAAGAAAAATCTGGAAACATTTCCACCTTGCACATACTCCAGACTCAACAGCAGCGTCTGTAACGCTGATGAAGCTGTGGAGGACGAGGACGAGGTCGAAGCCTCTGACACTGAGTCACTGCTGGTTTCTTTTCTTTCATTTCGGAGGAAATGAAGACGAACTTTTTTCTGTGGTTGCGTTTGGACGCACAGACTAAATCAGGTCTGCTCTGTTATACCTGTTCACATGTGATCTGAATCATCCAGATCATCCAGACCACATCTGGAGCTGCTCTGGCCCAGACCAAGGATTTCACTTTTCCCAGGAGAATCAAGTTCGAACAAGCCTGAACTGACGACAATGGATTTGAATGAACTCGGTAGAATTCTTCATTAGTTCTACGCTGTAGAACCTAGAACGGCTCCACCCGCTGCTCCTCAGGTGCTTTGCTGTTGAGTTTGTTGGGGTTGTTCGCTGGTGTCCTCCACTTTCCTGCCAAACAACATAACATCACTTAGTTTACTGATGGGTCCATTGGATGCTCCATAGGTCCAACTGAAGTTTAAGAGCGCCCTCTGCTGGACGACAAGGTAACTGCTGTGCTTATGGACTAAATTTTCAATTTGAACCGGCTGTGAAAGGTGACGAGAAGCGAAGGCAGCTGAGCGAGTTGTTTTTCATATTCAGCTTCTCTCACAGCTCTTTGATTATTGATCGGATCCGCGGGATTAACTAGAGTGATCGATTGACCGGACTGTCAGAAGGGATCTGATCCTCCACTGTTTCCTTTGAATCCACACCGTGTCCTCATATTAAAGAGTGATGCCAATTATTACACTAAATCCAGTGTAATAATCTTGTGATTCTTTGAGATTATTTTTATAAAAAGAAATAAAATCTCTAAAATATGAAATATAGGGGGGATGAAAATGCTAAAGGACATTAAAGCAGATTCTTACCACGCGTGTTGCTGTCCACAGTCAGTGGAGGCAAACTTCTGAACAACAATGCGTCAACAGCTCCCTCTACTGTTAAAAGGTGTAACACATAACTGATCTACAGTTGGACACACATATGCTCTAACGTCTATACTGGCTTCCGCTACTGCATAAAACTAAACCCCACAAAAGTCTGATTTTAAATAAGATTGACAACTTCCCGTTGTCATCAGACATGAACTCAAACAGGTCAAACTGTGACGACTTCACCACATCAGCAACAAAACACTAAAATAAACAAGTAATCACCTCGTGGTTTTTTTTAAAATGACAACAGGGGCTTAAAATGTGACAGAACTAAACGATCCTTATGCTTGTATGAAACAAACAAGCAGACACAAAAACAAACAAACAAACAAACAGATGAGTTTGGTTCCGTCTTTTTTAATCTCCATTTTTGTTTCTGTCCAGTCTCACTTGTCAATTTTTAAAAGTATATCGACGACTGCAGTCATTGGCAAAATGTCATCAGATTGTAGAGGCTGATGCTATTTGATGGTGTAGTTTTTACATTATTCTTTAATAATGTACTAATAACCTATTGGATAAAATACAGTATAAATGCGGATACTAATATATCTGAGATAAACCGACATCGTCCATCATACCAGCCCATCGGTGCAGTTCTATCATACGTTTAAGAAGAGGAGACAGTTTATAAAGGATTACTTCTCTATATTTAACCTGCTCCCATTAACACTGCTAAATGGACCTGGAGGTGACACCACTTCAGTCCGCTAAGGTTCAAAAGGTCAAGGGGTGAACTCTGAACCCCGGCTTTTCAGTCAGGCCATCACGGACACGACGAGGTCCTCATGGAAACCAAAGCGTCTACAAAATCCCATGACAACTGAGCAAAGACTTGAAGGCCATGTGACAGGGCCGAAAGCTCCAGAAGAGCTTTCGAAAGGTTACCTAGAACTAGCTCCAAGACCATAGTGTTTTTTTCAGCTCTTTGTGTTTCTATCGGCAGTAAACTACTAAAATCAACAGGAAACGTTTACATGAGTAACTGAAGATAACTTTTTAATGTAGACTGGTTAATTTTCTATTGATGCGTACAGAGAGGGACATTGTCTCAGCGGATGTTTGACCTGTTGACAGTAAACAGGGGGTTTGAGAGAATCGAAGAATTTTCCAGTTCTTAGCTATAGAAGCTCTCATGTTGTTTTCTCAGTCTGTTGTGGATCATTATCCGTCTGTACTGTGAAGCTCCATCCTGTCAGTTCTGCAGCGTTTGGCTGAATCTGATCAGATTGTTCAGGTCTGTTCACTTCAGGATTCATCCTGCTGCTTCTACCATCAGTCACATCATCAGTAAACAGCTGTGACCCGGTTCCATCGGCAGCCGAACATGTCCAGGCCATAACACTGCTCCACCATGTCTGACAGGCGATGTGGTGGCTCTGGATCAGGAGTCGTTCCTTCCTTCTCCAGACTCTTCTCCATCGTTCTGGTACAACTTCATCCTGGTTTCATCCAGAGAATCTGGTTCCAGGTCTGTTCAGGCTTTTTTTTTCTTTTTTAATTTTTCTAGAAAAGTCTAATCGGGCCCTTCTGTTCTTCAGTGTTACCAGTAGTTTTCACCTTGTGGTAAATCCTCATTCATGAAGGTATCTCTTGCTTGTAGACTTTGTCAACAATGCACCTTCCTCCTGGAGAGTTTTCTTGCCCCTACTTGATGTTATTAAGGGTTTTTCATCCATTTTATTCCATCTTCCGTGGTCCTCCATGGTCTTCCGTGGTCCCCCGTGGTCCTATGTGGTCCTCCGTGGTCCTCCGTGGTCCTCCGTGGTCCTCTGTGGTCTTCTGTGATCTTCTGGGCCTTTTGTTGTTGCTAATCTTACTACTTCATTCAGTCTTTTTAGAGATGAACCAAATTGTTGATTTGTCCAAAAAGTTTCTGCATCTGTCCGATAGGACTGTTTTGTTTTTTCAGTCTAACGACACCTCCTTCATTTGCATCAGATCTTTAATCACATATTAGAAGTTCCCATGAATGGCTGCCATTATTCAACAGAGGGAATCAACTCCAGACCTTTTAACTGCTTCTTTTATATCTACACAGAGAACTGCTCGTATATATCTGAAATGTATGTGTTGGCTCATTCTTCGGAGGTCCTCCCACTGATCAGAGCTGAGGTTACGGAACAGAAATTAAAAAAAAACGTGACGTGATGGATCAGGTTTTAGGACACGAGCCGCTTTCATCATTTTTTTTTCGCCGAGCTTCGAATCCTAGCACTGGCACATTCTTTACCGAGACTTCTCAGAAATCCGTGTGAGAGTGTGTGTGTGTGTGTGATGTAAGGTGCTGATGAGGTGGGTTCCTCGGGGTCTCACGGAGGATCTGGTGACACAGCGTGGTCTCGGTGTCAGCGCTGAGAGTAAATCACGCACTTAAGAGTGTTTCCCTGACACACAGTCACACACACACACACACACACACACACACACACACACACACACACACACACACACACACACACACAGATACACGCAGACACACTCACACTGCACACTGACCATGCCAAAGGGTGATGATGCCAATTTCCTCCATCAGATCTGCATGTTTGATGATCTAGTATCTTTGGAAACCCCACATCCCACCCATCCACCCAACCTGCCCCCCCATGCCCTCATGGGATGAAAAATTTGAGGCAAAGAATTAATTAATTAATTAATTAAAAGAATTAGTCACACATCCCCCCCCCACACACACACACATATCCTTGACACCTGAGTTGTGTGACACGTAGTGTGACATTGCCGCTCGCCGAGTCGGAGCGACATCGGGCTCCTCTTGAATAACCCCGGCGAGGCGGGGGGGGGGGTCAGAGGTCAAGTGGTGTCCATAGCAACATGCCAGTTACGTAACCTCCCTCACACACACACACGCAGGTCTCACTTTCAGTAAATGCCGATCGGTGTTTTTTGAGTCACCTAAGTTGTGTAACTGTGGTTTTATTTCAGCTACCATTTGTGCCTCATTCACAAAAACACGAAAACAAACTGAGAAATAACAGAACGTTCGCAAAGGCTCCACATTAAAATATATCTCAGATTTTGTTTTAAAGAATCTAATAAAGTTCTTCGAATATTCATCTGGAGATGTACACATTTTTGGAAACGTCATTTAACAGCCAGTCAGAGGATCCAATCACAGACCTCGGTCCCCCTCGGCCCAGTGCCGTTTTTAACGACTTTTGGCCTCGGACAAAAAAGGTGATGGGTTGAAAAAGTTATGAAATCAAGACCTGGATCTGTATGAAAGCACCTATGTCTCTTTTTTTAAGTGTTGGGGGAGAATTTATGGCTTTGAGGCCATGTCGATAGTCAAAAGATGACGGGAAATCAATTCCTCGGACAGACTTTAACCCGGGACTCAGTGCGGCGTCTGATCCGAAGCTGGAGAGCAAACCGGGCCGGAACCGCCAGCAGGATGGATGGGGGGGGGGTCCGGAGAACCCGCGGGCCTGGAAAACTTCGACCGGTATTATGAACCGGGCCGTACTGGGACCATGAGACCACCATGTGCACGGCCATCAGCGGATTTTCTCTCCCGCATCTCTACACAGCAAACAGCTGCTGGGCTATCAAAGTCCAGTCCATCATCCTCAGCCCTGTGTTAACACACCAGCACACTCATGACCGCTGCTGTGTGTGTGTGTGTGTGGGGAGGGGGGGTTCATCCCTCTGATATGGAGGGCTTAGCCGGCCCCCGGAGCACAACAATGGTTGCATTGAGGAGGACGTTGCCCCGCGTGGCCTGGCGTGGATGGAGGGTTATGGAGGGGTATTTGTGGAGGGGGGGGGTTTAATGGTGATGTTTTTTGGGGGGGGTTGTTATGCGTAGAGACCCTGAGCCCTGCAGCTGTCGCCTGGCACGCTCCGGCCTCCGGGAGAACCAATGGCTCACGTCAGTGCCAAGTGTCCTGCTGCGCCCGATGGCGGGGGCCTCTGTCATCGTGGGGCATCTGGAGAGATGGGGGGGGGCAACCGCCACAACACCAGCACCCGGGCTCCCCACAGCCGCCTCCCTCCCTCCCTCCCTCACCCCTGGGCTGCATGTCACCCAGCTGCTTCGCCCCTCTGATGCTCGCCCCCCCCCGTACTAAGAGGGAACGTGTCGCGGTTTGAGCCGTTTATACGACCGACGTGTGACCTGCCGTCGAGTCAGAGCATCCATATAAAAACCCGGCTGCCACCCTCCCTCGTCACCCTCCCTCGTCACCCTCCCCCGTCACCCTCCCTCGTGAGGCGGGCGACTCGCCGGACACTTGGTCCGAGCTCGGAGCCTCGGACTTTGTGATACATAAAACCCAGCAGCACTGTCCAGGTTCATCACCGCTGACCTCTCTATGTCTTCCTCCCATTTTAGCTTCGGTCTCACCTGCCCAGACGCAGACTCGACTTTAGAGGAGAAAGTATTGTTCTTGCTTTTTAGGACGTCACGTGAAAGAAATCGCCGCCGTCCGAGTGAAAATCATCGGTGTTGAGATTTTTCAGTGGTTTATATCTCATTATAATGTCGTTGAACGCAGCTTTACAAACATTTTAAAGTATTTATCAATGTAGAGTATTAAGCGACTATGAAGACACATTTTGAGTTTGAGTTTTGAGTTTGTGTTTTTTTAACTGTATTATGATTCATTATTGGGATTATTAAGCAGCCACATTAGGAACCACATTAATAGAACTGCTTACTTACTATAAAATAGTGTGTAATGAATCATCTATTTAATGTGTCTATCCTGCTTATAAATAATAAAACACACTACTGCCATACGGTTAAATAAAAACACAGCATTATACCGAGACCGCTAAAGCTTCTTACATTGTAACTGGTGTGTGTGTCCTCAGAAATCTAGTTAAATGTCCGGGCTACAGTAGCTTTAGTTACCAAACGGGGAGCGTAAGAACCGGGGTCGGTCAGAGAAGGCCGACTGTGTTCACTCCCACAAGTTTCTGGTGCCGTCGACAGTGAATGCAACACGTAGGAGGTTGGAACCAGTAGTGCTGAATTAGCACTGAATTCAAAGAGCAGCTGTGGATGATGGGAAGGTCGATGAAATGTTTCTTGCAGGCGTTTGGATGAAAAAGAAAAAAACAAATGGAAACTTCTGACCTGACGACGGCGGCAGATGAAAAATCAGGATGAACAAAGTCATGGAACCAGGACAGAGACGAATCGATTAAACTGGATAATTTAAGAAGATGTAAAAATATAAGCTTGAAACAACCACATTATTTGTGGATTAAAATATGAAAGTGTACGTCTGTGGACATGTCCTGTAGATAAATGTACGGAAATAACTACGCTGAAGAAAAGTAAAGGTGGAGGATGAGTAAAACATGAGCTGTGCGTCACTGTGGAGTCCACAGGTTTTAGATAAAAATAGTGAGGGAGTCACTTTGAGTCCAACTTATTTATAGGAAACATTTTACACAGTGACGCAACAGCAGCGTTCGGCAAACGTCATCCGACAAAAACTGTGATAAGACTGAAAATATAATAAATAAAGGAAATATTTCTGGGTGGTTTTTACCAGCGAATAAAAGAACCTCAATGAAAACATGTATCAGTGTTGTGAATGAACAGTGATGGCTGAAAAACAGCTTCACAACTCCATGACGGACTCAAGAGACTCATCTCACCCAGAACGCATTGCGTTCTTTCGTTTGATGTCAGTTGTGATTGGAATTTTAAAAAAGTGTAAAGGGTAATAAAGTCTACCTACACAGACAACAAGTGACTGAAGGGAAATGTGCTGTGCTACATCGCCGCGGTCACGGCCCCCTGCACGTGCTCCCTCGGCTCGCCGGCCGTGCATTACGTCAGCGCCGTCCATATCGCGTTGCTCAAAAGTCGAAACATTCACGGCGACATCTGTCTAATTAAAAATCCAGGCCCGATCGATCTGTGCCAAACCGTCTAATCCCCCCCCCACGTCACTTCTTGTTCTCTGTTCTTCCTGAGGAGCGGCGCTCAGCTCACAGTTGGTTTATTATTTATCCGCCCGGCGACGGGCCAACAGTTGCTGTTCGGCCTCTTGTCCTCTCTGAGGCCCGGCGCCGCCACCTGGAGCTGTCACTTCACCTCGCTCCTCGCTCCTCGCTCCCCGCTCCTGATGCTCCTGCTGCTCCTGCAGCTCCTGCATCGCACTGAGGAGTCTCTGAATCCTCTTTCACAGTCATGTGTGCACGTTCATTTCTAGTGTTTTTTCTCCACAGGTCGGACAATCCATCATACAGATGTTACCAGCTGTATCCAGCTGTTTTAAGACGTGATGAGTGAGGGGTTAAAGGTCGCTCTAAAAAGTCCCCGCCTGTGTCTCAGTTTTAAAATTTGAGACAAAACACCAATATAGATAAATTTAATGAAAATCAGACGTGTTTCCAGTGAACAAACTTAACTGTACTGAATGCGCGTCGCAGACGTGATTACCGTTACGATACTCATGCAGAATGAATATTAAGCTAAACATTAACAGCTCGTTAGCTGTCCTCCACTGAAAACCATTGGCTTGGCTAGTCCCGTTGCTAACTAGCTTAGCAACAGTTAAAATGCAAATGCTTTTCATAGTGAGTTTCTTCATGTACTCACTAGAACTATGTTTAGGACAAGAGGCTGTCAGGTTTATTTAAGTTGTATAAAAGGAGAAAAGAGAGGGGGCGGGGTTTATTTTCATCAAGGCAACGTATTACATGTGAAAATGAGCTCCTGACCGACTCCGTCCTGCTCTGACGCTGAGCGGTGATGCGTTTGGGGGGGGGCTTGTAAGTAAGTGTCTTTTAAGTAAATAATTAGGGCACCTGTCTTTGACTTTCTGTCACCTTAAGGGATTTACCTGAAAATTACCATAAATCGATAACTGAAATGGGCCCACTGATGATTCGGCCGCCATATTTACCAAAACACAGAACCGTGTGATCAGTGTTTTTACATTAAAGGTTGGTAAAATTCAAAGCTTTCCGCTAACCTGGTGCAAAAAAAACCTTAAGCTGTGGTAAGAATCTGTGGTAAGATCTGCATATACAGACGTCTAGCTGAAAATTAAAAGAACATATCTTGGTTTCTGGCAGGTCCTGACTAAACACTGGAAATGTTGTCCATGTAACATAAAGAACTTCATTTTCATCAAAAATATGAAAAATACTTAAACCATCCCTACCAGTGTTTCAACAAAACTTCAGTTGTGGCAGCAATTTGATATTTGACAAAAAAAGGTTTTACTGCTGGAAACCGATCCAGAGATCCAGATGTGAATCCCGGATATCAATAAAGTCTGAGTAATTCCTCCTCTGGATCACAGTTTTCTGTCCATCACATACATGTATGAGCCAAACCAGCTGTTTGTCAGTTAAGTCAGTAAACCCCCTATAAAAAATCAACAGGTGATGCTCATACATTTATTCTAAATTTCCCTGTTAATTTTTTTTTAACGCCCATTATAGCCTCTATAACGTTTTCATAAAGAAGCAGGTTTTCTCCCTGAAGCAAACATGGCAGCTTCAGGAAGAGAGGAGGAAGTGATCAGCTGCAGGAGAGAATCCTCACCAAAGGAAATATCATCACTGGGAGCATAACATTGTCATAAAGAGATCTGGATGGATGGATGGATGGATGGATGGATGGATGGTTGAATGGATGGTTGAATGGATGGTTGAATGGATGGAAGGATGGATGGTTGGATGGATGGTTGTATGGATGGATGGTTGGATGGATGGATGGTTGGATGGTTGGATGGATGGATGGATGGATGGATGGATGGATAGATGGTTGGATGGATGGATGGATGGATGGATGGATGGATGGATGGATGGATGGTTGGATGGATGGATGGATGGTTGGAGGGATGGTTGGAGGGATGGTTGGATGGTTGGAGGGATGGTTGGATGGATGGTTGGATGTATGGATGGATGGTTGGATGGATGGATGGATGGATGGATGGATGGATGGATGGTTGGATGGATGGATGGATGGATGGATGGTTGGATGGATGGATGGATGGATGGATGGTTGGATGGATGGATGGATGGTTGGATGGATGGATGGATGGATGGATGGATGGATGGATGGATGGATGGATGGATGGATGGTTGGATGGATGGATGGATGGATGGATGGTTGGATGGATGGATGGATGGATGGATGGATGGATGGATGGATAGATGGTTGGATGGATGGATGGTTGGATAGATGGTTGGATGGATGGATAGATGGATGGTTGGATGGATGGATAGATGGTTGGATAGATGTTTCGATGGATGGATTGTTGGGTCTACAAACCTTGTGGCTTCAAAACCTAAAAATGCTGTTTTGTCGCATCTCCAACCAATAGTCAAAGCTGTCCGGTCAGTGCTAATTTAATCCCAGGATGGCACAGAACAGATTGGGCCTGATTTCAGCCCCAGATTGGGTCGAACCATCGGATCGAGTTTCTGCCAGATCAGCTCTCATTTCACGTACAGTTCGAGGTGTTCACGACTCCTGATTAATCCCTTGATCAATCAGCGATCTGGCCCTGGGATGGATTTCTGCCAGGTCAGAAATTTTGGTTTGTTGTCTGCAGTTTGAGCAGATCGACACTCTGGTTTCCCACATGCCGATGTCAAAAGATCCACTATGACTTGTAGTGAACCTGTTTTAATTTTACTGAATTAGTACTTTATATATTGCCAAACTGTAGTCTTGCCAGTGCAGAACAGGCACCATATTGTTTGCATCCTTCATCCATCTTCAGCTGCATGTTATATTTTTTTCCTCTTCCTTTCCATTCATACTAGAATTGCACAATATAACGATGCCTTTCTCTATTTTTGTCGACCATGACAAAGGTGTTCACATTCAGCATGAGCTCCACGTCGTGGCCGGTTAGTCAATCTGATTACTGTTAGCATAGAAGTCACAGGTTGAGGCCATGAGGACCAAGTCAACAAACGTCTGATGGGGAATTTATGGTTCTACATTGAATCTACCGTAGCCACAAGTGGCTTATGCCATTTGGAGCATTGATACCTATACATTGGCATCACTGTGCAATTACACCACCAAACCACTAGTTGGTGGCTGCGTTTATATGCCACTGTTTTGAGTTTCTCTGTCACTGTTTTCCACAAGTTTGACAGTGTCACTTTGAAACAACGGTGATTGAAATTGAGCTGATCTTGACGGAGTCGGAGCTGATGGATGTTGAACAGCAGATGGTTTTCCTGAATTTACTGGGACGCAGAAACAAAAGGAGACGGCGGAGGAGACGGTCTGTACAATGGCGGAGGTGCACATCAGGCTGTGTTGTAGCGGTGTACAGCATGTTTATCGCAGAAGCATGAAATGGCCTTAAGATTAATAAAATCAGACAGTCTCTGCCAAACTTTAGTACTATGCAGGTCAAAACATATCTAGATATCTGTGTTGGAATTAAATTGAGATTTATTCAAAAATTTTGATTTGATGGATGTCTGTCACATAAAAATTGCTTCACCAACATTCAAATGGCTAAACTACATTTCAGTTATAAGCAGGTATAAGCAGGTTTCTGAAAAACTTTCCCTTTTCAACCAATTTCTATCTCGATATCTAAACATATTATGAAATGCAAGGTCAGTTCATAATGTGGGTTTTCTTTTAATTGATCTTTTTTGATATTTGATCAGGTGGTTGAGACAAGCAACAATTGAGAAGCTGTTCTGGAGCTTTCGATCACATCTTACTCAGTAAATATCACAGGATTGCAGAATTTCAAATGTTTCAGAGCACTTTTCATGTTGGTCTAAAGCTGAGGTATAATACAGAAGCTTTAGTTCCTAATGAAACCGATGCAAGGTGCTTTTGGTGTCTTCTGGATGTTTTAGGGGTGGACAGGTGTGTTGGAAAAGCCCCCCCACCCAAATTAATTAATGTTGAAACAACATAACATGTACAAGGACCAAAGGAAATTCCTACCAAACAGAAAAAGTTTCAGTCTAACAAAGTGGGTTGTGAGCCTCAGCAGAAGGCCGGATCTATTCATCCCTGGTTGCCTGAACTTAACAAGAACATAAAAACAGAAGTGGCAGATCAGAAAAGACAAACCACCTCTTTTCTGGTTTAGTTGTTCTGCCTTGTTTGGACTCATCCCAACCAAGGAGGAAAGGTCATTCTGGCTCTGATGATCAGATGAGTCTAGGATCCATAACTGCAGCAGTTGTTGGTCTGTTAAACCTTAAACATCATCACAAAGACGCCAGCACCTCTTCCCTCGGTCTACCCGATCCCTCGTATCCAGCTCTTCTCCCTGCTTTTTCGGCGGCTGTAAAGGACTCAAACAGACTCGCAGTAAAGACCAGGGGCCTTCCATCAAGCTGGGGGCCGCTCTGCCCGCCGCCTCCCTGTGTGGTCGCTCGTAAAAAACCCGTCCTCGTGGCGGCCGACGGCGCTGCCACTTGCCCGACACGTAAAGACACCTCGTTAAAGCGCCCGTTATCTTCGGCTGGCGTGGCGCTCCGAGAAAACAACACCTCACAAACACGCTCGCACAGATGGTTTTCCACTTCTGAAAGGGGGCGCTCAATAAACAAATCCACCCCAAGACAAAGGGCTTTCACTGCTAATCGACCCCCAGATGCAGTTTCATTCACCTGTTAAAGGGAAGCGTGGGGTCGTGTCGCGTTTCAGTCGGGTCCCATACTGTCCTCACATATTCACTGGAGACAGCAGAGGAGTCCTCTTCTGTGGTGTTTTCTTTTAAACGAGTTTTAAGAGGAAGGACAGGAGACCGGATCAGTACATCGACTGTATGTGGTTTGTGTCTTTCTAGGTGGTAGATTGTAAGTCAACCCACACAAATAAAATAAAGTCCTGTGGCTTTGAGTCATCAGGAGGTTAAAATCCCACTCTGACCACATGTTGTCTGTTCTCCTCCATGCAACAGCAGCTACGACGCAGATTCCTCCAGACTGAATCAGAGGCCAGTTAGTCATGGCGATGGTTCGGTTTCACTCTTAAAATGTTTCTTGTCTTTGTCAGAGCCTCTGAATGTCCAAACAGACCCCACTATTTACTACTAGTATATTTACAAGCACAAAGATGTCTGCAGTAGAGAGGCCTGAAATAATCAGTCACAGCGTTTTTATTCTGCAGGTCTGTACCAGAACCTTCTCACCTCAAGTATAATGAAATTATTTCTATTCACTGTACCATTTTTGATAGAAATATTAGTTTTTGATAGAAATATTAGAGCCAATTCTTTGTATTTTTTTGAAAACTTCTGGCCAAGCTGAACTTGATCTGCTGATCTTGCCACCATTTTGAAGGAAAATAAAAGCTTCCAGGTGCATTGTTCAGTCTTTGACTATGAATCAAATCCTAGGTTTCGAATTCTGGCCCCGATTGCACTTTGGATCTGGTTCCCGATTGGAAGAATAAACAGATTCACAAAGCTGCAGTGTCAGATCATCTCTTATTGATCCTTTAACCTCTTCTCAATACTTTTCATCGTCAAAGACCAAATGTCTCCAGTTCAGCTTCGTATGCATCCCATCGTTATTCTGAGCTCATTTAGCTCTTAGCTCTGAATCGGGAGCTCAAGTATTTCAATCAAGTACTTTGGGACAAATCAGGTGTAAAAGTCTGTTTGTTCCAGCTGTTGTTTCAGTGTGCCAAAACTGTCAGTATCAATAATTAGCAGTCAGCTCATTTTGGGTTTGAAGCTACAAGCCAATTTATGCTTCCACGTGAGCCTACGCCATAGCCTCACAAGCACCTCTCAAAAACAATTAACTACACGTCGCAGACACAGAGACCCGAAGAACCGTGATCGGTCGGCTCGGCAGCGTCGCATTTCCAGCTTCTCCTTCTTCGCTCCCGTCATTCAGACCGTCTCCTCCGATGCCTCCTTTTGTTTCTGTGTCACAGTCAATCAGGAAAACTAAAACTGTTGTTCAACAACTATCGGCTCCGACTCCATCGAGATCCACTCGGTTTCAGTCACTGTTGTTTTGAAGTGCGCCACCTGACTTGACGAAAATAGTGAGGAAGAATCTCAACATATTCAAATGTAAATGCCACTGTCAACTAGTGGTTTGGAGGTGTAATTGCAGAGTAACACCAATGCAGAAGTATAAATGCTCACAACGGCGTCAGCCACTGGCGTCGTTGTGAGCATTCATTTGACACAGAAGCATTAGGGATGTGAACATTTATTAGGCTAGCTTCATAAATATTAATAAATATATAGCTGCTTTCTGATACACTGTAAAATCAAGACCATTTCTGAATGACCTCAGGCATTTTTGTATTCCAGGTTCTTAGCAACTATCAGCAGATGTATAAACCAAGACCAATACATCTGTAATAAGCTAAGATTTGTCATTAAATTCTGGTCTAGTCGATTCATCCGTCTGAGTCTAGTTATCACCGCCAGTGTCCAGCAGCAGTTGTTCTTTCTCACAACTTACCCAAATGAGATTTTGACTGTTTCTGTGCTTTTGTGAAACAGGACCCAGTGCTGAGATCAGACTACAAGATAACATCAGCCCCTGCAAACATCTAGGACCCCAAGTCTCAATGAACGTCTCAAAAAGGCTCCATTAGTCTAGATTTACTGTAAATGAAAATTTGGTGGAAAATTTAGGCTTTCACTCCAATTACAGGTATGTTATCGCGGGAACTGAATCCCTCACCCTGGTATTTTAAGTGCCTTTCTCAGCAATCCTCACTGCATTATCATCAAAGTTTTGACTCAGGAAGAAAAAAACAGTGACAGAGCAAGTAGAAAAGTTAATAGACGACCACAAACAGAAGAAAATCGCAATCAATCTTGACCTTTTTCCCTCTGAGGTCGGAGGATATTTCCAGCTGAACAACCCCGGCTCAGAACCAAATCGAGCTCTGGACCTCTGGCGTGGCCTCAGCCTCCCGCTCTGCCCCTTCGAACTATCAATAGGAGGATTCCAACTTGGCACGGCACTTGGATTCTGCAGTTTTTAGTGGGACGATTAACACACAAGAGGCTCTCAGAGCGGCAGAAATCCCCTCTCCGCTGCGAGGTGTCCGGTTACCCAGCCCAATTTTCAGGGGGTTTTAGGCGTCTTCCTGTGGAAATCAATATATTCACTGTGGTAAAAATGATTCACGGCGAAAGGTCCGACCAAAGCAAATCCTGAGCTCAGCGGCCGCCCGCTGCTGCTGCTGAAAGGCCATACTTCAAAGTGCTCATCCAGGGAACTTCAGCCCCCCCCACTCGTAGAGCTCAGCCAGCGGGCAGCCAAGTGACTACACCAACTTTCGCTGCAGATGTGATATTATCTGCGATTTGTCAGAGGGTTCAATTAATCCTGAAGAGGAAGCAGAGTCACTGTGATGGCTGAAAACGATAAACTGAGGATGAGTGAACATTTTTCCTCATGCTGCTCTGAGTTCAGTCTTTACAGTTCAGAGTTGACCGTTTAAGTCAAACCTGCCATCCAGAAACCGACAGTTTAAGGGTCTGAATTGTGTTCAAGGGACTTTTCTTAAAATTTCAAGGCTTAGCAGAATTACAGCTTCGCTTTACCCCGACATTTTGCCCCGAAACTTGCTGTGAATGGTTTAGCTGGGATGTTCTGGTGTCCCAGTACATGCAAACTGTATCGTCTCCTAACGACAGTTAGGGACCTTCTGTTTTACATCTTCTCTCACTGAACAGCCAAATAAAGACAAAACCAACTGGTGGACGACTGAAACACATGGCGCCTTTGGTGTCCTTGGGTTCTGATGGCTACCATTTTCATTACTGTCATTATTTTCATACTATACTTTCTTCATTTTAATGACTTTCAGTTATAACAAGGACATGATTGTGTGTCTGAATTCGTCCATCTGGATGTGGATTTTTCTTGTTGGAACTTGACCTTGTCAGTTGGTTGTTCTACATCTTTTGTCCAGGCTTAAATATCTCAACAACCATGAGATAGATTTCCACGTAATTTTATTCATGTTCCCCAGAGGGTGAACCCTAACAACTCTGGGGATCCCCTTACTTTCCCTCTAGCGCCACCATGAGGTTTTAAAACTGGGATTTTGAGTGAAATGTCTTGAAAACAACTGGACAGATTTCTGTTAATTTGTCTACACACATTTGTGTTCCCCTCAGGATGAACTGCAGCAACTTTGTGCTTCTCTGATTTTTCAAATAGCGCCACCATCAGGTTAAAACTTTTGTCATACTAATGACAATCCCATCAGCCTCGGCTTTACTTGAGTTTAGTGCTGATTAACATACTCACACTCACATGCTAACATGTAAACGTAAGATGGCTACTGTGCTAAAAGGTACCACTGACCTTTGTACAGCCCAGCAGAGCTACTAGCTTTTCTTTGGTCCATTGGGTTTTAAGATGAAATTTGTGTGTGTGTGTGTGTGTGTGTGTGTGTGTGTGTGTGTGTGTGTGTGTCAGGGGGGTTGAGCATCAAAAACGTATTTCTTTTTTCCATAATTGTACAATGCAAAGAGGCAAACAGGCAAACTGGTGATTCCAGGCTAACTAGCTCAGTTTTAGATTGTAAAACAGAATAAACCAGGCTGTTTTTAGTAAGTCATTATCTTGACTAATTTTGTCGTGATCAGAGATTAATTATGTAATCATTATATATCATTGAACTAAAGGTTTTAAAAGTCAAAGATGAAGACAAAACAAAAAACAAAAAGTAATTAAAAAGTGTCTCAGCTCAGACCTTAATCAGGGAAAGGCTTTAAACTTTTTTTAGTTTTAGAGCATTTCTGTGTCCTGATCAAGAAACAGAGAACTAATCCCACAAGAAAGCTACTTTCATCTAGGCAACAATTTCAGATTCTTCCATCCAGCACTCAATTTTAATCATATCACACTCTCACATTCATTAATTTTCTCCATACACAAGATAAGAAAAAAACCCCAATGTATTTCATCCTGTGACAAATACAAACTAACCTGGGCTGAGTTGATGCATGTAGTTATGAAACAAGTCTTATTTACTTTCATATTTTCTCCCTAAACGACGATGATGATGATTGAGACCTGAGCAGGTCTCTTCAAATCCTTTAGGTTGTTGAAAAAGATGAAAGTAAAGTTTAGAGTCTTCTGCCAGAGAGACAGTAAAAAGTTCAGATCCTGGTCCTGGTCCTGGTCCAGGACCTGGAGGACCTCTGACTGCACAGGGTTAACATGTCCCAGGAGACACACGCTACACAGACACAGACACAGACACACACACACACAGCGCACCAGCCTAATCCCCCCAAAAAGCAGCAGCTTTAGTGTAATTCACGCCGCAGCTGTCCACTTCTGGAAGAATCGGGAAATTGTCCTGCACATGTTCAGCTGCAGGAACAAATGTCACGGAGCAGAGCAAATGAAAAAACAAGATGGACTCCTGAGCCCCCCCCCCCGACACACATACACGTACAGTATAAACATACACATGCTTGTGATGGCATTATGTGGACGGGGGGCAGGTGGAGGCTGCTTGGGCTTTTTTTTAAAGCAGAGAACAGTCGTGTCTTTTATGTGTGCACATTTGTCAAATTATTGCATTTTTATTTTATATGCTTTTAAATTTAAACCTGAATTTTCTTGAGTCTGAAGATTCAACACTAAAACCTTAATTTACCTTCTTAGTCCTAATAAAACTTCAGACTTCAGTCTTAATGGTTTTATTCAAGATAATAATGATACTTCATTTTAGCTACATGACTGAGAAGAGGGAGTTTTTTCGCCCTGTACGAGTCCAGCTGCAGCAAACACCTGCACAGGTGGGACCCATGTCCCGGGGATCAAGCAAACAGTTTCTGTGCCAGCTTTAGCAGCCATGGGAATCTTTCAACATTTCACCTCCACCAGTAAAAGTGGATTTACAACCACACGCCTCTTAGGAAATTCATGACTTTTGTTCTGCGGTTTGAAAGCACGGCTTGTCTCCCACGTCGGATTCGGAATGGCGGCAGCCCTCTCCACCGTCTGACCCAAGGCTCCCCGGCCCGTGGTGATCGGGCGCCTGTTGAAAGCAGCTAACTCTGGGATTAGGATGAATCCCAGGATAGGTAGCTTCACTGGGAAAACCTCCGGACAACGTTGCAACAGTCCCGACGTGGCCTGGCTGGTTACTCGGTCGGGGGGCAGTTAACGAGCTCTCAGGACCGTTGAACATGACGAAGCACCGTCCTGATGATCGTTTACTCTGCGTCGTTCAGTCTTTACAGGCGGTCAGCGCCACACCGGCGGACGACCACCTGGTGATGCAGCCTGAAGGCCGGCACGCTTCCGGACAGTTTGCACCGCACCGCACGTTTCAAGCTTGAGGGGAATTTTCTAGCTCAACAGAAACGGTGACTTGATTTTATACTGCCGCAGCTATCGATAGTGTGAAGGAAAGTTTTACTGTGTCACCAAGCCAACTTTTCCTTGCCTCATTAGTATGCAGCATGGCAGACCAATATCTAGCCAGGACATCTACTCTATACGCAGTAATCTGTGGTGCGTTTCTACAATGTTATTGTGATGAGTTATCGTGTTCGCTAGAACGCGTCTCTAAAGTCGCAGACGCTAGCATGATGACTTAAGACTTTACCATCAGGTCCTGTTCAGGTGGAACAGCCACAGTCGAGTCCTTCAGCTGATCATCGGTGTTAGCTCGGTTACCTAGCAGCGATTTAATATTTGCTTTGGTTTCACTGTGGTTGTCCATCCTGAATCAACCTCTGCCGCTTTTCATTAAGTTTCTGGCTCGGTCTGGAACAAGGTTTTACGATGGAGGACGTCATGTAAAAGACCTTCAAGTTCCCTAAGAATAAAAAGCTGTGGTTTGGATTTTTTTTGCATAAATTCAACTTGACTTGGGCACATTCATCTTAGAGTAAAGAGCTCCCAGTCTGCAGCACTAGGAAACCTACCCTGCGTAATAGAGAAGCGATACTGAGACAAGGACGAGTTACAAGCAGAAGGCCTTGCACCATTGTCACTTCACGCCTCTGAGGTCCTCCGCCGGTGTTGAAAGCGGAATGAGTGAATAATAAATTAGAAAAAAGAAAAGAAAGAAAAGACGCCCACGGCTGCTTGAAGCGCTTCAGTTCCGGTCACACTTCATTGTATTTTTGGCCGAGGAACGACTCCGTGGACGTCCGTGCTAAAAGAGAAAAGTGCCGGCTGTTAAGATGAAAAGAAGTGCTGGGGGGTGGGGATGGGGGTTAAATCTCAATGCGATGCCGTGATGGAGGTGAAAAGTTACTGGACAAGAGTCTCATGGTGCTTTCAGAGTCTGTAGGCGCAACACAGACACAGGGACACAAATACTGTGAGAACAGTTAGTGAGAACCACTAACAGATGGAGGTAACATCACCGTCTTTTAAAACTTCAAAAAATCTGATCATGTGAGGAGCAGCACAGACTCTAAATGTCACAAGTTATTCACGTATGTTTCAGATGAGGAAATTAATCATTTTAAAGTTGTTCTTTCTAGAAAAAAATAGCCAAATTCATCTAATTCAAGCTTCTTACGTGGATTTTTTTCTGGCGTTTCAAGTCTTTAATGATTTTAAACTGAATATCTTCAGGTTTTGGATCAGACATTTGTTGGATTAGTTAATTAGTTGGACACTTTTCTCGATTTCTGCTCTTTGGGCCCAAATGAAAGTGAGAGGAGCTAATAAATAAGACATCTGCACGAGGTCTTTGTATTGTATTATATAAGATTATCATAACTTCTACTGACACATAAATGTAGTGGAGAAGTATAGAGTAGGATAAAATGAAAATTCTCAAGTAAAGTACAAGTTCCTCTAAATTGTATTTATGTCCAGTGCTACAGTCCTTTTAATTCAGGGGGATGAATTAGTGATTTGTCGAAGCTCCTCAGCCTCTGTGGCTGAGACGACGGGAAAGTCCTTGAATAAAAGTCCTTGAATAAAAGTCCTTGAATAAAAATTCATGTCAGAAACGATAACAGATCAGTCACCGGCAGCAGAGAGATGAGACGTTCAGGTGCCTCGGCTCCAGCAGGATTCTTTAGATTTAAAATTCAGACACAGCAGCATTTTTTTTTCCTTCACGTCTCGGGCTGATATGAGTGAAGTCTGCAGTATGTGTGTGTGTGTGTGTTTGTGTGTCATACATTCCCAGCGTGTTGTTGGTCTTACTGAGCATTAGTGGACACATTTACCAACATGCCAGACGACTCAGGACACACACACACACGCACACACACACATACAAACACACACTGCAGTGTCTGGCGCCGCCTCGGGGGGAAACCATCAGCCGACGAATTCAGTCTTTGACAACTCTAAATCCAGAGAATAAAATAAACTCACATTTTCTTTCTCGTGTGTCTAAATCGGACTTTTAGACCAGAGCTCTTACTTCTGTTCCATGATTAGTAGTTTACAACATGGGGGCCTCAGAGGATTCTTTTAAGATGCATTATGGGAAATGTAGGATCCACTGTGACTGAAAGTCAGCATATCTTGGCCTCTGTCGCTTTGGTTTTGACTCTTTTTAAAACTATCTCTCATGAGTCCCCCAGTGTTTTACAGTATTCTTTCAAAACTTTTCTGGCTTCATTTATTCAGTGCTAGAGCTAAAGCGATTCGTCAATTAGTCAATTGGTATAAATTGAGAAAATAACTTGGCAACTATATTGATTTTAGACTAATCATCTAAGTGTTTTACTCAAAAATGCCAAGAATTTGCTGGTTTCAGCCTCTTAATGTTGAACATTTGCTGGTTTTCCTTTGTGAAATGAAACTAAAACATCCCCAGTTTTTAAACTGTTGCTCAGGAAAAAAAAAAACAAACTCAGGCTTTGAAATACTTTGAGGGCATTAAAAAGAAAATTGGCATTTTATGGACCAAACGAGTGATAATCAACATATTAACCAATTTTAAAAATTAATCATTTACTGCAGCCCTACTCAATACTTTTTCCACCACTTGTAACCTGCTTTGCTAACAGCTGTAACCACCTGTACCAGCTGTGCCGTCACTGTGTGATTCTGCTGTAGCACGTTCAGGTTGTTTTTGGCATCTTTGGATCTGCCGGTGAAATTTTTTTTGCATCTTGCACTCCCTCTGAATGTGCATCTAAAAAAAAAAAACCCTGCATCTTATGAACCTCATCATCAGATTTCACTTTGATTCCAAACATAGTTTCTGTTCCATACTTTGATTCATTTTATTCAAATTTTCTGTCTTAGCATATACAGATACCAAGTCCTACTCAATCTGTGCTTTTCGTTTCATTTCTTGTCTATATAACTTAGTTACTGTGTATATATGGTTTAGTAATAAAGGGAATTCAAGCCAAAATCAACTATCGGCCCGTGATGCATTGCTTTGCGTCTTTGCCTTGGCTTCCTCTTCAGCGTCATTTAATTTCGAAGTAAATAAGATGATTTATTTGATCTGGTCTTCCTGCTGTTATTCACCTGTTACTGGTGAATGGTGTAAAGAAAACCAGCAAACAAACAAAAAAAAAACTCCAACACTTGCCCAACACTACCGACAAACCATTTCTGGCATATTCTGGAAACGAACTCTCCCCTTGCCACATCACACGGCACAAACACGTCGCGGTGTCCCTTCGAACGGACGGCACATAAACGTGTCACGGGAAGTCGATACGTGGCGCCGTTAGCTGGCCCCGGTATCATCCGCTCTCGTTTTTCATCTAAGGCATGTCGCTGAGGCCCTTTTACCCTAAATGACTCCACAGCAGGGTAACAGGAGAATTATAAAAACACGTATCACATTGTAGACTGTGCAGGGGCGGAGGGTCGCACCTCGGATGTACTGTATCCTACAGTATCAGGAGTTGATCCTGGTTTAACGCTCGGGCGTCCGACAGGGGCGGAGCCTTGCCGAGGTGGTCCTGCATCCCTCTGCAGCCATGGTGGAAAACCGGCAGGGGATCTCAGTGGATCTGTGCTGGAATCTGACTTCATGCCTGCTAGCGGGCTTTGTTCCTGTTTTTCCATCGACGGTTCCATGACGCAGTCCCGGTTCTGGCGGAGCGCTCTGGATCCCGCCCAGCCGCCGAGCCCGGCGCGCTCAACGTGATCTTGTGGATTCATTAAGCTTCCATCCTGACACATCTTTTCCTGACAAGACATACCCAGCGAAAAGGTCACATAGCCGGGGCCCGGGCAGCCTGCACCCCCCCCCCACTGGTGAGGGTCCGGACTAAAATAGTGTCATAAAGTCATCCATCAAACAAGTGGACCAAGGGTCAGTGACGAGCCGGCAGCCGAAGGAAAACCACAGGGATAAAACTGAACCCGGCAGGAACGTCCCAGAATACTCCTACAATTTTTAGACCGTACAGTCTTTAAGCTGTAAAATATTCTAGACTGAATTCCTTCTCATCCAGAAAAGCCACCGGGGTCAGTTAATTTCCTTAAAAAAAAAAAAAAGAAAGATAATCTGTTACGTCAGCTTTGCATTTCTAAAGTTATATCATTATAACCATGTGGTAAAGCAGCCTTTGGCCGGGACCTTTTTTAAAACTCTGCTTGATGGATTGATGAAGGCTGACACCCAGAAATAACAGCTGTCTCTTTAAAAGCACCGTACCTTTGACCTATTGAGTCAGAAAAAACAAAAAAGACAAACAAAAAGAAAAATTGGTTGTTTCTAGTCTGAGACATATTTAAGATCAGATCTTATCCAAGAAAAATTTGGGTCAAGGTGGACCGGTCTTGGTTGTAGATCTTCAGGATGTCTCATCTCTCATCCTCATCATCTCAGCTTGGATCTTGGAAGTTCCGAGCCGAAGAAACCTCTCGGATCAGAGGTGAAACGTCTTTGAGATCTACAACCAGGTCCAGTTGCCCCTTGACTCCATTTTTTTTTTTTTGGATCTTTGACCCGGATTACTGAGAATCTTCACAGAGAAAAGTGGCCTGAGATTTTTTTTTTAAAGAAACATATGGTACAAACTGCACCCAATAGCTAGGTGTGGTCAGATGTATCAAACCACACACACCTGGGATATAGGTTGAATCAGAATCGGGAAAACTTTATGGATCCCTGTGGGGAAAGTGCTTCCGCCGGCCCACCAGGACGTCTCTCAAGCCTCTGGGGTCTTCAAACTCACACTGACAGTATGTTATGTTCGAAGACCCCAGCGAATCCCTGCAACTGTGCTGAATGCACACCTGTTCGATGCAGTTGTCACGCACCTGTTGCCTGCTAACAGGTAAGTGTTATTGTGGGGTGGTGAAGCTTTTAGGCTCATAACTTAGATGTCCACAAGCAGGACATTGCCTTGGGAAATTAAGGTTTTTTTACTTAAGTTCTTCTTTGGAACTTCATGATTTCGACAACCAAAGGCTGAAGAGGCAGACTACTGTGAGAAAAATGCTAACATCCGCATGCCAACGGCTTCAGGTATTATGTTTTACATGTCTGCCATCTTTAGTTTAGCATGTTAGCAATAAACACGAGTTCCAGCTGAGGCTGAAAATCGGTAGCACTTCGAACTGAGTCCCGTAACGGACACAAATCACACCAACTCTAAAGGACCGACGGGATTGTCGGGAACACACACACACACACACAAACACACACAGAGGACTCCATCTGCTTCCACTCAGCTCCACAGTGTGTGAGAATCAGTGTCGGCCTCGTACTTCAATACGACTTCAGACAGGGAGAGGGAAGGTGCAGAGGGGGGAACCCTCCTCGCTCCCTGAGTCCGAACGACGAAGACCAGGCCCGTCTCCGTCTGAAACCGATATCTGGTCTGGACCAAAAACAAAATGAAAACAAAACAAATCGCAACCCATCTTCCCATGCCCCCCCAACCCCTCCGTTCATATTCATCCCATAAGAAAATAACAAACCTATTAGTGCTGATCATCAACCATAAATATCAAACAATCGCCAGGCCCAGATGGGGGGGATTATGTCGCCTTAAAAGTCATTACCGTCACATCCTCTCCTTAAGCTTCCAATTCCCCCTCTCAGCTGCGGTGTAATACCCCCACCACGGATCGCTTTCCCATATTAAACTCACTGTTTGCCGATGAGCTTATTAATGCTTTTGTTTCGGCGCGCCAAAACAAATGCTCCCCTCTCATAAAAGTCCTGAGCGTGATTAATCCGATTTAGTTTCAATTCGGTCCGAACGCCACGGAAAGACCAGAACATGGCTCCAGTGGGGCTCTTCCTAGGTGGCGGCGGGAAGTTTTCCCTTTTTTCTTTTCTTTTTTCTCTCCTTTTCGACACCAGCGCCTCCTTTGAAGTGAGGACAGTGCTTGTTTCACGCTGAAAGTGGCTGTCAGAAGTCGGGCTGGGCTCATAACAGGGCCGTAACCCGAGAGCACAAGAGGGCTTAGGCTTCCCCCCGCCAGAGTTTTGATATCAATTAGATTTGTGTTCACCCGATACGCCGAGGGGCCTGGTGCTGAACATCTGCACGGGATAATGAGTGGAGGAAGAGGAGGAGGAGGAGGAAGGCCCTGTAGTCGTGCTGTGGTACCTTGGCGCTGCTGGAACACACACATGAAACATCAGGCCCACAGTGATGAAACAGACCCACGGGTCACATCTATCCTCATGTAGCCCCGAATGAACCAAGCATACAAAGCACTGCTGCAACTGATGGGACATTTTTATTACCAGTTGATCCAACCGTTATTTCCTCAATTAATTGATTTGACCCAAAATATGCTTGAAAAAATTTGAAAAAAGTCATTGGTGATTTACCAGAGTCTGAGGCGACGTCTTCAAGTACCTCGTTTCATGTGATAAACAGTCAAAAACCCGAAAAGTTGAGTTTACCGTCATAAAAAGTCCAGAGAACCCAGACAATCTGACGGCGCCATAACAGAGATCAGGGATGGCGTGCGGCATAGTGGGTCATACGTTGACATTCAGCTGGTGAACGTCTCCCAGCTGGCGTTAACAAGACGCTGAGAGGTCGAACGAGCCGAGGACCACCTCTCTCGCCGCGGCCACCGGCGGGACCACCACACACACTTAACAGAAACCGCAGCCGACGCCTGACGGACAACTCGCCACGGGCGCTTGGCAGGAACAGCGTCTGGAGGTTCGTGTCTGAGAGCAGGTGAAACGCAGGAATCTACGGGCCAATTTTGAGTCGGACCCCTTTTCGTCTGCCCCACTAGTTTCTTCATGGAACAGTCCCTCCAGGAACTTGCCAGTTCTTCTGAATTATACCAATTGGGAAACGTTTCCTGACGTAATCAATCACCACAGTTTCCATTAAAAAATGATGAAGTCCAAAAAACAATTTTAAGAACCAGTCAAATAAAAAATAAAGCCTCAGTCTCTACAAACTTTCTTGAACCTACAACATGATAGAGGGACATGAAACAGCAGAGATCCATTAATGTAGGACATAAAAAGCCACAGTTTTATATTTTTTTGGCAATTTTCCACATTTTTGCGGCATAGATTGTGCACAGAAATTCTTCTGCGTCTGCTTCATCCCCCCACTTGTCAGTGCTGACCTTCACCTGGATATTGTAACATGCATGGGAGGTTCACAAGAGAACCAAGAAGGGGGGGTCATTAGCATTATTGACCCACTTCCACTGCAGGAACTCAACACAACTGAATGTGTAGCCATTGTCACAAATTCTGGTTTTGCTTCCACCTTACCTGTAACTTCCTGGACCTAAATTTCAAAGCTGCCTAGGAGGTATCACCAACTCCAAGTTCAAGGTACGTCACAAGCAGATGTGATGTCACACGGACAAGGACGGCTGCAATTAACACGATGGCTAGCGTCTGGCAGAAATGGGGCATCCACCACACAGCTAACGAGGCCCTTGTAGGACACTAAGCACTTGCAATCCCAAGCCACTGTAAAGGTTCCCTGAGAGCAGAGGCGATGCTGGACACAGGAAACAGGAAGTCCTGCTCTCTGGGGGACGCTGGCCCAACCTGTCCCATAATTAACGTCCTCAGCGTTACTCAGCCAACCACTTGCAAACGGTGTGCAAACAACCCAGCAGCCGTCTCACGTTTCAAAGTCTAGTTTTCAGCGCCAGCTGTGGAGCAGGCCAGAGTTGTTTTTTTTCACTGTCTAATGCTGAGGGGAGAGCTGAGAGAGAGGATGAAGACCGAAGAACCAGCATGTTTGATAAACTGCAGACGTCCCTGCGGGATAAGCTGAACCTGCTGAAAGGTTCTCTGAGCAGAAACAGCCTGTTCGGCAGCAGCTATACACACTGGAAAAGCCAAGAGAAAATATAAACCCAACATTCTCAGTAAAGCTTATTAAGGCTCATTGTGAGCTGCGGTCAGCCGAGTTGAACTTCATAGTTTAAATGATACTGCTTTGAGTTATTATTGCAATTTTGTCAGCAGTGAGATTTTTTAAAAAATGACAATAAAAGTGGAAATTTTTATCATCATTAAGACAACAAAACTTGCTGGCCTTCTGTAGCGAGCCTAGAGTCCGAGGGAACGTTTTGCCGGACCTGAGGACATTCCCTCAATGCATTGCTGAGATAAAGTTCATGAGAATGGGACAGATGGAAAAATCATGCATGCATACATGAATTCATCAAATCTAAAATGCTGAAGTTTATCAGCTGTGGAATACTCTGTTTCACGAATCCATCCATCCATCCATTTTCTGCTGCTTGTCTGAAACAGGATTTTGGCGGCAGCAGGTTAAGCAGGGCAGCTCACATGTTTTCCAGGTTCTCCTGAGGGATCCCAAGGTGTTCCCAGGTCAGATGAGATATATAATCTCTCCCATGTGTTCTGGGTCTACCCCAGGGGTCTCCTACCAGTTGGACATGCAGGGGATACCCCCTAATCCAATGTACTAACCAGCTCAACTGGCTCCTTTTGATGCGAAGGAGCATCAAAGAGATTTCAGATTCGACATCAAAAATGAAAAAATCATGGATAAAGGTAAAGCTGCTTCCTTCCCTTTTTAAAGTGCATTTATTTTGCAGCAACATTACCAAAGGGGTTCAACTAAGGTTTATTTTGTTCTGCCAGTTATTTTTATCAATTAATTGATCATTTGTTTAGTCTATGAAATGTCGGAAAGTAGTGAAAAATGCCCCCAAAAGTACCCAAACGACTCACGGCCCCAGGTGACATCTTAAAATAGCTCAATTGCCTGATATTTCACAAACTATCATATATGATAAATGTGAGAATTTGCCAATTTAAGATGCAAAAAAAAGCAAAGAAATGTTTGACGCTTTTGCTCATCAAAATAGCTGCAAACTAATTTTCTTTCTATTAATCAACTAATAGATTAATTGACTAATCGTTGCAGCTCTGATCACCACAACAATAAATCTGATGTCTGAGGTCACCTGTTAGCTTGTCGCTAAGTTAAGGCAGCAGAGGCACCACCTTTCACAATAAGATTACATAAGTTGTGCTGTCCTTGCACCTGATTATCAAAAGTATGTAATGATGAATGTTCAGCTTTGCAATAAACTGATCTACTGAGCAAGAGGCTAAAGCGCCGTACGATCACTGCACCTTCATTCAACATCTGTCTGCTGCACTCAGACTCCTGACTTTACCCTTGACTTTCCTGCTTTTCCCTCTTGGTCGTAACCTTACCCTGGCCGACCCCTCCCCTTTTGTCCCCGGTGACCCCCTCATCGGAGCAGAGCTGAATTTACATTCTTCACCAATCCTTTAAGCCCGTCGACCAGGACGCTCTCATCCCCTGATCAAAACAGGCCTGTTGACACATCCAGCTGGGTCCCAGAACACAGTTTGTCCTCCTCGGCTCCTCTAATTGGCTCCCTGAGAGGAGAAAGATGTTGTGTGGAGGGACGAGGGTCAGGAGGGACGAGGAACCATCTCGATAAATCTTCTAGTTGCCACCGACGCCGTCTGGCTCGACGAGTATGGCTTCATTAGGGAAGGGATAAGCAGGGCTGGGATGGTGGGTCGAAGGTCAGTGATGACGCGTGAAGAAGAAAACACCTGCAGATTGAAGCTGTGCGGATGAGAACCATCATCGAAACCCAGGAATGACCTGGAACATGCTTCGGCACCAAGAAGGGAACCGAGTTCTTGAAGATCAAGGAAATAACTACAAATAACTGGTACTTGTCAGTTTGGCAGGATTGTACTGGGCTTTATGTGTGAGGTCACGTTAGTTACAGGTAGTAGTAACATAGCCATGAACTTTCATTGTAACTTCTCAGTATGATGCACCAGAGTTGATCCGAGACGACTCATTAAGAAAGTGATTTTCACGTCAAATCAAAGATCTTGATGATCAAAGCACTGTTTCATTGGTAAAGTTTAATATTTAACGCAATATTAGCTGCTATACAGTCCTCAATTCAGTGTTGTTGAGAAACAATTTGTTCATTAATTATCATCAGGTGTTGTATGATTTGTTCTCTACTTGTTCCTTTGTAACTTGAATTGTATTTTTAAGGTTTTTAATCATGGGATGATTTGAAAAAAGCTACAGTAATTGGATTTCACAGAATTTCTTAATTAAGATGGAGACACATTTGACCTGCTTCAATATTGTGAAAGAAGCTGGCTGTTTATCTTGATGCATTGATGCACATATTGGGGCTGACTGCCACTTTCCTGGTTCTGATTGGGACATGAATCTTTACCTAGGAAACAATGATTATTGACAGTCTAAAATATGTTGCACACCCCAAAATTTTTAGAAAATAAACTTAAGAAGAGTTTCTTTTCTACTGGAATGTGTCCAATGCTCAGAGTAATAATAAAATAAATCTCATTTTTAAAAATAATAAGTAATGATTAATTGTTTGGTTTCCTGTCCATAGTTTAACAGATGTTTTGATGGAACTGCTCACTGAGCTGAAGGGCACTTTTCCAGCAATGTTAACAGCATAGGTCTGGGGACGGCAGTGTCGTTCACTCAGGCCACCACTTTGGTCCAGGCTGAAGTGGCCCTAAAACTACTGGATAGCTAGCCATGGCATCCGAATGGGTTTTGCGATCCCTGACATTTCCTCCAGCGCCACCAGCAGGTCAAAATCTTCCCTTTTCTTTTGAAATATCTCAACATTATTTGATGGCTTGGCACAAAATTTTACAGATACTCCTTGTCCCCAGAGGATGAATCTAGAACTGCAACAATTAGTCGATTATTTCTATTAGTCTATAAAAAGAGAATGACCAGGTAAATATTTTTGATAACTGATTAATTTAAGTCATTATTCGAGCCAAAATGATTGAAATTTGATTGCCCCACTTCCTCAAGCTTCAGAGTTTCATGCTTTTTTTGGTCTCCTATGAATCCTAATAAATATGGTGATGCCCTCACTTCTCCTCTGTAGCGCCACCATGTGGTTTTGAATGAATCATGGATTGTTGTGAAACTTGGTAGAGACATTCATGTACCTGCAGAACCACTGATAATCCCATCAGCCCCAGCTGTTTTTTGGGTTTACTGCTAATTAGCAGGGTGAGAACATGGTTCTACCAACTGAACCTCAACATGTCAGGAATTTCCTTGCGTCTTGTTAGCATGGTGACGTTAGCATTTATCTGAAGCATCACTGTGAACTGGAGCCAGCAAATCCTAATTTGAGATTCATCAGCCAAAAAAAGAAACACGTAAATTGGATGTTCCCATTCATAATATTGTTAATTGGATGTTTTAGTTTTTTAAACCGAGTCTGGAATTCCCCTTAGAACTTGTTGGTTTTCCTCATTCGCCACTTGCAGGAATTGCAGTTTAACGCACTTCAGCACTGACTTCAACATCCAGGCAGTTGCCACTGGATTCCCGACCCCTGACCTCTGCGGGAAGAGTGGAAAAATGAAAGTCCGCTACCCTCCAGCTCCGACCTGAAACGAGATCTACGTGTGAATCATGATAAACATCGGCCTGATGACACTCCGACGTGCCAGAGCTCTGACAGTAGATCCCGGCATGTTGTGACTCATCACGTTGATATCAAGACTATGAGGGGGCTCTCGTTTCCCGGGGTCCATCAAGGGGGATAAAGTCGTCACCATCTCTCCCCTCTCACTCTGAATAACCAGGTCGATGACGGTGGCACCAAAGCCCCTAAGACTCATAGTGCATGGAGAAGACTTGTTGAGGCTTCAGACCAATAAAACCCTCGTGTGTTACCTCTCTCTGTCCTATAAGCTGGATTTTGCCCTTTTTTCTGTTCTGGGGAAGTTGTTGCAATCACTTGGTCTCCAGTAGGGGGCAGTAAAAGTGGTAAACAAAGGGGGTTCCCAACGTTCAACGGAGCAAAAATGTCCCCTATTTTGCCATACTTAGTCCACACAACCTATCCAACTTGGATTTAGTTTAAAGCTGAAACAGTTAGGTGGGTAATTGATTGGTTAATTAAAGAACCAGCAGTAACTTTTATAATGATTCACTTGTTTCAATTATTTTTCAAGCAAAAGATGCCACAAATTCCCTGGTTCCAAGTTCTTTTTTGGTTTTCTTCTCATGTAAATGCAACTGAATATTTTTGGACATTTGGTGACATCATCTTCAGGCTTTTGTAAATCGTGATGAGCATCTTTAACTATTTAATGACATTTTCTGGGCCAAACGATTTATTGAGAAAAAGAATGAGAGGATTAATCGATTAATAAAAATAACATTTAGTTGTAGCCCTGGTGGAGGTTAAAGTAAAGAAGCACAGGTGTTGTTCAGAGGAAACTGTTTAAAACTATTAGAGAATGTACCTGAAACAACAGGAGAACACTTAAAACAGACGTCAAAATCCAACACAGAACCAGAGAACTCAGTGAAGAGGAATTATGTCTTTTAGCCTGGTTTTAAGACATCTCACCACTATTTAACCTTTAGGGGCCAGAGGACACCCTGGTTCCCTCTTGTGGAATAATATAGTAGAATTGCATTACTGTACTGTTTTGCTGCTTTTCTTCATAGTTTTTGGTTCATACTTGCTTTCTTTGTGTAGATTCACTGGAAGTTCGCTTGTATTTTCTCAGATATAATTCCTGCGTTAGGGCCTCGGCTCTAACTGTCATCTCGTTAAAAAAGGAGGCAGGATCTGATTAAAACAATCCAGCTCCACATAGGGTATAAAAGGTTCCCTGTTGTTCTAGAAACGGCCTTTGAATTCTGTTTTGTTCTGCAGAGTTTAGACTGATATTTAGCAGCCACCAGCCACCAACCGTCCTGCAAACTTTTACGAAAGCACATGAAAGTACGACAGGGCTTTGATCTACATTTCAGTAAAAGACTGAGCCGAAGGTATATGATGCTGTTGTGGGAACCGACATTTCTGCAAAAAGCAGCGCAGCTGAATCTTAACCTCGAATGTCGGGTCATTTGTAAAATTCACGACATTTCCCTGATCTTGCTCCTGAGCATGAGTAAATGGGGGTCTCATCATGGCTCAGCGTTTATTCCAGGCAATGTTCCTCGTCGTCGTCGTCGTCGTCGTCATCGTCGTCATCGTCGTCATCTTCCCTTTTCATCGTCTGTACTTCAGAGCCAGAGATTTTTTGGGGGGGTCTCGGTATCTCGGGCTACTGTCTGATCGCTGGCCTGCGGCTGCATGCCTGAGTCCTTACTGTCATAAAACTCGCTCTAATCAATTAAAGCATACAGCTGCAGAGCGCGCGGAGCCGATCGTGTTTCCCACTCCGAGCACCTGCTATCGGCCGTGATCACAGCTCTCTCTGCAGCTGAAAACTCACTGACTCACCCAGGCCTCACAGTTGGCATGTCCACTGACAGGGCATCTGCACACACACACACACACACACACACACACACATACATATCAGCTTACACAGCGGTGTGCGTGCCAGCAGCTAACACGCTCCTCCACGCACAAGCCTCGCAAACCTTGTCATTTTATTTTCGTGCCCGTCACAATTTCACACGTCTTTTCCGGGCGTGGCTGGATAATCCCCTCGCCGGGCGAACGGCGAGGGGCCTGTGGTGGTGGTGGGGGTGGTGCTGAGCTTTAGACCGTCACGACAACCCCCCCCCCAAAACAAAAAAAACCACAAGGCATTCTGGGTTCTTTCTTGGTTCTGCGATGAAACTCCATCCGACATTTCCAGGAGCTTTTCTCGGACGGGACTGAATGACACTCGACACGATTGGTTAAAATAAAACATGACCGTAACATGAGGAAGATAGAAAACTGTCGCATTTGTACAGGATTTCCTATGAATAAGTATTTCGCCATAAGTATTTGGTTTTAAATTTAGCTAAAGACCAAAAAACTTTTTACTAAAATAAAAACTAAAAGAAATTATAACATAATAGTTTTATAAGGAACTATTTTAGGTGATTTCAAGCTGTGTCATGGTTTTAAATGTAGGATTTTTTTTTCTGCTTTTTGAAGACTGGAGAAAACTTCAACTGGAACACAGAGGAAATATTATTTATATCTATCAAACAAGAGATCTAAGAAATCTGCCTGACCTTGTCTAAAGATCAAGTGACCCCAGAGAGGGTCCCAACCCAGAGGTTGAGAAACTCACAGACAGACATCAATACTTCTATACTGGGCCCCAAAAAGTCCAATAAATGTTAGAATTGTACCTTTTGCTTTTTTGCATACGTTCCCTATCAATTTCGAGCTTGATCGAGTCGGATTGATCAATTAGTCGATTGACAGAAAATGAATTGGCCACTTTTCTGATAATCAACTACCCATTCTCTGTTTAATATTATTTGAAACTGAGTATCTCTGGTTTTTGGACTGTTGGTCCAAAAACTGCAGAGCTTTTACTAATTTCAGACTTTATTATTCAATAATTACCTGAAATCAAGAAAAATAATTTGACAAATTATCCAGAAATGTCAATAATTGTTCGATGCACCTCTATAGTGATTAAAATCCAAGAGTGGAGAGTCTTTGTTTTTGTCACCAGTGTAAAAAAGTTGATTGAGGCACAAAAAGTTATGAACTGTTTTGTGCTAGATGATTATCATTCTAAATATTTAAGGCTGAAATAAGAAATTTGGAAGTAAGCTGTCATAAACAAGATGTTTCTCACCAGAGAAGGTTAGTAAGAGCTTTGAACCCATCGTCAGGAATGAACCTGAAACACAAGGAGAACATTCAAACCACCAGTCTCAGCGGATGAATCACAGTAAAAGCCTGCTGGGCCGCTGGACTCCGGAGGATAAACCGGTCCAAGAGGTTCGTCTTTCCCTCTGCCGTTAGGACTCATCACTGTGAAACACCCCCGTGCTCGGAGAGTAGAGTCAGCCCCCGTTAAAAAAGGAAAACACCGCCCGGATTACCTCAGAGATCCTGCGTGGCAGCGAGGCCGAACTCTCTGACGGGGACATTCTTTTCAGTTTAGTGCCGAGGTGGTGATGAGCCCAGCACCTCTGATGCAGGGCCAGACACAATGAGGGCGTTCTGAGTGGCCGCTTAATAATGCTGTTGTCCCTGGTAACAGACAACAACTGTGTCTGATGGTCAATCTGTCCGTCCCTCTGGTAGAGACTTGCAGAAACTATGATGCAGAGCAGGGCAACTGTTTTGTGTCCAAATAGAGCCTGAAAGAGTTGCTAGCATGACTGTAGACTGCTATGAATATCTTTGACTGGTTTGGTATGACTGGTCTTTTCTGTTAAACCATACAGCTGTTGAGTTTGCTGGAAAAACCTCAGACTAAACCATTTTTTCAATTCTGTTTCAAAACAAGAGTCTGGTCCCCAGATATGAAAAATGAAACAGGCTTTTCCTGTTAAAATCAATCCTCCTGCTATTTAATCTCTACTTAACACATTTTAATGTAAGTGATTAGGGACAAAGTCCACAGTTCTGGTTCTGCATGGAAGTTTATCTGAAGCTGAATTGAGGATTTGGCAGTTTGAGTCAGTTAAATCAAGTAGACGTCCTCTGCTTGTGTTTCCTCATTGAGCTGCAGTGGAAGGACAGTGACACAAAAGACGGAAGGGCATGTTTACTCTGTCAAAAGGAGAAAAATTGACCAACAACTGACCAACGACTGACCGACACCCGCCAGACCATCATGAACCAACGATGGACCAACAACTGATGACTTACCTACAGATGGGCCAATGACCGACCAACGAACAAACGAACAAACTACCGACCAACCGACAGATCAACAACTGATAGACCAACAATGAACCGATGATGGGCCAACCAACGACTGACTGACGGACCAACAACCAACCAATGAACGATTGACCAACAACCAACTACTGAACAACAGATGGAGCAAAGAACGACCAATGAACAAATGACAAATAACCAAAGAATGACCAACCAATGGACAGAGAGACCAACAGTTGACCAATGATGGACCAATGACGACCAAATCACCAACGACCAACAGACAAAGCCACACCTATGATCCTAAAAATCCGAATGAGGTCCAACATTTGAAGAAACGGTTGGACGTTATCATCAAAGTATCAGAGAATCTCCAACAGCATCATTACTGGAAAAAGTTTACCTACAAGAATAGCCTAGGCTTACTGTACTGTATCAGTGTCTGCACCCCCCACCCCCAGTGGTGTCAGAACAGGGGGTCAGGTGGGTGCAAAGGTCAAAGATCATGGGTGACAGGGGAGGCTGTAAACAGCAGTGGTGGGCCACAGCGGGCAGGTAGAGCCCCGAGTTTTATTTATGAAGCTGCAGCCACAGCCCAGGTCAGGGTTGCCAGGGGCAACAGGGTTGGGAGGGGGGTTGTTACTTTGCCCACGGGGATAGGAAGCTGGTCACAGGGTCAGGGGTCGAGGTGGGTGGGGTAAAGGTTTGGGTTTGTGGGTACGGGGGGGGGGGTCAGATCAACAGGTGGGACGCTGCCACAGACCGGCCACACCTGCCCCGCCTGTCAATCAACATCCAGCCACGAGTGTGTGGTTACAGTGAGAATGTGTGTGTGTGTGTGTGTTTTGTGAATGAGATGACAGAGATACAGAGAGAGACAGACAACGATCACTATTTTAATAGAGTGTAAGTGTGCATGTTTGTGTGTGGGGGGGGGTGTGTGTGAATTTTCTTCTCTTGTGTGATTGGTTCAAGGGCAGATTTAATTTATTATTAGTTATTAGATGATTGTTTGATGTTAAAGTGAAGTGCTTGTTTAAAACCTTGTCTCATTAACAGTTAAATATTTTATTCAGCCATCTACGTCCACATCACTGTCATTTTATGAGGGTGGTGATAATAATAATAGTAATAATTATAGACCCTATTTGTCAGATACCCTGACCACCAATTTATTAGGAACACCTGGATTAAAACTAAAGCAGTTTAATACAACAGGTCTGTAATAAACCCTCTTTCGTGTGGATCATTAATGTTCAGTTTTTAATGAAACTGTTTAATAGGATGTTGATTTATCTTAATGGTCATGGTGGAGTTTTTCTGCTGCTTTTCAACTGAACTGGGTTTTTCAGAGGGGAGCTCCTAATATTTTGTCCATCCCATTTATATGTTTTTATATATTATATATTAAGGTTGGTAAAGTATTCGTTGCCCATAAACCTGACACATGTAATGTTCTCCTGAGCTACTTGATCCAAATCCTGGTGGTGGGGGTCCTGGTTCAGTAATACTGAGTTTATAAGCTTAAATTGTTGATACGATATGAATGAAATAAGACGGTCGGTGCTGCGGTGCAGAAGATTAGCTCAGAGGAAGACGTCAAGAGATAGATACGCCTGGATCCGGTTACAGCATAAACATGATCATTATAAAAACAAAGATCTGAGATGAAGAGGAGCATCATTATTTTTTCTGTGACTTTCTATATATTACTTTGTGCCAGGACCGAGACCTCAACAGGTTCTGTATCGCGACTGTGTTACAGACCTGACCACATCATCAACGTGTGAAGGATGAAGCTCAGACCGACTCATAACCTGAACGGCGACAGAACGGATGCAGACTTGGTCCAGTCCGGTCCAAACTGAGGTAGAATCCTCCTGGAAAGGCCCAGAAACTCTGTGACTCAACTTTATGAACATCGGGCAAAACTCACTGACAATCTGCTGCAAATTGTCCCACAGTGTCGGACTATCGGGCAAGAAAGCAGCTGAAATCTGCCTCTGGGCCGCGAAGGAAAAGGAAAAGGAAAGGAAAAAGGAAACGAGGAGAAAAACGAGGAGGTCGAGACACACATCAGCTCACATGATCATCAGTTTATCGGTCGCGTCCCATAATGCCTTGCAGTCGGTCAGTCGGACGCTCGGCTCCGTCTGGCTCTTATGTAGGCCGGCAGTGTGTTGTGAGTGTGAGTGTGTGTGTGTGTCGCGTGTCGTGTGCGTAGACGTACATTTGCTGTGTCAGTGGCAGGTGCAGATTAGACGGGTCGTTGTCCGCGACAGTTGCAGTCGACCCAAAACAACACATGCAAAACACACACACACACACAAAACTGCTTCTATGAGTCAGCACTGGTTGTTCGTGTGTGTGTGAAAACTACACTTTCAACACTTTCCTTCAGTAGAGTGAAGCTTCAGCTTTTAAGACTTGTTTGTTTTGATGAGCTCATTTCAACCGTAACATTTTGTGTTTATTCATTTGCACCATTAACTTTCAAGGTATCGTTTTTGGAAAAGCAAATAAAGAGTAAAGTATGATGTTGTGACCAAGATATAAAACATGATTGATATACAATTTTTTAATACAAGTTTTTCATGTATGATCCAAAAACACTGTGTGACAGAAAAGGAAACAGCCAATGAGAGACTAAGAGAAGAGACTCACTCCTTTATATCTGATTCTTCTAATTCTGCTTGTTGTGCCAAGAGCTGTTTCTAATATTCTGTCCACCCCAGTGCTCCAGGCTTTGAGCATTTGAACGTCCATAACAGTAGATTTTAGCGTGTTCCACTGCATTCGTTTTAGTCTGGCTGTACCTAATAAAGTGGCAAATGTATGTGTGTCCAAGTAATGATTCAATGACTTATAGATGAAAAGACTGAAGAGCTTTAAAATAACCGTTTCTTCCGTGGATCAATGTATTTTACTTCTGATCCGTCACCAGTCACCTCAAGAACGTCAAACTACAATTTTAATTGCCTTCATCTCCTGCAGAGTAGTATTTGTTGCTCACCTGTCAATTATAACTGTTTAGTCCAAAAGATTCCAGAAAAGGAAAAATGCTGATGCTAAAACTTCCCGTTTGAGAAGCGGGAGCCACCGACTGCAACTTTCACCATTTATCAGCCATATCTTCTGATTGATTCCTGCCAGTCGACTAGTCAATCGGCTTCCTAATCAAACGTCAACAGACACATCTTGCACTGACATGTGAAAATTACGGCGAAATCTGTTTTGAGAAGTAACAGAATGAATGGGTCCCGCCTCTGATCCTGAGCCGTTGTATAACCGCTCTCAGCATCGACGTGACGGATCCTAGACCCACTGGATCTCGTGGTCTCGGGCCAGTCTGGGCCTTCACCCTGCTGCTGTGAGGACAAGCATGAAGGACGGACACGGTGTTCTGTACAGGGGGGAAAAAAAAAACCTGCTGTCTCTAGAGGGCGCTAATCCTGCTGTACTGCCAGCATGTGTGTGTGTGTGTGTGTGTGTGTGTGTGTGTGTGTGTGTGTGTGTGTGTGTGTGTTTTGAAGGCCATGAGGGACCCATGGGACTCTCCAGTTGCAGGCCTGCAGACTGGCTGGCACCCTCAAAGTAGCTTCTTCATCCTGGAGACAGCTGTTGTCTCCGTGACGACACGATTGGCCAATGAGGGAGTGGGTGGGGGTGGGGGTGTGTTAGTTGGGGGGGGGGGTGGATTGGCTTATGTGTGTGTGTGTGTGTGTGTGTATATGTATGTGTGTGTGGCAAGGATCAAGTAAAGTCAGATTTACTTGTAAAAACAGAGAAAATAGTAATGAAACCTGGGAAACTAAGACTGAGATTCTTACACGGAACGTATAGAACACGGCTTGTGTTCATATGGCTGTGTGTGTGTGTGTGTGTGTGTGTGTGTGTGTACGTCCAGTCCAGTTGGCTCCGTGCAGTAAACACCATTCCTCTGGTCCCAACCGTGGCAGAAGAAAAAGACCCTATACACGGATCCAGCGACAAGGAAACACAATTCTGGGCCTGATCCTGCGGTCGGCAGCTGGACGGGTCCGGCGCCTGCTGGGACCAGAGGCCGTCCTCCACCGTAACCGCGCTCGCCCGCTAGCGGGGGCCCGACCACAGCTGAACTTTATCCACACGAACCGAAACTGTCCGTGGAGATGGACCCCCCCGCCCGATTCTGTTCCGTACATGTCTGGTCTGGTGTTGAAGGTCCGGTGCCAGGTCGTGAGGTGATGCCGGTACTGGTGCTGACCCCCCCAGGAACAGACCTGAGCCAGAATGATTACTTTACATATTGTTCTCTTGGTTAACTGATTAATCATCCGGTCTGTAAAACGAGAGAAAATAGCGAAAAAGCGTCCGTCAAACTGTCCTAAAGCAGGAGGGAACGTTCTCCAAATTCTCATTCTGTCGTTCAACCAGTCTCCGAAGGTTGGTTCTCAACAGAACTCTGAAGAGAAGAATCGGAGAATTTCTCCAGCAACGATTGGTTAGGTGATCAATTAGTCCAAAAAACAATCAGTGGTTATTTAGATAATTGATTAATCGTTTCCTACTTACAGCTTCTGATTTGTTCCTTTTTTTTTGCTGTTTCTTTGTCTTACCTGATCGTAAACTGAGCGTCTCTGGGTTTCAGAGGATCGATGTTTTTCCTCCTTTTATTCCAAGTTCTCACCGTTTTCATGCCTCATGACAGACAACATGAAAGAATTTCTCGCTTTTCAACACTTTCTAACACTTTAGGAAACCGAACATCTTTTGATTTTGTCCCATCACCTAAACAAAATGGTGTCTGGGATTTGAGAAACTGTGATGGACATTTTTCACTGTTTTCTTAGTTTTATTCTTATTCCTAACCAATCAACATGCAGTAATCTTTACAAACCATATTTCTCTGTATTGACTTGACTTGGTCAACTCCTCCTTGATCTCCTCTCCCTCTCTTCATCTACTTGTCTGACAAACATGAGTGACCTTTGACCTCCCGACCTGATTGGCCGTTTACCAGTCAGCTGTGACTAAGCAGCTGCAAGCGTTTCAAAAGTTTTGACTTCTTCCCTCTTTTTTACTCGCTAATTGGTTGTTGGTTCTCAGCCGATCAGCAGCACAGAACCAGCAGGGACGGTCACTTGGGCCGGTTCCTACAGAGCCATGGTCCGGTACCATGCGAGCGAGCGGGACGGATGCGGACCGATGCCTGAGCCGAGCTGCTCACATGAAACTGCTGGTTAAATGGGACCTTTTTTTTTTCGCCATGTGAGACACTCCACCTGGTTCCTCCTCTACCGTCCCAGAATCCTCTGCTTCGTTACCAGTAGCTGGAAAGAAGAAACTGGACACTAACAAGCCGGGGGGGGGGGGGTCAGGCCGGGGTCAAGGCCAACATCCAGATATCAGGAGCAGCCGATGATCAACAAGCTCAAGGTGTTGAAGAATAGTTTGACCCTAAGAAAAAAATCCCGACCCGATCTGATCCAACTCGACCCAACACCGATCCAACCCAACCTGATCTGATCCAACTCGACCCTACCCGATCCAACCCAACTCGATCAAATCCAACCTGACCCAACCCGACCCAATCCAGTCCAACCCGACCCCATCTGATCCAACTCGACCTGAACCGACCTGACCCAACCCAACCTGACCCAACCCCATCCGATCCAACCCGACCCGACCCAACCCGACCTGATCCAATCCAACCTGACCCGATCCGACCAACCTGACATGATCCAACCCAACCCCATCCGATCTGACCGGACCCAACCGGACCCGACCCAATCTGATCCGATTCCATCCGATCCAACCCAAACCGATCCGATCTCGTGAGAAACCTGGATCGAGGACTGAGGGAGTCTTAGATGTTGGACCGACCTCTGTGGGTTTAAAGCAGATTCAGTCTGGAGTCAGTCCCGACTACGACAGAAATCTGTCTTTGAAGAGAGAATCAGGTTCTAAACTCTGTTCCTAAAATGCTCCGTCGCCCTGATCAACGCTGAAAAAAGACCATTCATTTCATTTGACCAAACTCAAGGGTTAACTTACTAGTTTTTTCCATAGCTTTTAACTCAGTGACACTTAAACTGGAACCGAATTGTTGGGATTGTTTTTCCAGAGTAAACTTTCACTCTTAAACACAGGTTTGCTTGGAGCTACTAATTATAAATGCTGCGTTCTTTTTGTAGCCCCCCCTCACACATACACACACACAACCCGTGATCAAAGACACACTACTTAATCAATCAACAAAAGGATTTTAAGTGACTGAAAACTTATTTTTACTCTTTTTATCGTGGCCTGACTGATTAATTGCAGGTAAAAGCATGAGTTTTTCTTTTATTTACTTTATTTCAGTTTTTCACAATATTTGTAATGTATAATAAATTCTCAATAGATTTTAAAGCAATTCTCATAGACAAAGTCGATTTACTTCATCGAGTCCGGGCGAAAACAGCAGCTCACGTCCCTTGTATCAACAGTCCAGACGCTAAGTGGGAGCCAATGAGTGATGGCGAAAGGAGCTGTCCACAAACTTAACGGCCAAAAGCTTTTAGTCGTGTTCTCCAAAGCGCTGATTGTGCAGGGGAAAAAAAAGAAAAAGCCAGCAGAGAATAAAACGTGCGAACGGCGGCTGTCAAAACACCAGACGACTGTCTAACGATCGTAATGTTTAAAAAGAACGAAACACTGAAACGCCAACAGACAGGAAGCTCATATTCATCAGTAGATTACATGGTGACCCACAAAATGGTTTGTGGCATGAAAAGGTTGCAGTTTCTGGATGAGAGTGTGAGCCAGGTGCATGCTGGGAAGCCTCCGACCCCACCGCCCTGAACCGGAAAAGTGGGGCAGGTAGTGGACGGACAGATGGGTGGAGCTCTACTGTCCAACCCCAGACAACTCTACCACAGCAAAGGTACCCTGCTAGGACAAAAGTATACGGACGCAGGAACATTACAAACATACACGGTTACTGAAACCAGCTACAAACAGGAAAAAATGGGGCTAATGATGGGCACTATTTTCAGCGGTGGATGAATCAACATTCGATGCTGTACTGAGTATTTCCAGCAGAAGGACTGTGTGTGCGTGTGGGACTGAGTCTAAATACAGTGTGTGTGTTCATGACGATTAAGGAAAATGTTTGTAAATGTTTTTTAACAGTTTCAGTTTGAATTTCTTAACGAGATTTATTTAAAGTAGAAGAAAAACACCAGTTTCATCATTTAAAGTGTAAATACAAGATGTTTTCATGATGTTTCATAAAATAATTTAGTTTCTTGTTGTGTTTAGACATGAGCTCATTCACTATCAGTGCTTGAACTTCACCTTAACAAAAAAACCCTCCAAAATCTTTAGTCCCCCTCCTCCTCCTCCCCACAGATCGATTACCCACGACCCCCTGCTGCGTCTGGGACTTCCTGGTCAGAAAGTCATTTGTCAGTATTAAGGTGGGATCATGTCGGGGAGCCACCGTAGGTAGCGAGGTTAGGACGCAGCAGTTGGGTAAACACGGGCCGGGGGTATCGCTTTCAGTCCGGCTGCTGGCCCTCACCTCAGGGTAAACAGAGGCGGCGTCCGGGCTCTGCTGCTCAGGTGTCACCCAAGACGGTCCACGGGCCGCGCTGGGAAAGCCTCTCGCCTCTGGCGGGATGAGTGGGGGGGGGCAGACGGATGATGGCGGCGTGTTTATGTCTCCTGTCTGTTAATCGTACTATCTAGCGTCCTGTCTGAGTGGAGGCTTTCACTGCCGGGCAGCCGGTGACCTGCTGGACCTGGACCACCCCCCCACCCCACCCAAAAAGCATAAACAACAACAACAACAACAACACAGGCTGGAAGAGCTGAACCCTGGTCCATGTACGATTATTTACCGATTAAAAAAAAAAAAAACAAAACAATCAGCTTTGATTCAGATGAAGAGAAAATGAATTTAATTGAGGCAAAAGCTTTGCAGCTGGTTCTGGGCTTTAGCCAAAGTTCTTTAATGTCTCAGTAAAATATAGTTTGTAAAATCGGCAAACTTTTATTTAAATCCGGTGCCGTTGTTGAAAGTCAGTGCTACAGTGACATTTCAGTCGATCTGAGGGAATAAAACTGGAATAAAACCGTAATAAAAACAGAAAGTTCCTCATGAGATGGATTAGTCAATATTAAATCAGGCTCGGGTTCAAACTTTAACATAACCACTGTCAGTAACTGAAATATTTCAATCACCCTCCGGGTTGAAACACGGATTAACCCATGACCCGTTCATTGTTATTTGTCATCCCCTCTTGCTCGCTCTCTCTCTCTCTGATTTCCCATCTGTTTCTACTGGGCTCTATCAAATAAATCAGAAAACAGCTCAATATAAAGGATAAGATCATAACCTCAGTTCGGACCAGCTGGGCTGTGGTGACACGGCCCATCCTGCAGAGATTGATTTGTCTGTATGTCCGAATTCCCAGTCTGCTTTGAAGTATCCATCCCCCAAAGACTAACAGAGGAAATGTCCAGGAGAGGTCGCGACCTCTTTCAGCCACGGGTGGTTCAAGGCCAGTCGGAAGGTCACGGACAGCGAGGAGGGATTCGGGGTTTCCGAGTTCCTCGGTGCATCAGTCCATGAAGAGAATGGGGGGGGGGTCTTTACTCCAAACACTTTACCTCATCAGCAGGTTTCTCTGGATTTGTGTCCATTCATATGATTCTACTTCATCTATAAAACCCCGAACTCAACAGAATCGATCGATTCATTGTGTAGCTGGTTGTTCTGATTAGGTGTTGATTTATTCTGGGTCATTGTCAGTACTTGAACACGTCATATCACTGTCAACTGAAGGTTCTAGGGGGGGTTTGGACTAAACCCATTTGAAGATGTCATTTTGGATCAATGACGACGAGTATTTTTAATAACATGGCTATTTCAAGGGGGGGACACATAGAATCTGGACCTGGAAAGAAAATCATTAGTTGATTGTGAAAGAAATATTAGCACTAGTTTTAATTCTAAGTGCTTATTTTAAATCAAAAGTCTCTTTTCACTGTGCTATGAAGAGAAAACATGAAGATGCCGAGCAGCCGGTGATTTGTAATGATTCCACAAATCAGATGGTTGAGATGCAAAAGAGCCTTTAAACATCTGATTATTCAAGACCTTAAATACAGTAAAACAGAGCAAAATATTTCTCTAAGTTTTCTCAACCTTGTGACAGTTTCAATATCAAGATTTGTTTCATCGTAAAAAACCTTGTTTTTCTTTGGGTATTCAACAACAAGAGTTGTTCAAACTACGAACGTGAGACTGCGTCGCCGCATCGTTCGCCGGATTCGGGACCCAGCCGGTGTGAAGCCGTAAACATCCCATCCTCAACCGCTTCCTGCTGCTCTGCTTTGGCGTTGAACTTGGCGTCCTCCCGTCCTCTGGTCCCGTGTTTGACACTAAACTATCACGTTTCCAAAACAGCGCTGACTCTCCGTGCGGCCGATGACATGTTCAATGATGCTTGGGTTTCAGCTCTTCGGCGGGGCCTGAACCTGGGGGCCACGCAACGTGCCCCCCCCCAACCCTTCCGCAGGGTTTGGACCTCGTCAGATGGAAGAGGGCCCCTGGGAGCCATTCGTAAGCCGACCCTGGGCTTGCAGGGCAGCGCTCGTTCTCCTGCACTTCTCAGTCCAAGTGTTAAAAGAGAGATTCTTAAAAATGGGGGCGGCCATATGTACGGCAGCCCGGGGCTTTAAATGAGCTTTTCATCGAGGGTGGGGGGTCGAGTTTTCTGCTCTTACAGCCTGGAGCACTCAGAGCAGAGGCCAGCCGCCTGCTGAAAGGTCGGCCATCTTGGAGGATTCTTCCTCGTGTGGCATTCAGGGGAAAGTCACTGGTCTACTGGACTTTCACGTTCACATTGTTTACTAGTGAATCAAGGCTCTTCCTTTGAAGACGTTTTTAAAGGGGCAGGTCTCTACTCGTCCAACAGGGTCGGAGTAAAGGCCAGTTTATGCTGCTGCGTCGGACCTTTGCCGTGGCCTGACGTTCACCTCCCTGGTCGGCTTGGTGGCATCATATTTCCGGCTCCTCCTCCTCCTTTGCCGCCATCGTACAGTCTTGTCTCCTCCGATGTCATCTTTCGTTTTCACGTCTAAGTAAATTCAGGAAAACTAAAACTGCTGTTCAACATCCATCAACTCCGACTCCATCGAGATCAGCTCGGTCACAGTCGCCGTTGTTGATGCCGACAAACTCTCAAAAAAATCTCGACACAGCGGCATATAAACGCTGCTGCCAACTAGTGGTCTGGTGATGTGATTTTAGCATCACTCGCAGAAATATAAATACTCGCTTTGACTGGATTTGTAGCTCAAGAACAGAGGGATCAGGAAATTCCGCCATCCCCTTTCTCCTGCTCTGATTTTTCTTCAAGTTCCCAAAAGAAGCAGCCGCTTTAATCAGTCAAACGACGGGCACGTCCCGGCCACGGCCTCTTCCCGCCGCTTTCTACCTTTTAGCCACGCTAGCAGCGTCCGTGTCCGTTTTTCTGACGATGTTTCGCCCCCTGTCAGACTTTTGTTTCAGTGACGTCGCTGGTGAACGCAGCTTTATTATCAATGACAGAAATGGTGGACAAATATATGCAAAACATTTAATCTGTGATTCGAAGGCGGAGAAGCACAAATGGCAACTAAAGACACTTTGTGATGTAACGAGGGGGACGTGGGGGTCGGGATCACCGCGCACTTCCCAAAAATAAAGCCTCGGAGGGACCTGAGGGCCTCCGGGTCGGGAATGTGAGCTATAAAAGACGCCCTCTAAGCCCCGGGACCGGATTCCTCCTTAAAATAGAGAGACGTTTTCTGGTGGGGGGGTGAGGCTTCAGTTAGTCGGCGGTTCCTTCACAGCGCTCGTCACACCAAATGGGGACCCGGGGAAATATCCGCGATATCGGTTTTAAAGGTGGAGTCACCCCGACCTTTGACCCGTGTTGGCCCCGGTCCCTCGTGATGAAGGCGGCGGCGGTCAGGGACTGTCTCTCGTCACCTGCCGGAGTCCAGTGTCAGATCTAAGGTACAGGAGCTGCAGAAAATTAGCAGCTTGGTTTGCAGGCGCCTTTAAGAGACCAAAGTCGGTCACTGGGAAATTCAGCATGAACAATCCAATGTTCCAGCTCTTAAATCTGGTTTTAATCGTTTAAAAACAGAATATGCACAAAAATATAAACTGATTTAGGGCTGCAACAGACATTTTTTTGGTATTTAAAATTTCCTCTGGTGATTATTTTCTTGATTAATTATTCATTTCATCCAAGAAATATTAAGGTCATGTATGATTTATGAGACATGGACACTACACTGAATTTAATGCTGTTCCTGCCAGGAGCAATTATTCTTTAATGATCAATTAGTCGTCTCCTAACTAGTTGATTGACGTCTCATTTCCTCTGACTACAGTTAAAAAACACAAACCTTTACTAGAACATAAAAACAATGAAAAGCAGAGAATTCTAACATCTGAAAAGCTGCAACCATCAAATGTGATTTTAAGTATTTTCATGGTAAAAATCATATTTGATATTTGAGGTTCACATTTTCAAGGTTGATGATATAGTGATGATAAAATTGACTGTGATATTTTGGGCCACGATAATCCCGGCATGAAAATCTGACACCAGCCATAGATCTAGACCCGGACTGTTGTTCCCCTCCACACACACACCCACCCACCCACCCACCCACCCACACACCCACCCACACACACACGGACACGGATCCAAACACCCCCCTTCAGTCCTGAATCCTGGGACACTGTGAGAACTGGGGGGTGAGTACAGCTGTTAGTCCCAGGAATAAAGCAGCATCTTCTGGAGGGCCGGGGGGGGGGGGCACAGGAAGTAACCTGTAACTTTAAGCCCCCCCCCAGCCGTCAATGTTAGCATGACAGATCAGAGACAAAACATCCTCAGCGTTGTGATTTATAATGCGTCTGTGTGGAGGAAAAAAAAAAAACCAAGGCGTCTCCATGATGAAGACGAACGATTCGTCTGTGGGAAACGTCACTTTGACCGAACTGATGTTAGAGCAGCAACACACACACACACACACACACACACACCTGGCTAACAAAACTCCACAAACTGAGAAATTAACTGGTGTCACGTCAGCACCAGGAAGTTTTTCAGACCTTATTATGAAAACATGATGGGCCACATTAACCTGAACGATCAATAATCTTTATCTCTGATCCGTTGATTGTGTTTATTGGGGGGATGGGGGGCAACACTTTACAGACACAGTGGACACAGAGGCCTGCGTATTCTTATGAGTGTATATGGAAGCAGACGTCATGATTTTATATAACATCCATTAAAAAAGGTGATTTTGAAGTTTCCGTTGTGAATATGAATCTGTTCTGTAAAATAATTACATTTTACATTAATTATTTTTTAAGTATTTCTTATTTTTAACTGTGTTATTCATCTCATGACGTTTCAGCACCACAGTCTGTTTACACGTCATGTCTCTCTTCACCACAGGGTTTAATTCACCTGGTTTTAAATGAGACTTTTATTAATGGTGGTTTCTACTGTAGATGTATGAAGAATCATTTAAAAAGTTTATGTGCAAATACGAAATGAAAACTTTAAGCTTTCACCTACATATATACACACAACACAACATACTGTTTGTCTGTGAAATATCAGCCAGTCAGGTCTCAATAAAACAACAATAATATCAGCGACAACATCTAGTGAAGAAACATGAGCCACAGCTGGACATTTAAACAACAGAGAGAGAGACAGCGCGAGAGAGAGAGGGACAAAGAGAGGGACAGACAGAGAGACAAAGCGAGACAGAGACAGAGTGTTTGACTCACGTGGTCTGAGCAGGTTTTCTCCCTCACCAGTAAACCTCAACCGGTCCCAGTCCACATCAGGACTCCACCTGTCCCTTCACCTGTCTCAGCACCAGGAAACAAGCCAACTGTCCTTGATGTGATGCTTGAGAAACCTGAGACTCAAATTCCCACCTGGTCTCCAGGTTCCTGTAGAGGTTCCAGGTTAAAGACCGACCACAACAGGGTTCAGAGACCGGGTCAGAGACCGGGTCAGAGACCAGTCTAAGCTCTGCAGCGCCTTCACGGTGACGACGGGTGTTCCTGTGTTTGTTTAATTTAATCAGCTGATGTCAGTCTCACCTGGTTTACTTCCCGTGTGCGGGTGCACTACCCTTCTCCACCGCTACAGGCGGTTGACATGGGTCCGCCGTTAAAACCCAGAGGGGCGCTGTTTCTCCCCACTCGATGGAAACTGATGAGACGATGAAAGAGACTAAGAAATGTCTAAGCTGTTGAAACAGGTGATTCACACATTTATCTAAAAGTTCTGAATTTTCACTGAGGTTTTTAGGGAATATTTAAGGGAATATTTAAGGGAATATTTAAGGGAATATTTAAGGGATTTTCTGTTACAATAAACCGCCTTATGTTATAAAAAACATGTTGCCTATATTTAGTAAAATCCCCATTAATTAATGATTAATATAATTATGTGTTTCACAAATATCAAAAACATTTATGTCCCAATTTTTATGATAAATTATTAAATCTCAAAGACTTTCATTTATCTATTTTACCTTTTTTGTCATGTTTTTCTTCCACTGTGTGTTTTATTTTTCTCCTTCCTTTAGCTGAAGCTGTGATATCGGATTGAGTGTCGACACATCAAGTTTGGTGATAAATATATTTTTGCAGAAAAAAAAAGTATTTTTCACTAAACTGTATTTTATTCACTTCTGGTCCCTGAGAGAAAAGGCTGCTTCATTTTATAGAGTCACAGTTGTCTCGGTGTGAAATTATATTTGTTCTATTTATTATCACATAAGATCTAGTAGTTATTTTTGTGAGGACAACAGATAAATAAACATATTGATCCTATCTGCGAGGCAGAGCTGAGGATGTGAACGTCGGGCGTCTCCTGAGCTCAGAGCCTGAACTGAGCTGTTCCACAGATGCACAGACACCTGTCGCGCTCAGACAGCGGCACCCAGCCGGGAGGTCAAAGGTCGCAGAGCTGCACAAACACGCTGGCCCACTTCTGCGGGTCGAAACGTATACTGTAGATGTGTGCAGAACAAAAACACACTGATCAGCTAGAGTTGGACCTGATTCTCGCTCCACAAACAGCTAATGCATCAGTTTAGCCATCAATTATTTGTTCGAGGGAACAAACCGATGGAAGGTTGATCAGCAGAAATTCCATTAATATATGAATCAATCGAACTTTATTGATATGATGAAGAAAGACAAACAATGTCAAAAGAGAGCAAAAACAAAAATAAAGATAAAAATTAAAAAAGGTTTTAAGATAAAAAAAACAATGTGAAATAAACACACTAATGTGCATGAATACATACACACACAGTACAGTATATGTAGCCTGAAAACATACACATATATATACACAACACATCAGTGTAACACTCAACAAACAATCAATCTTATTTCAAAAAGTCACCTTGGGCTCTTGGAGCTTGTGAATTTTTTTCTTTTCTCTGACGTCTTGTGAAATAAATGATAAATAAATAGACGAATACATGAAGAAAAATAAAAGTTGCATCCATTATATACACACATATGAACTGTGTATATATGTGCACACACATGCAGACATGCAGATACAACACATAGTGTGTTTGTTTAAGCTTTACAGGAATTTAATCTTAAAAAAAAAAAAATCATTAGACATGGATGTTGATGCTCCAGCCTCTACAGGAAGTGATTTTCATGGTTTGGGGGCCCCGAGAGCCAAAGACCGACCCCCCCCTGCCCCATCCCAACCCACCCTACATTGTTTAGATCAAGATCAGGCTCCTGGTCTCACGAAAGATCATTTCTCTTCTCTTTAGGCCATTTAACAGTCAGAAGCGTTGGACAATATCTGGTTTTAGCTCCTGGAATCTGAGCCTTTGCTGCATTTCTTTTTTTCTATCATTGTAAATTCAATGTCTTCGAGTTTTGAGATATTAAATTACGTTCTGGTAATTTTACTTCTGTGTGTATTTGTGCCTTTATTATATCATAACAGTGGAGAGTTGACAGGAAATGAGGATGTGATGAAAACCTCTGGCCGGATTCAGTCCAGGGACCAAGTGGTTCATTGTTGGCACCTTAACCCCGAGATAATGACTGATTGACTGAGAAAAATAATCAATCAATAGTCACTGGGAGCAGCTCCGCTCTGTCAGAGGCCTTATGAGAAAACCTCAAAGGAAAGTCCAGGTGAGAACAGGTGAGTGTCCAGGATGGAAATAAAAAGCAGAACGACGGTGTCCTGGAGTCAAAGCAACACAACGAACCATAAATCGTGGACCTAAGTGCACGCAAACAGAACGGAGCTGCAGCGTCAGCAGTACCAACACCCTGGGGTGGGGGGGGGGCATCTGGAAACTCCATCCACTTCCACCTCTGACACTGCTTCCACCCTGAGACACCCCCCCACACACACACACACCGTCAGGCTGCAGGCAGGGTGGAGCACTCGGGGGGGAGGGGGCAGCAGCAAGCGGCCCAGGGACCTGAGGGAAGTGCCTGGGGGGAAAACTCCCACGGGGGGGACAAACGAGCCTGCCATGTTACCGAAGGGGACGCCGCGACCCGGAAGTCTTGTTTTCTGCATCAGACTCAATGTGGTAGACCAATCTCTCCACGGCCGCCCTGGGAACCCAAACCTCTGCTGGGGTACGAGGGTGTTAACAAAGTTTAAGTGAATATTAACACGTATCTGAGATGAAATTGAGAAAAAAAGGTTTAGGGAGAAATTGAAGTCAGAAAATAACAGGAAATTAAAGTAACCAAAATGCAACATAACAAAAAAACTGCTTATGAAGGAAAATTGAAAACATTAAATATTTTATATATTTTGATGATGTTTTATTGATTTTAATATTCTTGTCTTCTTATTATTGCTGTTCTGGATATAAATCATCTCAGCAGCTCTAATCTCAATCTACCCTCTTCCTTTTTTCTTTAATGAGAATCTGTAACATCTGTCCAGATGATAAATGGCCTCTTGGCCGACCCTGGTTTATTTACAGCAACGGGTTTGAATACAAACTGTCCCTGTTATAAAACAAAATAAGACAAGTTAAAATAACATAACATAAAAATTTACATGAGAAGATTGATAACTCTAGTAACTTTACACCTGCTTCTAATTTTGAACTATTTTCTCTTTATTTCTCTGATGTTGGTCAGATTTTTTTAACCTTAGGTTGATTTTGTTTTGAGGAAAATAAACCTAAACGCTCTTGTTCTGAAACCTTCTGTGTTTACTGCACTTGATGAACTGAAGTTGTTCTCGTGAAGGTCATGAGGATATTCTCCATTTTTCCAGGGTTGATGAACTGTGATGATAAACTTTGGGACCTTTTTGTAAAGGAGATGAAACATCTCTGGGACAAATGTGACATAATAAAATCCAACCACAAAAACTTTTCCCTGCTGTCAATTCTCCTCATCATCAATTTAATCTGTCACGGTTTTATCAAGACTACCAGCGTGGTGGATTAAATCCGTTCATGTCCACATTAATTCAGAGTTATTCTCATCAGAAAGGGATTTTTTTTTCCTTTACACCAAGAAGACAAGAAAATCTGGTTGAGGAAGAGGAAACAGGAGAAATCTAGAGACTCGGTCTAAACACACCTGAACACACACCCTGATTCTCCACGCCCACTCAGGTTACCCCCCCCCGGGGACCCTGCAGCCCCCCCCACCCCGAGCCACAGTGAACGTGAGCTTGGGCAGGTTTGATATTAAACCTGATACGTGACGTCGTGAGCGTTTATAGAAAACTGCCGAGGCTGTGAAAGGCATCAGGCTCAGACTGGTGCGGTTTAAAAACTCCACCTGTCGACGGGGGGGGGGTTACTCTCCGGTCTGAGCTGAACCGTGTTCAGTTTATGGACACGAACGTGGTTTCCCCGTTCCCTCTCTCTGTAACAAAATTCATTTTGTCAATATCCATTTTGACCATGACTCAAAGGAAAAGGGAAAACAAGCTAATTAAGAGTCAAAGTTCAAGGTCACTTTTATTGTTTCCCATTGGAGAAATGGTCACCGATATAACTCATATATCACAATAAAACAAAGATTAGAAATGAGAATTGATTTAAATATTCGGGTTTGTATCCAACCGTCTTCACGAAAACTGAAATAAATCAAATCAGGTTTCAGGATTTTTGCCACAGATTGTTTCCACTTGTCGGGCGACTAAAACCCCGTGAGACTGCACCCGACACGGCCTTGAAAGTCACCTGGAGAACTGTGTCCTGGGTAAACAAGACGTCGGGCTCGTTCAGCAGGTTGAAAAATATTAAAAAATATATCAATTAGCTGTTTAATTTCAGTCATGGAGGCTACAGTTAGTGAGTCTGGACAGTGGTTTCCACAGTGTTTACTTTTGCCCTTCAACTGTTTTTCCTGGTTTCGTCTGAGACCCTGGTTCAAATGCTGCAGAATACAGAGATATTTCCCCGATCCCGACCCCCCCCAGCACCTCTGGGATGAAGTGGAGCCCCGACCTGGAGCCAGACCTGATCCCCCGGCATCAGTGCCGGACCCCACGACGCTCCTGCGTCCGAGGGGGAAGAGAAATCCCTGCGGCAGGTGGAAACCAGAGGAGCGGAGGCTCTCAGTCTGTTAGCGGCAGCTCAGCGTCCAATTAGCAACATGTGCCTGGAATTTTTCAGTGTCCACACACTTTTGGCCATTTAGTGGACATACAAGTGTGTAAAGCACCAGAGTCCAAACCAGGAACCTACAGGTGAACTTGGTTTTCTTACAGGTAAAAAAAAAGCTCTCAAGTATGAGAAAAACTCCAAAAACTGTGGGTTGTTCCTGCAGCCGGTTCTCACAGCTTCTTCTTCTCTTTCAACATTTGGACCCCACACTGCCCCCCCAACACACACACACACACACACACACACACACACACACACACTCTCAGATAGCCTGGTGGGTCTGTTCCTGCTGTTCCTGGTTGGTTTTCTGAGCTCGGGTGGGACGACCCCCCACCCTGAACCCTGGCTGAGTGCCGGCAGGGCGGCAGAAGTGGGGGGGGGTGGCGCCTCCGCTGCTTAGACGGGGTTTCACCGCTTGCCGGGGTTTCACCGCTTTGTCCGCCACTGGGAAACGGGATTAGATCCTGTGGTTTGTCTGAGTCCACCGAACCCGGGGAGAAGAAAAGCCCCTTGCCGGGCGGTTTCTCCGAGGGGGGGTCTGGTTAAACGGCATTACGGAACATCTGAGGTATTCGGCCGGCCGGGGCAACAGGGAGAACGGCGGGCACTGACTGCAGCAGGTGGAGCTTTATGGGCCTGAAACTCAGACGTTTTAATGATATAAACAGTCGAACATATGAATGAACCGAAATCTGACCTTGTTTTGATGGAGATGTCAGCGATAAGAGACACTTGAACTTATAAAAGATGAAACTGGATTCGATGTCAAGGTTCACTTGATAAACATTTGTCTTTGTGGGGCGTGCTTCGCCGAACATGTGCTGGTTTTAGCATCGTAGCTTGTTGGCAGCCGATTGGAACAGACCTGGTGTCGGACAGTGGGTGGGATTAGGGACGAGGAGTATTAATGGAGGCAAACGTGGCTGAGATGAAGGCGACCGACGCTCGTCGCACCTGACACCTCAGCCTCCGCGTCACGTGACACGTCACTCGCCAATCGCTGTTTCGGGCTGAAGAAAGACTGCAGGATGTGAACGTCCACGAGGCGGCCATTTTACCTGCAACCTTATCATCACTTTTTAGGTTTATATGAACTTGTCATCAAACAGTTGACCATCTCAACCTCTGCATCTGGTCTCCGAGTCCACCTGATGAATCTAAATCCAGGACTCCCTCTTCTTTTAGCTCCATTTTTGGTCTCCACAACCTCCTCAGAAAGAAAAAGAAAATTAGCAGCTTTAAGACAGTGCCTTGTATCTTCCCTTAGAAAATGGACATAATTTTTAGTTTTCTAACATCTGCCCCACGGAGGCAGCGATGGGTAACTGCAGGAAAGCTGACGTTCACTGTCTAGGTTTTTTTATTACTCTATTTTTTAATCCACATTTAACCTAGTGTTTCTTTAAAAATTTAAACCTTTTTTTTCAATGTCTATAATTACATCATATGTGCAAAACAAACATAAAAAATGTCAGATCCAGGTCCTAACTACACTTTGACCTAATGTTTACTTACTGCATTTTGTCTTTTTGGGGCAGTTTTAGTTCAACGTTGACAGCTGAGCCTAAGTGGAAGCATTGAGATCAATGATATCAAACACAACCTGCACCAGAAACTATGGCTGAGCAGCCAAACGGACCCTGAAGCTCAAAGTCTGTTTAGTTTAGTTTGGTTTGGTTCAGTAGATAAACTGAATTTACTCGGTTTATTTTCCTGTGACTTCTAGAAGATGTTGTTTGATTGAAGCTTTTATCGGTGGAACCTCGGCCTACGTTCTCCGTGCAGATACCTGCAGCCCCGGTGGGAACCGAACCCTCCACCCGTCCCGGTCGGAATGCCTTGCTCCGCTCGCCGAGCCGTGCCGGACACTTGATCTGAGTCATATTTGGAGTCGGGGGTGGGGGGTTTAAATGGGTTTAAATGAGGGCTCTGGGGAGCGGTGGGGTGAGAGAGGAGATGAATGGCCAGCGTTGGGAACAGCACAGGGGCATTCTGGGAACTGGTCATGCTGAGGCCTTCCTTATGGCCCCTCTATGAGAAATGGAGAGAGTGTGACAGGAGCCAAATGGAGCCGACAGCCAACTGGTTTGGCTTCGGCCGACGTCCAGACAAACACACACACACACACACACAAACACACACACAGTCACACACAGTCACACACACACACACAAACACACACTCACACAAACACACCCTTACACAAACACATGCACTCACACAAACACACACACACACACACACACAAACACACACACACACACAGTCACACACAGTCACAAACACACACACAAACACACACTCACACAAACACACCCTTACACAAACTAATGCACTCACACAAACACACACACTCACTCACACTTACACAACCACTTGCTCACACACGCACACAGACACACTCACGCAAATACACTCACACAAACACACACACATGCACTCACACTCACACAAACATGCACACACACTAACACACACATGCACTCACACCCACACATCAAATCTCTTCCACTTACCCCCCCAATAATTTTGTTTTGGAAAAACAGGAGCTCGTGTTTCGTCTCTCCGAGAGCCACCAGCGCTCTGCAGCTTTCATGTGTCCGGCCCGCTCCGACCCTCTGCTACTTAAAGAACTTTGTTTGGCCCGGGCCCGGGGGCCCCTGGGGCCGCGGGGGCAGATTTTTGGCAGCGGGGGCAGGTGCTGATGGGGACAAACTCCATAACGCGGAGCGAACCGTGTGCCAAGAGGCTAATGGCAGCCTGAAAAAAAGGAAAAGAGAAAAGGAAAGGGAACAGAGTGTGTTGGAGTGTCGGGTGTGGTGAGGCTGCCAGCGGAAAATATCCTCCGGACGATGTTGTTCTTCAGAAGAGTGATGAGCTCATCTCTTGGGAGGGGCCAGGGGCAGGGGAGGGGGGCAGTTTCCTCTGCGGACAGCAGTCACAGGTTAAAACTGGAATGATGAAGCGTTACCCCCCCCCAGGGGGGCTTTTATCGCTGTGTCGTATCAGCTTTCGCTGCCCGGAGACTTCGCCCCGGACCTGGGACGTACTCGCCCGGTGCCGGCGGCTCGGGTCGGAGCCTCTACACACTTATTTTTCACGCCTGTAACCTGACGGGGAACCTGTGATCCGGATCAAAACGCTGATGATGTGACGGTTCTTGGTTCTTCTGAGCTGTTTCATGTAGAACCGAGACAGAGTCCTTAAGGCCCGGACCGAGGGACAGAGGAAGTCGTGTCAGATACTGTAACTACTTTTAAACACTGTTCCAGACCTTGTTATGCTGAGATCAGGGTTCCGTGGGGGACTCCTTGGACTCCTTAGACTCCTTGTCCTTAATGGCTCCTCATCACTTCAGTTGTGTGTTTGGGCTCGTGAATGAAGGAATCGGGGACCAATCAGGCGCCACCGTGATGATCCAATGAGAATCTAAACATCTTAGTTGCTTTAAAACCTCTTCACAGAACTTTCTGTTTCAACAACGATCTCTGAAATCAGTCAGTCGTGTTCGTGATGAATCACGAACAAAACACCTTATTTCTTACGCCAGGTTCAGGATCTGCTGCTTCTGTCCCTTTGACACGATTCTGAGCCGAATACGTTCGAGTTTAGGACAAAACAAGACGTCTGAAGACGCTGCCTTTAGCTCGGCGGGGGGGGGGGGGCAGAGTCTTGATGTTTACTGGTGACAATAACCCCGGTGCAGTTTGGATTTTCATCTGATAGTTACCTGCCCGTTTGCTCTGCTGCAGGTTTATCTGCTGTGAGCGGCGGTTCAGCGTCTCATTCTCAGACCTCCGGATGTAGCACCCATGGGGGGGTGAGGGTTAAAAACAACTCAGCTGACTCGCACGTCCGGGTCACAACTGATCGAGGGAAACACGTTGGCCTGCGGCTTTACATTTCAGCACGTTTACGTGACAATCATTATTCAAACTCGCAGAAGTTTATTTCACATTCCAGCGTTTGTCTATCCGCATAAAAAGCCTCTAAAGAAAGAATGTAAGTGGAACATTGACGTTCAGGTGTTTTTAACCAAGGTTAATTAAAAATTCTGCCCCAATACAGCCTGCTGTATGTTAAAGTTGGATTCAAGAAAATTGACAGAATCAGTCACTGAAAACACCTGAACACCGACATAGTCTTTACGTTTTACGGACGAGGATCTTGTGGCCAGAATTATGACAAATCCATAATTATTCTGATTCTCTGCTACAAAAATTTGCGATGAGGATGTTTGGAAGATGAATGAACAAGTCAACACAGCAATGTTATTTACAGAGAAGTAACATCATATAAAAAGAATTTCACAAAAAAACTAAATCATGGGAAATGATCGAATCTGAAAACAGGAAGTAGAATTAAACAAAGTGATACCAGGAAACACCAGCAGACGTTTTTAATCCAGGATGTTTTAAAAGAGTTGACGTGCGATGACTTGGGGGAAGACTGTAAATCAGCCTCCAGGGGGCTGAGTCCTGGTGGGAGCCCTGACGCATTTTCTGCGCTGCAGCGGTTGGAAAACAGCCGAAGTGACAATTCAGCGCCTCAAAAAGCGTGAAACGGGGAATCAGCCTGGGGGATCCAGGGCGCTACGGCTCCTGATGCAGCGACCCGGGGCAGTCAGGCAGTTTGACTCCTGTCAGACAAGCAGCAGGGGGAACGCACCCAGGTTGACTGACAACGATCTGACAATGATGGGAAAAACGTGACATTTCTGTTTGTGTCATGTTTTAATTCGATAACGAGTCAGATGCTTCTTTCATGTCAAAGTTCATTTGCTGAAACTTCACCGATATTTTGCCTTTTTCTCATTTTAAAAAAAGTAGAGGGATTTTAACCGTATGACAAGAAGCACTGAAGCACCTGAGACCAAACACACACACACACACACACAAAGGCCGTGAGAAATTCACACACACTCGTGGACCAATGCTGGAACAGTGAAACAAGCTCATGCACACAAAAACAGGAACAAAAACAGGAACAAAAACAGGAACAAATGCAGGCACAAATACAGGAACACTGAAAAGGCTGAAAACCTTCAACAGAAGCAAGTGGAGAGGATTATTTTAATTTCATAAAAAGTATAAAATGGAAGAATAATCCATATTTTATTATGATAAATATTCCACAGCCTTTACTATGTGTAAAAATGTTTCTTATGTGATGTTAAACGTGAAATTGTTTGATACTGTGTGTGAATTGTCCAAAAACCACATGTGATTATAACATTAAATTCATCACATCATGAATTCACATGAGCTTTATTATATAGATATATATTATGTAGATTGGTGAATGTACTGAGCGATTGGAAATAGTTTGTCGATAATCAGTCGACCGACAAGCTTGATTGATTCCAGTTTTAACAAGCGATCAAACACTGATCATATCAATAAAACACCTGAAATGTCATGAAAATTGTTTTACTTCTCTGGGATTAAACCTCTGGATCTTCATTGGTTCAGATTGTGGCTCATTTGTTTTGTGGGTTTGTTTGGTTTCTACACAGATTTAAAAAAGTAAAAAGCTCTTCCACCCGCCTCAGTAATGTCCAGTACAACCGTCAACACCGGGCTCGTCAACCAGGGGGTCCCGGGGTTTCCGGGGGTCCTGGGGGTCCCGGGGGGGCGACGTCCGACAGGTACTTCACCATTTGTACGGCACAAGAATGTAGCAAAGTGTGCGTGGACCACCAGGACGAACGGGGCGGTTCTGACGACGCCTCTGAGCCGTCGTTAGGGTCCGACATCCAGAGGCGGGTCCAGCCGGGTTGCTCTCAGCTGCTGGTCCTGTCAGCCCCCCCCGCTGCCCTCCCACTCCCAGTAGTCACAAGTCGAGGGAATCAACACTTGTGCTGACAAAAGAGGGGGCTGCTGTGATCTTAGCTGAGGTCTGCTGGAGACCTGCTGGGCTGAGCAGGATAAAGCAGAATTTGACTGTAATCTGTGGACCAGACATCATGCTTGGCCACCTCCCTGCAAACCATGCCAACAACCAACTACCTACCAACTGTCCTAATTACAGGATAATCTATAGATTATATATCCTCAAGTTTTTGTACCAAAAATAAATACCATATATTGTGGGAAGTTAAGAACCAAAGTTCCCAGATGTCAGCATGTTGCTGTTGGATCCTGTCCCACCTGAATCTGCAAAACCAGAAATACCTAATTAAAAACAAAGAAAACAATAGTAAGCCAAAACCCATGCAGAAACCCGCTAACAAAGGTGAGATCTGAGAGCCGGCTGGCATGTTAGTCGTATATTTATCTCTTGTTCTTACCTCCAGAGGCAACAAAGCTCCTCGGTTCTGTCTAGGAACATTTGAGGTTCTGGCTCAGAGTAAGCAAACACTTACTGGGCGTTTACAGAACTCTTTATAGATGCGGCTGAGAACCGAGATTGTAGGGTTCTCTCAGAACACCTGAAACTATACGCTAACAGGAGCCATGTGGGGGGTTACAGGGTTACATGTCAAGAGCAGGGCCTGAAGCACATGGCGGGTGGTGAGGTGAAGCCCAGGTGTTGACTCAGACTGTGGAGGCTCCTCAGACCTGCAGGTTAAAAGGTGACAGACCACACAGATAGGCCACTTCATGACCACACACACACACACACACACACACACACACACACACACACACACACACACGTTAAAACATTTTGAATTACAGAAATACTTACTACAGATAAACAAACCATAAAATTCAAATACAATCTCATAAAGACAACATTACATATCTATATACAGTAAACACACACACACACACGTTAAAACATTTTGAATTACAGAAATACTTACTACAGATAAACAAACCATAAAATTCAAATACAATCTCATAAAGACAACATTACATATCTATATACAGTAAACACACACACACACACGTTAAAACATTTTGAATTACAGAAATACTTACTACAGATAAACAAACCATAAAATTCAAATACAATCTCATAAAGACAACATTACATATCTATATACAGTAAACACACACACACACACACACGTTAAAACATTTTGAATTACAGAAATACTTACTACAGATAAACAAACCATAAAATTCAAATACAATCTCATAAAGACAACATTACATATCTATATACAGTAAACACACACACACACACGTTAAAACATTTTGAATTACAGAAATACTTACTACAGATAAACAAACCATAAAATTCAAATACAATCTCATAAAGACAACATTACATATCTATATACAGTAAACACACACACACACACACACACACACGCCGGACCCCTGAAAACGACGGGGACGCCCTGGTCCGCTTCTGCATACACACGACTGTTCAGTGGATAGTTGTGTAGTAGTCACTTCATCATAAACGCTAATATAGTTATTACTACTTATCAGAGCATGTATGGTGAAGTGAGTCATACACTCAGATTCAGGATTCCTTCGCCATTTCGACTGCACTGGACAGTGACTGTTATTCAGGCTCCAGGGCGGCGTCCGTCCCAGATCCGACCGTAGCCATGGCGACTGAAGCGCCTTTCGCAGCTTTGAGCCGGTCAGGAGACAAGGTCCGGCGAGACCAAGGGGACAGGTTCTGATCCAGGTGTTCTAGAAAACATCTGGAGGTTAGCCACACACACACACACACACACACACACACACACACACACACACACACACACACACACACACACGTTAAAACATTTTGAATTACAGAAATACTTACTACAGATAAACAAACCATAAAATTCAAATACAATCTCATAAAGACAACATTACATATCTATATACAGTAAACACACACACACACACACACGCTGCTGAGGCAGAATCTTTTTAAAGCAGCTTCGGTTTCACCCTGTGATCTCACAAAGTTACACACCAGCCTTTAAATGGACCAAACACACCACCGAACAATCCCACAATCCTCCACTGTCTCTGCTGTTAAACACACATACACACACACACGCCGGACCCCCTGAAAACGACGGGGGACGTCCTGGTCCGCTCTGCATACACACGACTGTTCAGTGGATAGTTGTGTAGTAGTCACTTCATCATAAACGCTAATATAGTTATTACTACTTATCAGAGCATGTATGGTGAAGTGAGTCATACACTCAGATTCAGGATTCCTTCGCCATTTCGACTGCACTGGACAGTGACTGTTATTCAGGCTCCAGGGCGGCGTCCGTCCCCGGGTCCGACCGTAGCCATGGCGACTGAAGCGCCTTCGCAGCTTTGAGCCGGTCGTGGAGACAAGGTCCGGGCGAGACCAAGGGGGACAGGTTCTGATCCAGGTGTTCTAGAAAACATCTGGAGGTTAGCCACACACACACACACACACACACAACAGCTCAGTCAAATCCCAATCTGCTAATAAACGACCACGAATCTGTTTAGAAATCAGTAAAAAAAAAAAAGCTCTTTAAAACTGCAGGACTCCATTATGAATCTTCCTGACTTTAAGTTTCCTTCAGTATCAGAGTGATCCAGGGACAGTTGTCCATACATCCATGGGTTCGCTGAAAAACAGGAGCTGCCAACAGCTAATTCACCCACTTTTAATGTGAACAAATGGCAGCTAAAAAAACCCCAAAGGGCTCATCGCCATCCAATCAGTATGTTTCTCATACTCCCGGAACATTCACCGGAACAGCGTCAATGTTCTGTATCGTGTTTATGAACATAAAATAATCAGGCCGGTCCCTTTTGATTATTATGGAAGAAACCGAACCTACGACACGCTGAGATTATCCCAGTCCCGAAGCCAAGCGAACCGATGTTCCACTGCCGCTGCCAGATAAACCGAGGCGGATTCTCCCGCTGCGTTTAACCTACATTAGTGAAACAGATATAACAGACCTGCTGATACATTATCTGTTCTGGGCAGAGGGAGGCGTGAGCGTAACGGCAACAGGTTTCGACGGTCATGTTGAGTCAGTATGAAGGCGATCGTCCCCACCTGATATCTGGGTCATCATCACTATTCTCACAATGTGTGTGTGTGTGTCTGGGGGGGGGGCATTCAACACGGCTGTTGAACACAACCTGCTCGCTGCATGAAAGCACCACAGAATCTGTATTTTAATCGACGTTTGTAGATTCCTTCGCGTCGGTTCGTTGGGAGAACGTTCTCAGATCGGCTCTTTCTAGAGTTCAGAAATAAATAGAGCGCCTCCTCAACCTGAGAGAAAAATGGAGGCTTTGAGAGTAAAAGGGGAAGCAAAGGAAAAATAAAAGAAAAAAACAGAGTTCCTGATGAGCTGTACACTAAAAATTCTTACTCCAGTTGCAACTAATAAACACTGATGAAAACACCTTTATTAACAATACAGTTTAATCCAGTGTGTTGCAGCATTATTCCACAAACGTGACCACAGTTTTCACCCAGCCACTAACTGTTACATCATCATTAGAGCTGACATTACGTAGCTATATCACACGTTACGCTTATGTCACACTCAGACTCTCACACAAATACAACCACAGATCAACACAACAAATGTAAATTTTCTCTGCTGCTGGACGTGGTTTCTTGCCGGGAGAGGGTGGAGGTGTTGGCGTTGGTAGTGGTGGCGGTGGTGGCGTTGGTGGTGGCAGCATTGGTGGAGGTGGTGGTGGCCGTTGCCAAGGGCTTCAGTCATTGTCGCTTTCACAAGTCGAGACATTAGAACCCATCCCCAGATCAGAACTACCTCTCATGTTGGACTGAGGACGGACTGGACGCTACAGTGACTCACTAATATAAAGTGACCAAAGCTAGCTGTTAGCATGCTAACTTCAATGGGAGAAAAGAAGTGATTGAAGCGAAACCAGAGTGGACATGAGCGTTGCTTTCCAATGCTGGTGAGTAAAGGAATGAAGTTTAAAGCTGAACTTGCAACGTTTCTTCTATATTGGTAAGTAAACAGCTGTCAGTGCTAATGTTAGCTATGTAGTAATAGCAGAAACGTACATGTAGCAGCTTTCAAGGCCCTAATAAACAACCTGAAGCTGGATGTTCCTCCATCACGGTGGTCAGATTTCCCACAGACAATGAATGTCTCACATGTGTCAAGAGTTTGGTTCTGCCATCGCTGGAAATAGTCCTGTTTTTAACCCCCCCCCCCCCCATACACCACCCCCACCCTCCTCTGAGCATCATCATTCATCATTGTTTAATTTCTGCCACATAACACTGCGGCATCCATTTACCCTGCATCCCTCGCTGGACCACACCAGGGCTATATTTGTCTCTTTAATGAGGACGGGGGCATTCCAGAGGCTCTCTGGGTAATCACAGCGTCTGGCACAAAAGGCATTTGGGCTGAGGGGGGTTGTGGGGGGTGGAGGGGTTCTCACTGGGCCTGAGCGCCAACATCAGATTTATTTTCCTCCCGTTTCAGAGGTCAACAACATCCTTCAAACGGGCCTGAGTTTGCCGACCCAAACGACGAGGGCTCTTCACTGAGCGCCCATGAAGGCAGGAGCGGCGCTGGGACGGGGTTATGGTCCCCGTAACGAGAGACTCTGGTGTCAGGTACCGGCAGTGAAACTGGGGGGTGGGGGGGGGACGGTCTCGGGTGTCCTGAGCCCTTGATCGGTAATTGTATTTACCTTGTCTCTGTCTTCCCTCCATTAAGGGTGGTAATGAGGCGAGTTGTGAGTCGAGGGGTATTTTGCCGCCGATGACGACCCGGAGGGTTCCTAACAGACAGCTGCTGGCTTGACGTAAAGAGGGGTCTGGCTGATCTGTCTGACAGCTGTGACACGCTGCGGGCCAGGCCAACGGCGGGCCAGCGCCGGGCCAACGGCGGGCCAGCGCCGGGCCAACGGTGGGCCAACGGTGGGCCAGCGCTGGGCCAGCGCCGGCCCTGCTCATCGGGCCTCTGAAAAGAGACACCAGACTGGTTTAATTCCAAAGAAGGATCTTGTTGTGATTTAAAAAAGTTGCCAAAGTTGACTGAATAGATGCTTGATATTTTGTCACTATTACAATTTATGTACATGAAGTCAACATTTCCTGAGTCTAAAAACACTGCTCACTATCACACATGTAATTCAGAGTCTATGGAAACTGGACCTGAACAGATGGAAGTTTGAACTAAGATGAGGACGTATCCGTGTCTCTGGAAAATTTTAATTTTTATAAAACTAATTTGCAAAAAGAAAATATGTGACCAGATCGTGTTTTCTATTAATTTAACAAGGAAATTTTATTAATACAAATACATTGATACTGAACGTATCAGAAAAATGTTCACAAAATGTTTTCCACCAAAATATCTGATCTCACAGGAGAAGATCAACTTGTGGTGACTCCAGCTTTATCAAACTGGTTTTTGTTTCTGTTTACACCCCAGTAGGCCTCAGTTGAGCTTAAGGCCGATTTACTTTCTGTGATTTATTCTTCTGCTATGCCAACCCCACGCCGCAGCCCACACAAGTGTCCATCGTCAGCATTTATACTTCTCTATTGATGTCGCTCTGCAGTTACATCTCCAAGCCGCTGGTTGGTCACCGCGACACGTAGTTACATTTTTTGGGAGGTGACATCAGGCTACGGCGAAGGTTCAAAGCAGAAGCACAAATGGGCCTTTAAGGATTAACATTAGAGACACAAAAAAAACACACTGCATACACTGCATTGGTAGCGAGTCAACAGCTGCAGCTAATATTAGGCATTTCATTAAATTTTTATTACTGTGTCTTGCGTACAACAATGCAGAGCCAGCACAGGTTTAAAAAGACACCATATATTCATATAAGCCAGAAGGGCCGTGTAGAGTGAAATCCTCATCATCATTTCGACAATTAAATTCATGAATCACTGACAACAACATTCAGTGAATGACACTGGAGGAAGGAAATAGTAAGTAAATAATCCATCAAAATTACACAACCATTACAGTTATACATCATCTGTAGACTGGAATATTTCAGGGTTTTATCATCATGATTTGTGTTGTACTAAAGAAAATTATTGTCACTTTCCACGTCGCTCAAATTGGACACAACACGAACATGGAAGCCCAACAAAAAAAGAGCCACCCATTAACCTGGACTCACCTTTTTTCCACAGGTTTTAAGGTTCATGCAAACATTATTGAAAGCAACTGCGCTGATGCTACAGCTAACGGCTAACCATCCGTATATTAATACAGATCGTGGCCTCCAGGATTATTAGAACCGGTTTTTCCTGCAGGCATCATCTACCAAAACATTTAGTTAGAAGAGCTCTCTGATGACGGTTCGATTTCCTGCCGAACAAAGGATGCGAATGCTACTTGGTGGAAACAAGTCCCAGATGCTGGACTTTTCTGTCACGATGTGAAAGCGCAGAGAAGTTTACCCTATTTAAGGTCCAGCCTCGGTAAACGCTCAATCTCACGTGCCTGAAACATCATACTACATCTACCTAAAAAACAAACAAACACAAAAACATGTTCAATTTACTGCATTTATCCAAAGGGCTTCACAGTTTACCCCTGTTCACCCAACCACCGGGAGCAACGCGGCCTTCGGCGCTTCGCCAACGACAGGAGCTTCAGCCGAAGCCAGGGATCGAATCTGTTTCCCAGGGGTCTTGCGGTGACGGTACCACACAGCGCTAGTTGCCCATAGACATTACTCTGTAAAAAATTCTTAGAAGAACAGTAAAGTGTTTCAAATTTCTTCAGCACTTCAGCACCTATAATCCTGCAACACAATGTTTGGATAAAAACAAGACGAGCCCGTAGCTGACGACATCTCAAGGTCAAACCTGTACAGGAAGACGCTGGTACAAACGGTTGACTGCGAATCTTCCTCGCAACTTTACAACCGGATGAACTCATTCACGAGGCGCGGTGGGCATCAGACGCGCGATGTGGATGGTTCCTCGTTTCCCCCGCGGGGGGGGGTCTGTTCTTGTTCTGTTTTGAGGGGACCAGCTGTTGAAGACATGAGGCCTGACGTGAGCCCAGGGCGGGGACGTATTTATAAGCCGGGGGTCATGTGATGAGAGACAGGAATTCAAAATGAGAGGCGGCGTTCCCAGGTCCGCTGGGATCCTCCTCCGGATAAAACGTCGGACTGAGGGCTCAGTGTGTTTCCTACAAGGTCGAATATGTACGACTACAGGGAACAGAAAGCTGCAGAACCACAACACGGTTTATGAGCCTGGCTCTGGTGACACGATTGTTTGATGGGCCAACTCTTGACCTTGAATCAATGACACACTGTACGGACGAGTTTGATGCTTTTCATTCTCTGGCTTTGCTCACTTGTTGCAGAAGTTAAATTGTTGAAAAACCTCAACGCAGACAATGGACTTCATCTGGAATGAATGAGGCTCCCCTCGGCACCACGACGAATTCCAGCTTGTTGTTTCCTCTATTCAGTTTGTTCTCGCCAATTTCATAGCGTTGTTTCGTTTCCAGCCCAGCAGAGGGGCAGATGTTTTCCAGAAAAACAGCTTTAAAAAAAGTCACCATCCACTAACAGACGGACACAATCAGAGTCTCAGCTGGTGAACTTAGCCAAGCGTTTAGCAGCTAAAGTGCCTCAGGTTTCCCTCAGGAGCTGGTGGAGACCAAAGCCAGAGCTAAAAGAAGAGGGAGTACTGGACTTTATCTGGACGCCACCCCGGATAAATGATCATGTTTCTCTGTGACAGCTGGATGCAGAGATAAGCAGCTGTTTGCTAATAAGTTCAACACATCGGCTACTCAAATCGGATTAAAACAAGTGGCCTACAAAATAGTTATTGCAGGTTTAACACAATCTTAGACTGAATAATGATGTTGAAAAGAAAATGGCAGTTCAGTCTTATAATCAGGCCACTACAGAGAGTTTAGCCTAGCTTAGCACAAAGACTGGCATCGGGTGGAAACTGCTAGCCTGGCTCCAAGATAAAACTGGAAAAAAGAAAAGAAAAAAGAAAAACCCTTAGACTTCAAATGTGACTGATGAAGTGCTTTATGCTAGCAATGACCTCATCTGACCCTGAGCCATGTTCATTAAAAGCAAACTGTGGACGGGAGCCCACGATGAGTTCAGGGATCAGTCGCAGCCTGAGATGAAAACAAACACTCAGACACAGCTGGTGTCTCAAGATCACACAGACTCAATGGACCAGTAGAAAACGTGCTGAGCTCCAGAGATTTTAAACTTTATCCACTGATTTTTTAGGTACTTTTAATAGATAAAGAAAATAAAAAATTTAATAAAAATTTGAAACAATATCTTGATTAAACTTGCACCCATAAACAATGAATTAGAATAAACTTCTTTGAATATCTGCTGATATAAATCATGACAGACAGCCACATCCTCAGAAACAAAACAGAGATAAAAACTTATTTCTTGGCATTTTTTTAGACAGTTAGTGGAGAAAGACAGAGAGAAGTTGATGCTGAGCTGGATTCAAACCCACATAAGTGTTTTAGAATAAAAGCACAAAGATCTCAGCACAAAGTGTGAGTCCATTGTCATATACTAATAGTCGGTTCGATCTGGACTCAGTCCTCAGTCCACAAACACAACAAACCACACAACTGTCTGCACGGCAATAAATCTGTTTCTCTGTTGTTCCAGGCTAATCCACCCCCTGTGTCTGTGTGTGTGTGTGTGTGTGTGTGTGTGTGTGTGTGTGTGTGTGTGTGTGTGTGTGTGTGTGTGAGTGTGTGTGTCTGACCATGTGTGTGTCTGTCTGCGTGTGTGTAATGTAATCTGCCACCAGCGTAGGACAATGTAGTCGTTGTAGTGTTGGTGGTTTACAGCAGGCAGCAGGTGTGAAGGCCAACACCTCTCAGTCTGCACATTTTGGGTTTATGAAGTGCTTCGTGTGTTTGAGTGTGTGTGTGTGTGTGTGTGTGTGTGTGTGTGTGTGTGTCTCCAGTCTCACATACAGTATTTACGAGTCCTGTCTTGTTATCATTTTGTGTTTATCTGTATACAAATGATGCTGTTTTCTTTATATAGAACTTTAAATAAATATAATAATTTGTACACAATGTTGTGGTGTATTAATTTATCTTTTCATATACATTTACATGTATTATTTTGTATCATTATTTGAAGACACCGTTTTGTCACATTATTTAACAACCGATTTCTATACCAACAACCCTGTATTTATGTGCAGGAGATCCATACATCTTTATGTAAATCTATTTAGTTAAGTCCTGCGTAAATTTACGTCAAGTGTAAATCAACATATGCTGTAAAATAATTGGAAATTATGGTGTATTGTTATTACTTGTCCTGTGTCTTTTTTGCATATTTGAATGCATCACGTAAATGAAAATATATTATTTGTGTACATTATCCTACTATATATAGATTATGATACATGACCCGTTGCCTCATCATAAGAAAACATTGGATGACACTCTGATGGGGCCTTATAACTCTTATACAATGTTCTGGTTCTACAGAAAAAATGTTCTTCAAATTCAACTTTACTGTGAAATTTAGCTTGTACACAGAGTGACGTTTGGGCTGAATTTAATAAAACAACATAGTGTATCCAGACACTTCCCATTAGCGTCTTTGGGTGACGTTTGTACTCAGTTAGCAAGTGTGTTATTCAGCTGTGTGAAATCCAAAAAGTAGGCATTATTCCCTTTGTGACGGACAAGGAGGAGAAGATCGATACCACTCTTTGTTTTTTTATATGTTTTTGTTATTGCTACATAGCCAAAGTTAGCATTAAGACATGTTTATGCACCGAAAGCTTCAGCCATTGTTGCGTTGACAAGACAACAGGTTAGATTACGTCCTCTGGGCAGAGCTACGTCTCCGTCCTCTCATGTTGGACCCAGGACAGACTGGGCGCGACAGTGACTCACTATTAGCAGGGCTAGCTGGTTAGCATGCTAACTTCATTAGGAGAAAAGAAGTGATAGAAATAGAAACAAACCAGATTCAACGTTGCTTTCAAACGCTGAAGAAAAGCTCCTGGTGATTAAGGAAATAAGGTTTGATGCTGAACTAAAAATGTTTTTTCTAGACTGCTGAGTAACCAGCTGTTAATGCTAATGTTGGCTATGTAGCAATAGCAAAAACTTACATGTGGCACCTTTAAAATCCACTTTAACATGCTTCATATTCAGGTTTTCACTATTAACAGTGTGAATGTTGTTTCGACCATGTGATACTTTATTTTTCTGTTTGAGGTTTTATGAAACTGTCAGGATGTAAATTATATCAGTTCAGTGTCAGCTCATACCTGCAGGTATAAATGACTACATCACCAAAAAGTTTTGTTTAATTCTGTTGCTGTTCATTTTAATTACAAAACCTGTATCGTTTGTCAACTGTGTCCACAAAGCTGTGGACTTTAAGTTGTTTAGTTCAGATGGACAACAACAACAACAACAACAACAGTGTCTGAGTGGAGCTTCAAATTTCTGTTGACAGCTGCAGCACATGGACGGACTGTGTGTGTGTGTGTGTGTGCGTGTGTTTGTGTTTGTGTGTGTGTGTGTGTGTGTGTGTGTTTGTGTGTGTATCACAGGGCATTATGGGGGGGTTTAACAATGTGTCACAGTGTCCTGTCATCTGAAGCTCAGCTGTGGAAGAAGATACAAACCAGTGTCAGAGTGGAGGAGCAGAGGATCATAAACTCGTCGTTTAGAGACAGAAGGAAAATTCCTCAACTTCAGAGTAAAAAAAAAAAAGAAAGAAGAAAAAGTGAAGCCGATAGATTGAGACGCTGCTGACTTTATAAGACCTGAACAGACAAGGTTACAAAGGAGACAAAGGTGGTGAAGAAGAAGGAGAAATTGGAAAGGTGATGTTACCAAGACGACCAATCACAGCTCTTACAGTCTGCGTCACCACAGAGGTAGGTGAGGCAGGAGGTGTAGCCTCCGGCGTAGGGGCTACAGCAACACTCTAGGTTCACCTGGTGAAAGAGCGAGTAAGAGCAGCTTCTCTTTCATTTTTTCAGCTCCATCTTTTTAGCAAAAATCTGATCCGATACTCACTGGGAACTATTGGACCGTTCGTCGAAATCCAAACCAGGCACCAGTAAAAACATTTCCGAAAATAATAACCCATCGCAACCATCTTTCACTTTTCACTGACTTTACTTCTCCGTTAACGGGGTGAAAAACATAAGTAAAATGAAAAGCAAATAATCTTCACGGTGTCATTTAATAATTCTATACCAGGCACATTCTCAGTTTGCATTTGAGTGACACCAAGACAGTAGGCTAGTACTGATCGACTCGTCTCGCAGAGGCAAAACCTGATTCTCTTTGATACAAACTATACGTTTTCTATATCACACTGAGAATATTAAAGATGTTTTTCAGCTAAACCCTTTTTTTGTTTTGAAGCCAAAGGTTTTAATTGTGACAAAAGAACTCAAACTGGAATTTTTAAAAAATATCTAAATCAGACAATAAATAAACAGGATCACTACCGTGACCAGACAACAGCTTTAAGCGCCGGGCCGTTTTCGGTGCTCAGCGCCACGGACCCGTTTCAGCCCGTGCTCGAAGTGAGGTTCGACTCTCAGCCGCTAACCCATAGCTGGGGAACTCGCTGCAGGGTGGTGGGTGGTGGGTGGCGGGTGGCGGGTGGCGGGTGGCGGGTGGCGGGTGGTCGTCTCCGCTGGTGCGTTGTTCCAACGCCGGACAAGTCAGCGCTTGTTTCGTGAACTCTCAGAGTGAGGACAGCAGCATGTCTGTGCAGAAATGTACCGAGGTGTTGAGCAATTGCCAGCGTGGCAACTTTCAGGGTTGTTAAATCCTCAGCCAGGTATCACTGATAGACCTTCAGACTCACGGACCTAATGGTTAAACTGGACATGCCAGATTGTATTTCACGTCTAAAGGCCACTTAATGCTTCTGTGTTGAACCTACTTTGAACCTAGAGCTTAGAAATGTACCTTACGCTTTAGCCGTCACCATAGCCTGACATGCTCCTCGCAAAAAATGTAACTGCGTCATGGCGACGCAGGTTGGTCGGCTCGGTAGAATCTCATCTCCTGCTTCTCCCTCTTCTTTGCCGCCATCGTACAGACCATCTCCTCCCATGTCTTCTTTCGTTTCCAGTAAACTAAAAACTGCTGTTCAATATCTTATCAGCTCCATCAGGCCATTCAATCACCATTGTTTCGAAGTGATGCCAACAAAAATGGTGGAAAACTAAGAACCTCAACACGGTGGCATATGAAGGCCACTGGCAAATACTGGTTTGTAACTGCAGTGAGATGACGACGCTGAGGTATAAATGCTCAGGACGGCATAGGACACATACGTAGGTTCAAGGTAGGATGAACAAAATGTCAAAGTATTGTTTCTAATGGATGGTCAATATTTAAAAAAAACAAAAAACAAAAAACATGACCATGATTGTTTTATGACCTTAACCACGTTTGTTAATGCAACCATGAAAACAAATGTCCACTGACCTCAACAAAGTATTCCTTGTGACCCAACCCATGATCCTTCCCTAGACCTGACCGAAGCTTCACCAGAGCATCGTCACACCATAAAAACCAAGACCCAGGTGCTTTGTACCTTTTTTTTTGTTTTTTTAAGGTAAAGACAAACGACACTGTTCCCTTGATGGTGGCGTTGGATCAGAAAACATGTCTGGTTGGATCAAAATGGCGCAAAGCTATGAACGATGTATTTTACCGTCTAAATTAGAGGAATTGTTGGGCCCAAAGTGGTTGTAGGTTTTTCCAGATTTTGGACATGAAATACTATCGCTGGCACCCCCCCCCCCACACACACACACACACACACACACCAGGGGTGGATAATCCGTGACAGCAGCGGTGAAGAGTGCAGCATTAGCACATATGGATGTGTTGCAGCGTCCGGTCTTCTTCCGGGCCCCCTGGCCCAGCATCACCTGGTGGAAGCTGACAGACCCCCCCGTCCACGCATCTGTCCTCCAATCTGTTACAGCAAGGTCCAGCCCAGGTGATTACTGAGGTGACTGAGGGTGAGCGAGGGGGCCCGGTGGGGGGGTCGTGTCAAGGGTTAGAGCTGGCCCTTTCTTCCATCCTGGACCAGTTGACCCCCCGGGGAGCGTCCAGCCCCTCCCGTCACTCATCCTGCCTCAAGGAGCTGAGCTGAAACAGGAGAGGGAGGAAGAACTTGGGGGGGTGGTCAACTCTGAACCAGAGTCCACTGAGGAGAAACAGCTAATGACGGCTGGCTGACCAGTGATAGTGTAGGGTTGGATCACCTAAAGTCCATATTACGACAGTGTCACATGTACACCGATCAGCCTCAACAGTAAAATCAGTTCCTGGTTTGGGTACATTGAAATTTAGACCCGGTTCCGGCTCTGGCCTCTGGAGAACCCGAATGCGGATCAGGAACAGTGGAAAGTTCACTGTCAGATGGTAGAAAAACTTTCAGGAACACACAGGCGCAAAGCTTGTGGGGCAGTAGACAGGTAAAAGGTCCTGGTACAAACACTCACAGGACTGATGGGGAAGTGGGAACAGGTGTGCAGGTGTGCGGGGAAAGGGTCAGGTGATACGCAATGGAGGAAAAGTCTGAGGGCATCTGGTGGTCAGGTGGTGAATGGCACCCGACCATCAGGTAGATGTGACCACAGTTAGTAGGATTCATCCCATTTGGACCATCAATGTCTGCAAAAAGATTTCATGACACTTTGACTAAAAACACATTAAAATGTCTTTAGAGACAGCGTCAGTTGTTAGGTTTGTCCAGGAGAATCATAACAGCGATGGTTCGACATCACACGGCTGCTCAGATGCTGGCCTGGAGTCAGACGATAATAAATTAATTCTAAAACAGCCCGATTAAGGGGCTTGGAATGATTTTATTCAAAATATTTCAATATCACAGCATAAAAGTCTGAATAACAGGTGATTATTATCACAATTTTTTTTTTTCTCCAGATGTTGTATCAGCCACAAAACTCGTTCACAGTGAACATTTACAGTGAGCCACCGGTTCTGGTCCCATCTGAATCCGAGACACTGAGCTGGACTCAGAGAATCCTCCTGACGGGACAAAAGGGAACGAGAGGACAAGCTGGTTTATTCTTTTTTACAACATATCTGAATAACTTCAGAGTGAATCTGAGCTTTATGACTTATGGTGTTAAGTAGCAGCTGGAAAGGTCTGGTTTCTGATGTTTAATTATAAAGATTAAGTCTCAATAAATGAGAATTTAACAACAGGAAAGGCTTTTTCCCCATTTCGGGCTGGACCTCGGTCAGTCTTCAGTGATGCTGATGTGAATATTATTTCTGTTTTATGACTTTCATCGTTTTTCACGTCTGCAGCTCCGAGCCCGGGCGCCCCGGATGAACTCGAGCAGCTGACCGGGAAACAGTCGATGCGACCGGGGCTAAATTTATCCTCCGCCGCGGCTCGGTTCGGCCGCGGAGAGACGTTCGTTTCCTGGAGCTTTAACGCCGCGGTCCCGCCACCGCGTCGCGTCGCGTCGGGTCCGGACCGCGTCCGTTCCGGAGCTCGGCGGTTCTCCGGACCATGGCCGAGCCTGCGGAGAAGAGGCTGAGGAGCAGCCTGCCGGCGTGCGGGGCGCACCGCAGCGCTGCGGGCGGCGGCGGCGTCCGGCGGGCCAGGCACAACCTGCCGGCCGCCGTGGAGGAGGCTCTGTGCGGGGTGAGCGGCCTGCTGCGGGACGGAGAGTACAGGCTGCGGGCTCTGGTAGGACACACGGGGAGTCTGCTGCCGTAGTGATGTCGGTGATGTGTGTGTGTGTGGGGGGCAACATGGACATCACAAACTAAAATAATGAAATAATAACTTACACCCGTTTTCTGTGTCGTGCACTATTGAGCAATGTGTTTTGTGTTTTGTGTATTTTTACCCCCCCCCCCCAAAAAAAATTGACAAAATTGCAACAAATTCCCTCCAACATCTCATAATAAAAATTAGAGATAGTAGGTTATAGATTATTGAATATAAAACCGCTACAGTCTTTTCAACCACTAACCCAATTTATCTTCAATAGGTGAAAGAGACACCAGTTGCCAAAATTACGCAGGATTGTTTATTTTTATGACTTTTGGTGAAAGTAAACACTCAATTTTTCTTTTTCTTCTTACAAAATGTGCAATAAATCTCACAAAGCAGGAATTTATTAAATATAACAAGGGGATGGGAAGGAGTTAAAAGACGCTCCCCTGGTCAGTGCAGCAGCTGCAACATACCAAAAACATACAAACAACATGCAAACAACATGCAAGACATAGTGTGAAACACATAACCCTCCTGACCTTTCATGACCTTTCCCTGACCTTTCCTGACCTCCAGTATTCTTCATACAGTCTCTCATAACTAGAGTGTGGAGATAAGCTTTTATACAATAATCAAACCTTCATGTAGGCAAAATACTTACAGACTGAAATGTTTACCTCCTTAAATAAAAAAGAGGCATTTTCATCCTATGGTAACTTAACAGCCATGGAAGATGAAATAAGGTCACTATAAACGGCGAAACAACAGTCCAGCAGGACAGTGACCGAAAGGACATTGTCTCCAATATCCCCTGTTATTATAAATGCTCTGGGGTTGTAGGGAGTTCATAAGAATTTTTTGTAATGATGAAAGAAACAATGCGTAAAAAGAAGAAGAGAATTAAAGATATTTCACTTGGAAAAAGAGAAAAGTAGAAAAACAAGAAAACATTTTGACCAAAAGACAAATCAACTTCCATTGTTGCATGCGACTCCGAGGACGTGCTGGTTCTGTCCTCTAGGTTCGGTCAAATAAAGGGCTTCATAACTGAGAGTCCTCGGAGCAGCATAGTCCTCGGACGTATGATGACATATTCAGTCAGAACGGAGCTTCAGTCTTCGCTAAAATCCCAGTAATCGCATGCGGGGACTTTGAACCGATGCAGCATAAAGTCTGACTTATGTTTACTATTAGTTACATTCACAAAAATCACTGAAATTTCCTCCCAGAATGTTTTAATGCTTGCTGTTGGCAGCTGAGTTTCAGGAACCTCAAAACCACGAGGGCGTGTGTCCTTAAAAACGGCGAAGGTGTTTAGGTGCCGTCGCTCCGAATGCGTTTCATGGTTCGGGTTTTTGTTCCGTCTCCTTCAGGCCAGCGTGTTTGAGCGCGACGACGTCGCTCTGCCCCGCGTCGCCTCCTTCTTCCACCGGGAGGCGCTGAGGCAGCAGGACGAGGCCGAGGCCATGCTGGGCTACCTGGCCGAGCGGGGGGGCAGCTACTGCGGCAAAGACATCCAGGTAAAAAGGAACACTTTTATTTGGTTAGTATTTTTAAAGTGTTGCTCTTCCCTTTTCAGATTCTTGTTATTCGTATAGTTTGTTGCTGAGGAGTTGGACTCAGCATTTCTCCATGTCACAAAAAAAAACAATGAAAAATGTTATTCATTTTTTCATAGGTGCATTTTTGATGAAAAAAATCGTGGTAATCGATGACACAACATTGTGCTTTAACTGCTTTTTTTTTTTTGCTCTAATCCAAAGCTTTTATTGTGAAGCAGCAGCAGAAGAAGCAGGAAATGATGCGTTAGTATTAGCTCTGATGCAGCTGCAAATCCCGAGGCTGATGCCAGTCAGATGAGATTACAGACTAACTCTGGATAACGTGCTGCATCGTTGACTGTGAATGCACCGTGACAACGCCACCGCAACTCGAATCCAGCGCGGTAATGGTGGGCGCCACCACTACCGATGAAAAAAAATCAAAATGGAGGAGTAAGTCATGCTCGATTAATGCTTCTGTGTCAAGTCCACGCAAGTGTCCTACGCCGGCGTTCATGTGCCACCACGTCAAGTCTCTTCGCCACTATTTTCCATGAGTCTGAAACCGAGCGGATCTCGATGGAGTCAGAGCTGACAGATGCTGAACGGCAGTTTTAGTTTTTCCTGGATTTACTGTGACGCAGACACAAAAGAAGGGGTCAAAGGAGAAGATCTGAACGACGGCTGCGAAGGAGAAGCAGGAAATGCGCCACTACAAATCCGACCAATCACAGCTCTTGTGGTCACCGACGCTGTGACTCGTAGTCACGCTTTTTTGGGAAGTGAACGTCAGCTTAAGGCGAAAGTTCAACACAGAAGCATAAATCGACCTATACTCTGCCGAGGAGGTTGTGAGATCACCCGTGTCCGTTTGTCGGTTTATTTGTCGGCAGGATTGATTTGATTTGCACTAAAATCTGTCGAGGATGGTTTTAGTGCCGGGGACGAACCCGTTACATTCTGGCATAGTACCTGATCATTTCACGATGAATTTTGAGTTTTTTTTGGTGTAGGCCGCTTGACATCGGCCTCGGCCAAGGTCTGTGCTCCGAGTCCCTCTCTAGTAGTTACTAAATGTCAATACACTGAATAACTATTGCAGAACCCTGTTTAGCAACAGTATCAAAAACTGGGTCTGATCTTGTGAAAATCTCAAGGATTGTAACTGTTAAAAGATGGGAAGCATTTCCCTGGTTTAACAGATGAGTTTTATGACGACTCCTGTTGTCACGGACAAAGAGGAAGTGGATGTAGGCAATAACACGATGTAGATATACAAAGTAAAGGTCCTGCCTTCAAAAATGTAAAAATAAAGGATCATCGGCAAAATATACCTGTAGTGTAGCAAAGGTGCAAGCAGATATTAAACTGAATGGGCTGAATGGGCCCTTTATGTTGTATTATTGGACTATGTTTTAATTGGTTTGTATTTACTGTTGTGTTGCAGTCTACAACAATGCATCCTATATTTTACAGATAAACCTATGTTATATGTGTCAAATCTTAGAGCAAACAGTAATAACAGCTGTCAGGTACATGTAGCACAGTAAAAAACTCCATATATTCATCTGTATGTTAAAAATGTACATGAGTGCAGTATTTGAGTGAACGTGTTTTGTTTCTCTTTGCACAGAGGTCAGTCAGAGGTCAGGGTCAAGAGCATCTGTTGCCCAGAGACCCCTCAGCGTGGTGGGGGGGGGGGTTGGCTCTGCCCCTCTGGTCAGATCCTCACAGGTCCTGAGGGGATGTTCAGATGATCTGGTGTGAAGAGCTGATTTGTGGATCCATTTTGAAACTAAATTTATGATTCGAACTCTATCTGTGAGACGAAGAAACTCTGGTCTGTAACAGCGTTCTCATTTTACCCAGCCAGCGCCCCCCCCCCACCCCCCGAACGTCCCATCGCGAGGGTTTATTTTTCCTCCTGCACTATCCGTCATTTTGTCAGAGCAGGTGTCTCTATCTCCCTGTGTTTCTCTTTTTTTCCAAATGGCAGAGATCTCTTTTTGGAGCGAAGCTCTTCATTTGGGTGGCGTCAAACCGGGTGAGGGGGCTGGGTTAAGACGCCAAGGGGCCGGGGGGGGGGGTTAAGCCCTGGAGACCTGCCCCTGGCTATTGCTGTAAGCCGGTCAGGGTGTACATTTCCCCCTCCCCCCGCCTCTGAGTTCCGGAAAATTGGCGAGATTAATGCCGCGGCAGAGGGACGGTGGCGTTGATGGCGTTTCCAGATGGCCGACGTAGCCTTCGGCACTGGTGGCACCGGCGCGTCACAGCGTGGGCCCCCCGACCGCCACCCCAGAGGTTTTACGAGTCATGTAAAATCGTTTTGGGGACCTGGGGCCCCCGTGTCCGGGCGGCGGCGTTTCGGGACACCTTGTTAGCCACCTCTCAAGCACAGTTTACCCCAACGAGACGAAGTAAACACCGACTCCTTCGCTGTTCGCTTCAGCTCAACTTAATTTCATATTTCATTTGGCTCGGTGAAATTTTAAAAGTGTGCTGTTGTGGGTGATTTAGTTTTAAAGTCAAATACAATTACATTTCACCACATCTACCATCCAAAATAAAAGGTCTCATGACCAGACGTACAAACACTCGAACAAAATTGTGTCGAATCAGGCTGAACGTCAACTGCGAAGGAGGTCTACCAACCGTCACGTTGACTTTTTGAGATACAACTACCAGACTCTGTTTAAAACAACATGCAGACCCTCAGAGTGGATCAGGAGAACCAGGTCGTACCTGCACACACTCGGTCGAACTGGACCTGATCGTCAGGTTTTTCTGATCGAGAAAGTTCCAAAACTCTTCGGACGCAGGGTGATTAAAGCCCACCGGGGTCCAAGCCGTAGAGTTTCCTCAGAGATTTACCATTAGAGGTGAAAGTGTAGCTCGGCTCAGAAATTTGTCATCACCATGTTCCTTTTTTTTCCTTTTTCTTCTTCTGATTTGTTCAATTATGCAAAAATGCCAGGTGCTATGAACTTTGCTGGCTGTTTCCCCAGTGGAAGAATCAACCAGGCGAAACCCAAAAACAAGGGCGGGGTATGTTGTCTTCCAACATGGCGACCTGACAACATTAGTGAATGTTGACAGAAAAATGGTGACCAGGGGTAAAGAGATGAAAACTCTTAAACCAACATGTATCTTTAGACCAAGGCTTTAAAGCGTCATCGGTTTTCTGGAGCAGTTTATACCAAATTAGATGTCGCAACTTGGTTGACGTCAACCTTTTTAGATCCGTCGTCCCACTCATGGAACGCTTTGGCCTTGGTGGCGCCACTGCAGGTGCGTTCTGGTCTTCAATGGACTCAGTCCTCAAACAATCTTGACAAATTACACTTTGTTTGAAAGCTCCAATTTCCCTTACTTTTCCATTTGAGGAAAGGATTTTATCCTCGTGCCACTGCTGCATTTCTACAATTCATTTGGCAGACGCTTCTATCCAGGCGACATAGATCTGAGAGGGGAACTGCTGCTGCTGAAGAACTGGTTCAGAGTTTTTCTCCACATTAAAAAGGGCCATGTTTGTGCCCCTCTAATCACCTGGGACCTTCCGCCGACTGAAGAAGCCTCTTGGAAGATCCACAACAAAGTCCGGTTGCCCTTGATTCAACTCCTCTTGAACGACCATGACCTGGACAAGTGAGAATCTTCAGACATCTCTCTCTTCCACTCGTTCTGCATATTTGGTTGTAAAATTTAAGAGGTTATGTTTCAGAAGAGGGGAGCGAGGTTATGACTGTAATAAAAAAAAAGTGTTGAGGAGCAGTAACCTTTTTTTATTTTGGGTACATTATTTTTGGGCTCATGCACAAAAATAGGAGGTGTCAGGTAGCAGGTTTACTGCCTTTATTTTGGACTTGGTTGCTTTTCCAGTCCGTCAGAGTTCACGATGAAAATGAACCCGTTACAAGTGCCAGTAAGTTTACTAGTTGTTGGTCTCGCCCATGATTGATTGATTTATTGGTTGGTTGGTTGGTTTTACTGGTTCCTGCCTCGTGTGGTGACAGCAGCAACGACCAGGATGACATGAGAATCACAATATACACCCCCCGAAATACAAAAATAAACATTTCAAAACATTTAGTTTCCATGACAGAAATGTCCTGGTGTAGTGGACAGTGCGTCCTCTGTCTCCATTGCCTTATTAAAGAGGAAACTCAACATCTGACCTTCAGACAACTAGAACAAATTCAGGGAACTGAATGTCTTCATTCCTCCAGTCACTGTAAACGGGGCCACGGGAAACAAAATGAAATTCGTCCTCGGCAATGCTAAGATCACAAAAAGGTGAAACCTTTTTATCATCCTAACTCAGCTGCAAGCGATATGGTTTTGTGTTTTCTTTTAATCCATCCCACCACTGATGGATGAGGTTTAGCTGCTGGACTTTGCTGCAGCTTCCAAACAGCTGACAACAGGCAAAATCCTGCCTCTCATGCCGTTAACGTGTCGTTGATTTCCAGAAGCCGGGCTGCGAGGCGGTCCGTGCCGTGCTGCCCGCCCTGGAGCTGCTGCTGCTCCAGCTGAAGGAGGAGGCCGGCGTCCTGGCCGAGCTGAGCCAGGTGGCCCGCGAGCAGGGGGACCCGCACACCGCCAGCGTCGTGAAGAGCCACTTCCTGGCGCCGCGGACCGACCGCCTCAAACTGCTGGGCGACCTGCTCACCGGCGCCCGTCGGGTTGGCTGCGCCGGCGACCAGACAGCGGGGTTCGGGGAGTACATCCTGAACGAGCTGCAGGAAGAACTCACCGGATGATCGACCTACTTCAGGCGACACTCCTGTTGGTTTTGAATTCTCCTGACATTTTGTGAAACTTTTGCTAGTTAGCCATCTTCCCCAGTGTCAAGATGGAGTTTCAGTTTTCGTCTCTCTGTTTGTACACAACTTGTTTAGCCTAGCGTAGCACAAAGACTGAAAGCAGAGGGAAACAGTGAGCCTAGCGTAGCACAAAGACTGAATGCAGTGGGAAACTTTTAGCCTAGCGCCACTTAAGGGAGAAAAGAATGCACCTTTGAACAGCTCCTAAGATGTTTTTTTACAATCTGAACATTTTAACATTCTCCATGAGATCATTTGATCCTAAGTTCAGACAAAACCATTGTTTTGTACTTGAACAATACTTTTAAAAAATCAGCAGCATAAGTGAAACCAATGGGAGGAGGTAAAACTTAGTCCAGGTCCATCTTGTAGTCGGCCGGGTTCATCAAAGCACCAGGACCCAATGAATCGCTTCGACACCACAGCTCTTGTCTCGGATTCCTGCATTTCTGCACCTGTTCAACAAACAAGATACAGCATGAGAAAGAGAAACTCTTCCCAAAAGGCTCCTGTAATGTGAATACATATGAGGTTTTTTTGTATTAAATTGAATATTTTTCTGATTTTCCTTCTGAGGAGTTTATACTTGTTTTTTTTCTACATAGCTTTTTAATGGATAAAACATGATGGGAACTGTCTGGAACGGTGTCTAACAGCAGCTTTCTTTACCAAAAAACAAACAAACAAAAAATAATTTTCAGTAAACCAGCTCCACACTGAAGTTTGTGTTTGATAAAAATGTACGCGTAGCCATTTTTGAAGAGACTCTTTATAGAAATATACGTATTCCGCTGATGCTCTTCCTCTTCTGTTTGTGAACTCGTGTATTCCAACATATAAACATAATTTTATTCGTATTATTTATTCACAGTGTGTTCGACAGTACAGTATATTCTTGTATTAGTGACTTTCACCAGCTTCAGCGTGAAGGAGAAGCCATGAGGTGCCGTAGGAAACTATGTGCAGATGTTCTGTGGATGATCCTCCCGCTGATGTTTCAAGTTTGTGATTCTCTAAAAATAAGGGTTTGAGCCTGGTGTGCACAATTTAATAAAGATGAAGATGGAAAAAAGCTGTTTTGCAAGTAATCATTTTGTATTTTTTGGACAATAACTACGTGTTAATTAACATTTTCAGCATAATTTCAGTGACACTGAAAAAAAAAATATGTTTCTCAACTAAGCTTAAAATTAAGAGTCTGCTGAGCTCCAGTTTAGAAACTTTACACTTAGAACCTGTAAAAGCAGCAAAGGAACATTAACAAACTAGTATTTAGTTGTCGTCTTGGGGGGGTCAGGCCCCATATTAAAAGACCTGTCAATCATTTTGGAGTGATAGCGATAATCCTTAGAGTGGAGGCTTTGAATATTTCCTCCGACACTTCAAGCATCCGCAGAGTACAGTGTCTAACCATCTGTCACTCATGACTGGCAGAGGTGGATGGGTAGTTAGTCCATCGCCTGCAAGACTGCGCCCAGGGTGGAGAGATGTCCGAGCAAGGTGGGGGGGGGGGCGCCGCAGCAGAGTTTGTTTCAGGACCTGCTCTGCAGCGCCCTCCAGCTGTGGCACGCCGCTGCTGCAGCTGCACAACACACACGCACACACACACACACACACACACACACACACACACACATGAAACTTTGCTGCATGTTCTGTGAAAATCACTAATCTGCATTTAAATGTTTCTGGATGGTCGGTGCAGCGATGACAGCTGATGGGGGCGGGGGGGGGGGGTACAGGGCATGGAGGAGGAGGAGGAGGTCGGTGAATCTCCACTGACTACACACACACACACACACACACACACACACACACACACACACAGAGAAGGAAAGACTCCATCTAAAAATAAACCCAGTGACATTTAACTTGATTACTGAGTTCACACTTTCATGCAGTATTAACACTTTAAAAAAAGGGGGTTTGGCTGCGTAAAGACGTGAAATGTGAGCAGACATTTCTTCCTGCTAAGTTTGGACGTGACACACTCCGGACGAGCTTCACCTCCACGAACACGAGGCGCCGGAGCAGCTCGACCATCGCAGCATCCCCCCGGAGAAAGACAGGCAGCACCGGGGATGTGGCCGGTGTCGTGCCGAGGGAAGGCGAGGGAAGGCGAGGGAAGGCGACGTTCCTCTGCACGACGACTGACTCATTGTTAATGTTTTTGCTAAAAGGACTAAAAGGTCCAGTTCTTCTCTTCCACTTCTCTGCTTCACTTCTGTAGATGTAAATCAATGAGAGATTCTGTTTTTACGGCACCAGATCGGCTTTTTGATCTTTATTTTAAGATTATTCCATCTAAAGTTTAATTCTTCCCAGTTTTATGTGCTATTACGTGTAAACCGAACACAACTGTGACCCCCCCCCCCCGGGGGGGCAGCAGTAATGAAAATAAAATGTGTTCGTAGAAGAAGTAACGTGTGGACAAATACTTTAAAAATGTTCCTATATCCACTTACAGCGACATGATCGTGTCGAGTGTGTCATAAACCATTTATAAAATATTAATAAATGATGTTTGTACATTATAAACAATGGACTGAAGTATTTATTGCTTATTATATTCACTCTCTAATTTCTATTCATTTAGTTGCCCCATAGTTATATTTATTAACTCATTTTTCAGCTTTTTTCACATCACAAATAAACAATTTCTTAGTTTATTTAACACATTTCATCCCAAATTAAATCAGTCTTCTTCGTTTAAAACGAATTTATTCTCTGCACATTTTATACAAACGAGGCAAATGAAAGCTTTTGCATTAAAAATTCTTTTTTTAATTAAAGAAAAACTACATAGAAAATAAATAGTTTCAGTCAACATTTACAGAATAATATTTGAAAAAAAACACCAGAAAAACAACTACACACATTGTGAATTTTGTAATAACTTTATTTTCTCAGTATGAAACAGCCACATGCCCCCCCCCCCCCCGTTCCCGCTGTGTACAGCAGTATATTACCCTGCTCTGTGGGATGGGGGGGGGTAATTGTACACTAATTGCCGTGAAGTTGTAGACCCCTCCCGCAGCCCGCTGATTGGTGGGACCTCGGGGGGAGGTGGAGGGGGGGGCACATCTCGACCCTGACCCCGCCCGCCCTCCCCACGCTGATGTCCCAGGTATAAGAGGATCCAGGTCGACAGCTGAGGGGACAGAACAGTGACAGGACTCTACATTCCCCAGAAAACACTGACCCCGCTCACACATCAGTTCGTTCCCTCTGTCTTCTCCTCCTCCTCCTCTTCCTCCCTTTCTCCTGGCTGAAGACTCGCCCGTCTCCTCCAGTGGATTTCTCCTCTTGCTCGGTGGTGCGCTGGGGGGCTGAACCATGGAGTTGTCGGATATCTCTTTCCCCATCCCCGCCGCCGATGATTTCTACGACGACCCCTGCTTCAACACCAGCGACATGCACTTCTTCGAGGACCTGGACCCGCGGCTGGTCCATGTGGGCCTGCTGAAGCCGGACGACTCCTCTTCGTCGACCTCGTCCTCCCCTTCCTCCTCCTCCTCCTCCTCCCCGTCCTCCCTGCTGCACCTCCACCACCACGCAGAGGTGGAGGACGACGAGCACGTCCGCGCCCCCAGCGGGCACCACCAGGCGGGCCGCTGCCTGCTCTGGGCCTGCAAGGCCTGCAAGCGGAAGACCACCAACGCGGACCGGCGGAAGGCGGCCACGCTGCGGGAGCGCCGGCGGCTCAGCAAGGTCAACGACGCCTTCGAGACCCTGAAGCGGTGCACGACGGCCAACCCCAACCAGCGGCTGCCCAAGGTGGAGATCCTGCGCAACGCCATCAGCTACATCGAGTCCCTGCAGGCGCTGCTGCGCGGCGGCCAGGACGACGGCTTCTACCCGGTGCTGGAGCACTACAGCGGGGACTCGGACGCGTCCAGCCCCCGCTCCAACTGCTCCGACGGCATGGTGAGTCCGGGGACCGACAGGTGTTACGGGGGTCTGTGTGAGAGCGTCTCTGTGTCTCCATGCGTTCCTCCGGCGCGTCTTTACGCACGGATACGTTTGTCTTTTCCGCTTAAAAACAAAACCGCGCGTTTAATTGACTCCTCGTGTTTGATCCGTTTCACCGCGTCTCCGCCTCGTTTCGCGCTGACTGAACTTTAAATTTGGTTTTCTACTATTTCGTCGGCGTCGTTACGACCCGTACAAGCTCGACCTTTACCCGCGAACCTGTTTTTACGCACTTCTGGTTATAACCGATCGTTTTCTCCTTTATCCTGTGGACGTAAATCCCTTGTTTCCATTTCCATCCAATTGTTTCCAGCAGAACTTGACCTTTCATTACGATTCTTTACGCGTGGTTTCGTGTTGGGAGGAAACGGTCGTTTCGTTTCAGCCCTTTTTTCCCTCCCAAATATATATTTTTTCATTCCAGCTCATCAAATTCAACCATTATATTATTTCATGTTTTATGTTTTTCCCCATGTTAACATTTAAAAAAAAATCATCTAGTCTTGTGCGGCATCACATTTAATAATAATGTTCAATAGTAGTGTCGATCTTTTTTTTTAAAAAAAAGGAAACATGTTTTATAATAATAATAATAATAATAATAATAATAATAACAATATACACATTTTGTTAAACTAATAATTTGTTGAGTTTCACTTGAAACTTGACATAGATGGAAAAACTTTGAGTTTAACGAAGAGTGTCGAGGTTTATTTTAACCACGTAAATTTCTCGCCGTAGCCACAGTTCGATTAATTATATGATATGATCGTTTCCGTTTGCCCGCAAAACAATTGTCTAAAGTAAAAAATGTTATTTTGAAGTAGATAAAAATAATTATTTGTAACTGTATTATTCATCTGTATATGCGGCTCAGTGTGTGTTGTATTTATTTGTTTACATCAAGGATTATTTAGACTTTCCTACATTTTTTCTGTTTTTATTTCGTGGGATTATTAAATTGTTTGTATTTTTTCCTTTCGCCGGCCGCTGACACATTTAGGTTAAATTGCGTAAAGATACCGTGAGTGTTCCTGTGGCTGAGTTTATGATGTGAAGTGAAACGCGGTGACTGATTCTCTGTGTCTCGGTCCAGACGGATTTCAACGGTCCGACCTGCCAGTCAACCAGAAGAGGAAGCTACGACAGCAGCTCTTACTTCTCCCAGACCCCGAACGGTAAGAAGATAATAACGACAACAACAACGACGACAACAACAACAACAACAACAACAACAACAACACAGGCGGCTAATGACGATAATAAAGCATATTATGTATCTCTGTTAGCGAAACAGAGAAAGAAAAGTAGAAAAACCGATAAGATCATCAGGTTAATGAGACGTTTAAAACAATAAGAGCGAAATCTGTCGATCATAAACAGGGACCTTTATATTAAGTAGCATGTGGTATCATAATAATGACAATAATAATTACTGGATTTACTCTAAGTATTATGACACAATATAATTTGCTTCATTTAAGATGGAATCAAAGCTTCAGGTATAAAACTGTACAAGAATTTGTAAAGAAAAAAATAATAAAAGATTGTTGTTTTTTTTTTACTAACGATATGTATATTTAATTATTCCATTTTTTAAACCAATTTTTTTATATACTTGTGGTTGGATAAAAACATTAAGGTAAAAGGCAGACAGACACTAACCTACACTCACTAATCAAGTAAGATTTCATTTCAAAATTTTTTTCTTCTTCTTTTGCATTACCCGAAATTACCTCGACTTTTATTTTCATATCAGACACTTTTTATCATAGTTTAGAAAATTAGTATAA
>CM029121.1:27311526-27599026 GCA_016859345.1 Istiophorus platypterus | reverse complement strand
AATTAGCTTTCAGATATTTCTCAGAAAACACCGTTTGTAGAACTTCAATCTTTAATAACCAGGCTGTCGAATGACTAAACATTCGACCGGAACCCTCCACCTGTTCATCCACCCGTGTCTGGTCTCAGACTCAAAGGTCAACAGCGCCATCGTGTGACAGCAGCAGAGACCCACAGGTGTCTCTGATCCACCTTTCATTAAAAATCAAAAACATGCTTCCCTCTTGGGTTTTTTTTTTATTATTATTACAAAATCAGTGGCCGCTTTCTGGGTCACATAATAAAACTACAAAAATTCTAATGTTCACTTTTTGTTGTGAATGTGTTAATTCAAATATATGTATGTCTTTCACCCAGAGATAACAGAACCAGTTGGGAACCAGCTTGCCGATACTGGTTCTCCAGGGACGATCTTGAACTCAGTAGAACCAGAATACCCTAGGAGATCCAGACTTAAACTGACTTTGGTACAGCCCCTGGACTTTGATCCAGATAAATGGAGTTTAGCTGTCATTTGGTTCATTGTTTACACTGGTTCTTTGACTCCTGTGTCATCAGAAAATGGCCCATCCATGATCCACTTAGATGGTTCTGGAGAATCATGGGGGAACAACTTAACTAGAAACTTAAAGATGGTTTTTAACTTTCATTTTTCATCTTTCATCTATCTGGCCAACTCTGTACAGACTAACCTAAATACATTTATTCCTGAGATAAAGCCACAGGTCAGACCAGGCAGAAACTCTGCGAAGTTTTGCTCGAGCTAAACATGTTGGCGGCATCGGAACAGAAGGCCCCAGATTCGTTCTTTGTTCTCAGACCTCCTGTTTGATAGTCATAGGTTCTGCATGTTAAATCCTAGCATTGAAACTGAAACCACCAACAGCTCCCAAACAGATGGGACAGCAACTCAGTGTTCCAAAATTCCAGTTGTGCTGAACTCTGCTGGGTTTTATAGACCTGAACACAGGTGTTCGCAATCAGTAGCCACACCTGGTTCCTGTTATCTCAATCAGGTGGTGGATCATCAGAACAAGAACCTTTAGAAAGATTGTTCAACTCAAGCCTCTAAAAACCCTTCTAATAAAGAATAAAGAACACACTTCACACTCATTAATCCGTCCATGAGGGAAGTAGTTTTCTGATCAAAGAGAACTTGTGGTTCTTTTGTACAGAACCTTTTAAGTAGAGTTCTGTGATTCCCCAGAAATGTATTTTTCTAAAACACACTCATCCCATTTGCAGGGATGTTCATGTATTTTACAACTGCAAAAAAGAAAAAAAAAACATTTCCCATCATTTTTTCTTTTTCCTTTGGCTTTATCACCATTTATCCCTTATTCAATCGCTACGACAACTCATTTGAACAAACTCTTGTGAGCATCTGGCTAAAAAAGAGAATTAGCCTCTGTTATCTGCCGACTATATCAATCAACATTAAAGTCCAGTTCATCCCTGCAGTTAGAAACAGTGCCAAACAAATGACTTTAAAGTTACACGACTAAAAATACTGAATTTTATTGGTTTCTGAATGACAACAGATCTACAGACATGGCTTGAAGGGTCACACTTTATTTACAAAAATTCTGAGAACCAAACAGTCGAGGGTGAGGAAGCATGATGGCGAATCAGTTTTGGTTGTTTTTTTGTTTTTGTTTTTTTTTTTTATTCCTATAGAACAGCAGCTAAAGGCTCCTGGTTGCATGTATCAGGACGTGGGTCGCTAACCGCAGGGTAAAGCTCAGCATCGCTCGCATCTCCTGAGCTACGACCTTCGCCAGAGCACGCGTTGCTTCATCAGGCACATGTTGCCAGCGTCGATCGCGGTTTGGTTTCTGAGCAGCGGCGGGACGGGCCGGTCTACTTTCTGCGGCGAGCGGCGGCTCCCTTCTTGCTGCTGTGATACGAAAAACACGAATGCACAAACGGGTCAGAACTTTGGATTGTTTTTAACCATTTTCAAACTTTTGTTCAACAAGAGACAGCTGATGACTGTGCAGGCTGACGTTTCGTACAAATTCAAACTTTGTTGCTACGCTAACGGGCTTTTGTACCTTGGTCAAATGCTCCTTGGCAACAGTGAAATAATCTAAAAGTGTTTTTCTCTCAACAAATTAACACCAAGGCAATGTGTAAAAATGAAGGTGGATTTTTTTTTGCGTCAGCTCGCATGTTAGCTTGTCTTTGAGCATGTCTGTTAGCATGTCATCCAAAAATCCCTTCGGAAAATGTTCTTTTTCAAAATATGAGATAAACTCTGTTAAACCGATCCACAGGGAGCTAAACACCATTTAGTACGAGGTTTCCAAATGTTTTACTGCTTTTATCTCAGACTTTTGCTAATCATCTACCAACATTGAAAGCAACCCACACTATCCCTGACGCTGCCTCTTTCTCACAAACCTTTTATCTGATGCCTATGAGCATTGATTTTCTTCAGGTTTTCATCTTCCTACATGTAACTGTAATTTTTTTAATTGTACAGATACTTCATGTGGCTAATGTAGCTAATGAATGTTCTAGTCATGTTTCCTGAGAGATTAGCACTAAAAAAGAAGTAGCTCCTTTATCTAATGGGCCAAAATAAATTATAGGGTAAGAAGTAAAGAAGTTTATCGCTAGTTCTCATGTTTTGTCTGGTAATAAATGGAGCCAACAAACCAAACTAAATGAACACTGAATTTCAACTTTTGCGCTCCTTATAAAACAGTATTAAAAAAAAAAACGGACATTTGAGCTGGAACAACTTCTGTCTTGAACACATTGAAATTTCAGAGGGATTTTGGACAATATGCAAAACAACAGAGATGCAAAACCTTTCCCAGTCTGCAACGTGACGTCAGACATCTTTGTCAACACGTTCAAGTTGTCGCTCAGGCAGAAATCAGAACCAACGACAAACTCATGCAGCACTTACCTGCTCGGACTGACTGAATCACTACTGAACCCAACAGCCACTAACTCAGCATTAAATATCTGTAGAGCTACTGTTGTAACGGCTCTGCCACACGGTGAAGTCAACGGGTCAGTATGAACGGGAGAGCTCCGACCTCCACGCTGAAAAAGGATGCACCGTTTCGGGTCACGATCGTAATTTTCACCGCAAGGTCATGGCGGCGGCGTCGTGTTGTTTGCGCTGTTGGGCTGTGAAAAGTCCAGTTTCCAGTCGGCCCAACGTGTGTTCGCCACCGTCAAACATTATATTACCTGTCTAGATTTGAAATAGGATCCATCCTTTTTCAGAGAACACGAGGGAACGTTCATCACATACTGACGCCGGTTGACATCAGTAGTATGTTAGAGAAGCAAACACAAAAAACGAAAACGTACGGAGCCAAACGGGTAGTAGATAAAAACATACTGGTCTGGAAATCTGTGCGCAGAGATTTTTTATCTTTCTACCACAAGGACCAGGGAAAGACTTTCTGAAGACCAGTGCAGGAGCTTGATTTTTCTTTTAAATATATCAATAAAACGGCAGATGGAGTCTCATCCATATTTTACGCTAATTTTTTTCACAGCACAACAACCAGTTTTTCAGCTGAATGAAGTCAAATTGGGAACAAAGGAAAAACAAGAGGTTAGAAATGGAAAACTAATATCATGAAAACTGGCTCCTACTATCATCTGTGAAAAAAAAAGCTCAGCTCGCTTAAGCTTTGCAAAGTTTTCCTCGTTAGCCGCTTAGCCTGGCTGACTTCCCTTGGCCGGTCTATTGCTACAGAATTAGCCTGCGGCTCTGTTAGCGGGCTAGCAAGCCTGTAAAACTTTTGAAAAATGACTTTAGCTTTAGCATTAGACAATAGCTTTTCTTCAAATGGGACAAAAAGTAAAACTTCGGCTTTAACTTTGAGCCTTTTACCATGTGACCATGTATTTCTGAGCATGTTAGACACATGAGGAGGACAAAGGCTTCTGTCCTCTACTATGATGTTGACTTCAAGGCCGTTTGGTTCAAACTTGGGTCTGAACACTTGGGTCTGGTGGCGTTAGCGAGGATCTGGTGCGTTTACGGCTCATTTGAATCGACGTAAATGTGGACCATCGTTGGGTTAACGGCCTAAATTTCAGCTGCTTGTTTTGAACGTCAACTGAAACTGAAGAAGGAAGCAGGTTTAACGACTGACACTCTTCAAACTTTGAAACTGAATTCTCACCTACACTATTAAAAAAAACAAACAAACAACAAAAAAGAAACGGCCAATAGCTGATCGATTTTAACTGATCACATATTGGCATGATGGATGTACATTCTTAAGCTTATTAGCAACAGTTTCCTGCAGTAAACTGACATAAACTGTCTTGAATGTAATAGTAGTTATCTGTCTCGCCGAGGGGCGGGTTGTTAAGTAGAGTTATGTTTGGAGATTACCAGGTGTCAGTGAACGCAGCAGCGACAGTACTTACTGCTTCTGCAACTCATCAATGCGATTCCTTAACGTGAGCACCTGAAAAATGACACAGCAGCGGCTTTTAACACGCACCAGGACACGTTTACCTCAGGGGAGGACCGACGCCCTCCTCTTCCTCCTGACCGGCTCCGTGGGCTGAAAGTAGCAGGCTGAGGCATCATGGCAAACCAAGACGGGTGGGGAGGGAGGGTGGCGGCGTGCAAACCATCGGTGTTTCCTCTGTATTCACTCTTATGTGATTTGAACCGGAGCCTCAGTCTCCGTAATGCCAGTTTCCTAGATTTTGCAGCCGATGGCGATTTTCTGATCATTTGCGCTTTTTTTCCCAACACCCGTCGTAGTTTCCCAAAAAAAAAAAAGAAAGCAAACTAGGATAATTCAGAGACATTCGGCTTCAACGCCGGCTCTGTAACCTCAACACTTACCTGTCTGATCGCACGCTCAACACACCTGACTGGGTTTTCCCAGTCACAGAACATCCACCTTCTACATCCACCAGAGATAATTTATCTGTTTGTAGCTGAAGAGTTTGATTCCAGAGGGACATTGTTAATGAAAATATGAAGAAGGAAATAATAAAAACGTTTTTTAAACTTATAAATTTTGGCGGCTCAGAGATTCCGTACTTTCTGGGGGAAAGCACAGTTATTTCTGAAAGCATTTAGAAAATGAGATAAGAAAATGGGGTCAAGATAAAAGCTTTAACCTTGTTGACTCGGATCAATGCGAATAATCACCAAGTTAAATCTGCGGTGCTTTTTTTTTTCTTTTTAAAGGACCTGAACATCTCCAAAGTGGGTCTCCAGTAAACAGATGTCACTTTATGGAACAAACCCTTCAGTTCTCCCTCCTCCTGTGGGTTTTTCTGGTGTGTTTGTTTTGCTTTTTTATTCCGGTGAAGCGTCGTCTCCTCTTCTGACCAGAGGTGGCGCTCCGGTGTCTCTGACCCTCCTTCATGCTAACATGCAGCGAGCCTGAAGTCGGCAGGCAGATGCCCCTGCTCGGCCCCACTTACAATTTACTGAGCTCCTCCACTCTCCTACGCAGGGTTGTAACCTGGAGGGGGGGGGGGTCACAGAGCATAGCAAGGGTTCAAATCCAGTGGTGGTGGGAGGCACAGCTGGACGGTTGCCTCAGGTTAACAGCATTAAAAAAAACAGAACAAAACCAACAGCAACAACAATAACAACAACCCTGAGAGGTTCGAGGTTTCTGGCCTCTGAATTCTCAGTCGTGTTAATTATCATCACGATAATTCAATCAGAAGGTAACGACTAAAAGACGTGATGGGTTCAATCCAAGACAGCTGCTGAAAATGAAATTAAATATTAATGAGAACAGAGAGAGAAGGAACTAAAACATGGAGCTGAAAACATCTGAAAATGTGATTCAAAGTTTTAAAAAGACTCTGCTAAGATGGTTAATTAAATCCAGATCTGGTTTGACTTCTCTCGTGACCTTCAGACATAAATAAGTAAAGTTTAATAAATTCCAAAATCAACTACACAGAAAAGAAAAAAAATATATAAAAGAAACTTACTGGAAGCAAACAACTGAAAACTTTGTAAATTTGGCCTCAAATATTCAACTTGCTGCTTCTTTGTGGAAGTAACAGTAATATTGTGGGTTTTATTTAAAAAATGATATTCATCAAAACAAAACAGCCAAAGAAAAAATAAAATAAAGTAAAATAAACTAATAAAAAAGCTTTTAGAATTTTTAAAAAATAAAAAACTAATTAAAAATGTTCATAAGCCAGAGATTGGACAAGAAAACGTGAGGAATAAAAAAAACACTTACTTTTGAGTGTGAGATGCAAATATCCAAATCTGAAATATCCAACTTTTGATTCAAGTCTAACAGGTTAAAGATGCAGGATAAGTTCTCTCATCTCATAAAAGACATGTTTCTGTGCGTTAATGTTCTTGAACCTGCTGATGGTCAATTAATTGAATTAACAGAAGATTAAAATACAGAAAAAGACATTATGACCAAAATCCTGGTCAAACCGACCAGACTGTATATAAAATCTACAAGGATCCAGAGCCTAAGGCTCAAAGATGCCAAACAGAGAACTGGGATGTGGGGACGTGAGGACGTGAGGACATGAGGACGTGAGGGAGTGAGGACGTGAGGACGTGAGGACGTGAGGACGTGAGGACATGAGGACGTGAGGACGTGAGGACGTGAGGACGTGAGGACGGCGGCAGCAGAGTCTCACCTCGTACTTCTGCCTCTTCAGTCTTTCCATGTGGTCGAACTTCTCAGACTCCAGCTGACACATCCAGTCGTGCAGCTCGTTGATCTTGTCCCTGCGGGAAGCGCAAGAAGGTGAGTTAAAAAAGAAAAAGAGGAAGAAAATCCGTGTCATTGGTCATTGGGCTGAGGGCGTCCGTGTCCCCGGACAATCTGAACCCGGACCAGTGAAGATACTCCATTACAAGTGAAAGTACCGCACTGAAAAAGTAATGAGATTACCTTAGAACAGTGTAATCACAAAAATGTTCTTTAAGTTTTCAAATTAAAAGCACCGAATGGAGTCATTAGATTATTAATACTCAAGCTTACTGTTTAAGCAGCATTTTACTGTTGTAGTTGGTTGAAGCAGAGATAATTTGAACCAATTTTTATCAGGCTGCAACTGTTGATTCCTTTTATTATTGAGCAATCTCCTGATTGTTTCCTCAATTCATCTTTTTTTTGTACAAATTTTAGAAACTAGCAGAGAAACGCCCCTTGCGAATACCCAGAATTACCTGCACAATGCTGGTTTTGTCCAACCAACAGTTCGAACTTAACAATTATTTGAAAATTAATTAAAATTGTTTGAATAACTAAAAGGAAAAGCAGCGAATCCTCACATGTGAGAAGCTGGAAACATGGAATCTGATTTTTTTTTGCGTGAAAATGACCTAAACTCTTATATCAAAACTGTTGCCAATTGAAGTAGTTTAAAAAAACCAAAACTTTAAAATACCTATTAATTAAAATATCTAGTAACTACACCTGTCAGACAAATGTAGCCGAGTAAAAAAAGTTACATCATTTCCCTCTAAACTGTGATGGACTAGAAGCGTAAAGTGGCATAAAGAGAAAATACTCAAGTACAAGTACGAGTACCTGAGATTTATACTCGGGCTCAGTATATATCTAATGATATATGTGATTGTGTGTCTTATATGTCATGAACGACAGGGAACGCTGCGGCGCGAGAGCGGCGCGGACTCGTACTTCAGCTTGTCATCGTTCAGATGGTCGATGTTGAGCGGCTTGCGCCTGGCGGCCAGGATCTTCTTCTTCTTCTCCCTCTCTGTCTCCTTCTTTCCTCCTCTCTTCTGGTCAGCCTGTTGGGACGCAGACGAGGGTTAGCGGCGGTCCGGAAAGACGAAAACCAAAAAACACCACAAGAACGAGCTACCGCCGCCGGCGCCACCGCCGGCACCACCACCGGCGCCGACACCGTGGGCGATACAAGCGTGTGCACTGACTCTCTGCAGGTGGCTGCTGTAGTTGGAGCCCATGCTGGACAGAGCCGACTTCTTCTTGGCCTCCTCCTCTGCCTTCTTCTTGGCGTCAGCCTCCTCCTTGATCCGCCTCTCCTCCTGGTTTTACAACAACGACAACAACAACGAAAACGACAACAACAACAACAATGACAACGACAACGACAACAACAACATCAATGACAACGACGACAATGACAACAACAACGAAAACGACAACAACAACAACAATGACAACGACAAGGACAACAAAAACATCAATGAAAACGACGACAACGACAACAACAACATCAATTACAACGACAACAACAACAACAACGACAACGACAACAATAAAAAACGCATCAGAGTGAGACCTCCGAGCCGGGTCCGCTATGCGGGCCCCGAAGATTAGTGAAGTAATTATCATGTCAGACTTAAAATCATCACAAACAGAACAGAGAATGTAGCATCGTTTAGAAATGTTTTAAAAATACAATTTTATAAGTGGTTATGAAAAGACAGACAGATAGAAAGATAATTAGATTAATATAAATAGAAAAAATAAACCAAAATTTAAAAAGATTTCAATTTTTTTTTTTTACCTTAGAGCACAACACACTGCAATTATCAGACATTGACCCATTAAAAAATCATCTTGCGAAAGTAAAATCTGCATAAGAGTAAATTTGAGGGTCAAAGTCTTTTCCTGTGTTCAGACCCGACAACAACAACAACAACAACAACAACGAACCTCACGTCTGGCCTGGCGCTCCTTTTCCTTCTCAGCACGGATCCTCTGCTGCTCGGCCCTCTCGGCGCGGCGCTTCTCCTGCGGCGTGGCGGCGAAAGACGACAGCGTTACACGACAGCGTCACGCGATTAGGTCGCACGGCTACGTCACACAACTACGTCATGCAACTAGGTCACTCGACTATGTCACATCACGGCGTCACACAGCAACGTCACGCGACAACATCGCACAACTATGTTTGCTCCGCTGCACTTTATGCAAAGAGCTGGATGAGCGGGTATAACCTCTGGAGTTGCTTTTTAAAAAAAAATTTATAATAATATATATATATATTTCATCTTGCAGGTAATCCTTCATGAAACTAAAAACTTAACTCAGCTCAGCGGTGGTGTAGCAGTTAGTAACTCTTGTTTTGAAACACCAGGAGCAGCCGAAATATTTGGGTTAATGTCAGAAAATTCAAAAATACGTAAAAAAAAAAAAGCTACTGGGGAAGGAATGTGTGAGTTACAGAGAAAATCTGAGGAAACAGTCGCTCGGCACAGCAGCTGCTGCTGATCCGCAAAACTCACAATCCTCTCCTTGAGGGCGATCAGCTCCTCCTCCTCCTTCTTCCTGCACTCGAAGTGAGCATCGATCAGGGCCTGCAGCTCGATCAGATCCTTGTTCTGACGTTTCTTCTGGATGTCCTGCAAGATGGAGTTGGGGGGGCAGTGGAGAGAACAGTCAGCAACCCCCTCCACACAAATGACCTAAGTCCTTCGTGCCCCCGGCCTCCGGGTCAACTTACATCAAAGTCCACTTTCTCACCGTCTGGGATCTTGGGGGCGCTGGGCCTGCGAGAGAGAGAGTTTGGGGGGGGATCTTTTAGGCGCACTGAGGATGCTTTTCTTGTCTTTTCTTGAAATTTACAAAAACAAAAACACATTGATCTACGTAAGAATCGTGTGAGGTCAGGTTGCATGAGCGAAAAAGGACACTTACTTGAACTTTGGCTTCTCCTCTGGCAGGTTAGGAAATGGAGAAGGGGACAAGTACATGTCATGGGGTTAGAAACAGCAGATTATTTGGGTTCTTCAGGCATTACATGGATTAAACTACATGGTTTTGGCTCATACAGATGACGGATTATATTAAGATGAAAAATTAAGGAAAAAAAACTGTAGTCATGTTATCAGTTTTTTCTTTTTTTAAATTAAGGGTTAAAAAATGGGTACGAGAGCAAACAAATAAAAACTAATGACATATCAAAAAAAACGACGACAACAACAGTATCAGACATTTGTAAACAAGGGATTATTGTGACGTTTGGCGAAAATCGCAGCGGCGTCTTGCTTTGAGTGCAGTTACGGTAAATCCGAAGCGTGAACACATTGATGTATTGTTGTCATTATCATTATCATTATCATTATCATTATCATTATTATTATCATTATTATAAAAAAATAAACATCTGATTTTTTTTTCCAGAGCCTTAGCGTGCTGCTTTTTTATTCTTCTACAAAAAAAGAAGTTGGTAAAAGTGATTTTTAAAAAATGTACCTTTTTCTTTTTGGCTTGACCCCATATCTGCATATTTTTTTTTTTTTTTTTTAAACAAGCAAGGCAAAAAAAAGAAAGAAAATCCCCCCCCCCAACCCCCCAACCCCCCCGTTCCTTCTTTACTTTCTGCCCCGGACTCTGGCGGCTCCATGCCATGCAGATGCAAGAGTGTAATGGTGGGGTCACTGCGCAGTGAAGCACGTGTTAGCATCTCCTATTCCTTCACCCTTCTTCTCCACTGAATATTTATCTCAATGGGCATCTAGAATCTTATTTGTGTACGTTTTTTTTTCTATGTCGGTAATAGTTTGTAATTTAAAGTCTCTCATTTAAAATTTGGACAGGTTTGTTTTCCTTCCTGAACAGCAAGGCGTTTCCCCCGAGTACAGACGTCAGACCTGGACACTGTGGTCCTCCCAAAACCAGAATGACAGATTCATTTTTTTCTTTTTCAGATTGGTCAGAAGTTTGGTTTTTTAATCCACATACCTTCCTCTTCAACATCCTCTGCATGCAGCAAGCATCGAGAAAACAAAAAGCAGAATAGATAGTATTAGCAGGCGCACTGGGAGCAAATCATTATACATCTCTACAGCTAAACACACCATTGCAGCGGAAACCGTTGCAGCTTCTCTTGTAAAAAAAAATAGAACAAATTACAGTAAATTCTCAAATAAGTCTCTAATGTTACCAGCTAGCAAAAACAAATAAAGGCACTATGGGTAAAAATGCATGGATGAAATGCAGGTGGAACTACATATAGCTGCAAATAATCCTGGAAACAATTGGAGAAAAAATATGGAATAATATACCTATAAGGTACAGAGAGCTAGAAAGTTCTGAGGGGAAAATAAAGATCTGGGACTAGTGTTTGAGAATTTACGGCTACGTGAAGCCTCGGTTTCGTCCCTTCCACATTTCCACCCTGCATTCATGTGCCGTTGGACGTTTTTCCTCATCAACGAAAACTGCAGCTCGTTTGGCAGCAGATGTCAAAGGCTTTTTCACAAACGAGGTTCTGGCTCTCGCACCGAGTCAGGTTGACGCCAACGGTACATGAATACAACACCGACTTGGAGAAGAACATGGGAGCATGAAGATGTGTTGGTGATATGTGTTAGATGAATTCTGAAAAAGATGAACTCTGCCACATCTTTTTCTCTCCTCTTTTAGACTAAATAAACATGTGTTTTCATGCTGAGCAGGTACATGTTATTTCTTTAGGAGAAGCAGCTCAATGTGTATTGTCTGTTTGATCTGATGTTGGCCCTCATCAGATGTCCAAATATTGACAATAAAAAAGCAACCATGTACGCCAAATACAAGTACTTGACTACATGTGGTACATTGATATAAGTAGAGTTAGACTGATAAAAGAGGCCAATATTTTTATTTTCTCATAATTTAACCCCACAAGTTATCTCTTTATAAAAAAAGTCCCTTGTAGCGGACGGCTTTGTCCCAATGCTAACCTTTAAGCAAACAGTACGCTAGACTGCGTTGCTAATAATTACAAAGCACTGTTTGTGTGTTTTTGATGTATTTTGCAGGTCTCCGAGATTTAATCCAGAAAAAAATTCACAAAAATTTGAACAATTTGAATAGAATCTCTTCTTCATGTGTAAAGCTAATTATGTTAACTCGAAAGCTAAAGTTTGGAAATTTTTTCTATTTTCAGAATTTCCTAAATCTTCAATCTCCAGATGAAAAATTAGATCAACTGTGGATTTATAAAAGTAGGATACTAATAGCATCTGACTACTTACTGTATTGTAGTCTATGCCAACGCATTAGCGTGAACACCAGGCCGATTTATTGTCCTACCTCGTACAGTGTAATAATTTTGGTGCTCATGTCGTCTACTATCCACTGTTTTACGTCAGAATTAATCCAAAAGACTTGTTTCAGCTTCAACGCAAGATTGTTTAATGATTGAATGAATACATTTTTCACCAACTTTTATCCGAAAATGTTTTAAAAGCGGTAAGTTAACGGAACAGAAGCTAACGGAACAGAAGCTAACGTAGTGGTGGGGCCGGACTCTGGCTCAGTATCTCAGCCCAGAACATGAGCTTCGATACCAAAATATTGGCTCTGAAATATTAGTCACACCCTAATTATGAAATGCTTTGGTTACAACAATCTCAACATATGTTCATAGTTACATGAAGAGTATTCACGTCTCGTCTCGTGGCCCTGCTGCATTAACAGGCCGTCTTTGACTTGGTCCAGAGGTGAAAGGAAGGTAACATTAGCATTAGCAGACGTGGAGAACATGTGTGCGGATCAGAGATCGGAGGGGCTCTGTGTGGCCGGATGTAGCCGGCGGAGCGCACCCGTCGCCTGGGAAAGGATGACAGAATCCCCCCTTCCCCCGTCCATGACACATACCTTCAGGCTGATGCACAGGCTGAGGCTCTGGTACTGGCTCTGGCTTTACCACTGGTTCTGGTTCTGGTTCTGGCTCTGGTTCTGGCTCTGGTTTTGGCTCTGGCTCAGCCTCAGCCTCTGGCTCATGGGCCGCCTCAGGGGCCACCTCTACTGCCTTTACTACCTCCTCTTCTACGGCTACGCAACATGCAGCGAGTCACCAGGGGAGAGGAAGGGCGGCGAGAGGGTTAATGGAAGCGGGGAGAAAATGGAGAAGGTGAAAGGTTAAGAGGTGGTTCGGGGTGAGTAGATGAAAAAGGGGGGGGGTACGAGACATGAGGATGTTCAGTGTTTGTGTGTGTGTTGGGGGGGGGCAGTTTGGGGGTTACTGCCACCAGGTGGTGCTAAAGCAAGTGAGACAGCAAGCAGTTACGGGATGGTGTGTATGTGTGTGGCGGGGGGGGGTGTCAGTCACTGATGGTGAGTCATGATGGATGAAAACTCGACCGATTCCAGGAAACACCTGCACTGCACCTGTGCGCGATCCAACACAATGAGAAACAGAGGCTCTATCCTAACGCGCTCGACCCACGCTCGTTCAAAAACATACAAAATACCCTTTATTTACTTTTTTACACCCGTGTGTTCTCACGTTAAGTTAGTGTCACCAGCATGCCACAGAGAGAGGGCACACGTGGAGGTAAGAGCACACGCCTTCAAAAGGTGACTGACAAATTAGTATCGTGATGTGAGACTTATCATCCGGGTTCTGCAGGCCGCGTCTTACCATCGTATTCTTCACGTTCCGTCCGAGAAAGAAAGGAGCAGAAGGACATCATCAAAAAGATCCTGTTTCTACCATGTTTCTGTGATGTTTTGTTGTGTTTTTTTGTCATAGTATACAGATGCAGAATGTGGGTACACCGGGGATCTATGCCACGCATACACGACTCAGTCCTCCCTCAGCTGAACCCAGGTCTTTGCGGACGGGGCCGCCAAGCGGCCTCAGAGCGGCGTTCGCCGTCTGGCCCCCATCTGAGATCGGGTTCGGTTTCTGGAGGACTGTGTGTGGACATGCAGAGCTGCGGGATACGTGCCGACAGGTCGGCGCGCCACGCCCATTTCCGTTAAAAGGTTTTAAAAGCTTTTAGGCTTTAAAAGGGGACGGTTTATTTTGTTTTTGTTTTTTTTTGGCGCCGACCTGTCGCCAGCATTAGCGCCTGCAGCAACGCTAACAGGATTAAGGAGACTACATTGGCAGGTTCACTTTAAAGGTAGGGAGAGCGTTGTTGCACAACTTGAATCTGGAGGAGTCAAGCCAAACCTGCAAACATACAAATCTAGTCCAGTGCAGGTAACTCTTCAGAGGGGATGAAAAAAGTCAAGTTAGGCAAGATTCAGAAATAGTACTGGGAATATGGGCATGGAACTCCGGACTGTACCTGGAACTAAGTTTTGGGGATTTAATATTTAGTTTTGTTTTCTTTTGTTTTTTTTAAATAGGAGGAGAAAAAACAATGATGCTACTTACCCTCGACCTGTTCACTGCAAAACAAAAGACAAGAAAGGAAATTCTGATTTAGATTTAAAGTTAACGATGAGAGCTAAGCTTGAAAAACTCATGCTCGACCGTGGAAAAAATAAATCTCAAATCAAGGTCTGCCTACTAGCTTTCCCCAGAGCTTTCAACTGCTCGAGAGATCAGCACAGAGGTGTTGAAATCTCTTGACAAACGCAAAGCTATTAAGTGGACCTAAGTTTTTGGGTTTGTTTTCACATAAAAGATTAAATGTTTTAATTTGTGAATGAAAATGCGGGTTGACTTACACTTCCTCGGTGTCAGACATGGTGACAGTGGACTTTGCAACCTGGAGGCAGGAGAGAAGAGAGGAACTTAGAGTCTGTCTGCAAGGAGCGACCGGCGACCTGCTGTATTATTAATAGCCCGGGATTAAGTTGCAGATGTCTTAAATATCTGCTGTTGCCCCACCCTGACCAAAACTCCACCTGCTGGCCTGCGCATATTTCACCCCCACCCCCACACCCTAAAAATTTAAAAAATAAATAAATGATTAAAAAGGTAAATTCTTTTACTTAAATTCATCTCCAAAAAATCTCATTCACATTCATCTCACTCATCACTCATCTCTTCGAAACATTCCCAAAATCTTCTCAGATCCAAACATGTTTCGGTTTATAATTAGCGTCTGGAGACTTTGGACTGAAATCTGAGCCTCGGCCCTGAATCTGCTTCTCCGATGGTAAGTGAGAAGGGAGCCAAACATAGATTTATGCTAATGGTCGGTTTTTTAAACCGCAGAGGGAAGTTTAGCCCTCCAGCCTCCGGGCGTCAAAGGCGTCAAAGTCAAATTCGGAATCGGTCTCGGTGCTGGAGATTCCTGGTTTGGACGCACTGTCGGACCAAAAAATCCCGGAGCGATAAACACACATGACCTAAATTTACTCATAATTCTTATCTGCCAGTGATTGGATTTCGGATTAGTTGCCCATTAGCCTCATTAGCAAGAGGCCGCCATGAAGGGGGCTATTTCCAACAGACAGCTGCGTAGGTCCCGGATCTGGTTTCAGCAGACCTGATGCTGAAGATTGGACCATGTACCCATAATTCCACCTTCATTTCCTTATCTGGCCGTCTCATTCTCACATGGTTCCTTCAATCATCTTCCTTAGGAGGTTGGGGGGGGGGGGGGCTCCTTGCTGACTGGGGCCACTCTGCTCAAGAATTAAAATTAACTCTGACAGGGAACCGCGAAGGTCAAAGGTCAAAAGTCTAATATCTGGCTTCCTCATATTTGCTCCTTGAGTCTCATAAAATTCCAAATTTTTTTTTCAAAGTGTTTACAGCATTTTGTGATATTAGCAATCGGGGGGGGGGGGCACTCCAAATGTGGATGATTCCTTTACATCCGGGCTGGAGGTTCTTGGCTCCTGTTCAAGACGTCAAAGTGTTTATCCTCATGCTATGTGTGCTTTAATGTACACACATGCCACGCCCGCTCACAGCCTCATTAAAGGTTATCAACAACAAAGTTAAAACATGAAAGTCAACAAAAAACCTTCATCCACAAGAAAAGAATTAAAATAATAGCAATATCAATGTCAAAGCAACTTAAAATATCTCAAAACAGCACCGGGATTCATCAGGCCGCCAATCTCATGAGGTTACATAACTCATTAGTATCAGATTCTGTCTCCTGAAGTGGAAAGCTGCTTCAAACGCTTTGAGTAATCTGTAAATCCCTCAAGTATGAACCTCTGCCGGGTCTCTGGACTCGGACCAAACTGGCACATAAACAACAACAAAGTCCTTTAACACAACAGTGTCGTGCCTCCCCGGCAAGAACCTTCAGAACCTTTTCGACCTTTTCTTATAATCTCATTTTGAGGCCTTTACCTTCTTAAAAAAGTCCCCAGAAAAGTTAATTCCATTTTTTTTCAGCTCATGTTGGCATCCCAGCGCAGGGCCAGAGCAGCCCGGCGCTTACGGGCCCCCAGGGGCCGCTCGGCCACAAACGCCGACAACAAGTTAGATTTCATCCAGCTGCTGAGCTCAAAACCCGAAAGGCCTCGCGCTCTTTGGGGCTCAGCAGGAGGCCTGTTCCTCCTCTGCCATCCACTACCTGTCCGTTATTTGATCACAACAGCCTCTGCCAGTCATGGCAGTGATTTTCTTTATAACATGTGGACTCAGCCAACCTGGCTTTGGGCGATGGTTTGGGCACATTGCACTTGAGCTCCCTCTCCTCTCCGCCACTCACACTCTCACTCTCTCTCCCCTCTTTCTTACCTCAGAAAAGCTGAAAGAAGCGAGCTCCCTGTTGGCCGAGACAAGGCTGTAAGGTTCTGCAAACTTACCGCGCTGATTATGTCCTCCTGTTATAGTGACACTCGATCCACTCGGCCACCCCATTGGCCGAGGAGCCGGCTCGGAGGCGAGGCCGGGGCCCCGCGGCGGGGCAGGGACCGTGACGTCGCACCCGCCCCCCCGCCCTCCCACCGCTGGCACTCAATAAGGAGATGGAAGGATCAGGATGCTAAGGAGGGAGGCTCAAGTTTGGAGAAGGGGCCAGCCAAGACGCCCCCAGCCCCCCCTCCAGGTTGCTATTCTGGGGCCGCTGCATTAGGCAAGCAAATTTCATCTGAGTGTGAGACGAGAGTTGGACGTCAGGGAGGAGAGGCAGGTGCTGTTTCTAAACCATTAAACATAATGTACAGCTTGGTCAAAGGAGGGCAAGGGCCTGGATGGGTCCAGCATGGTGATTTGGGTCTTCTTTGACTCCCAGAGGAGACCAGAGGGACAAAAGCAGTACCTTTAAAACCCCCTCAGACAGTTTTACACCCTGCAGGACCTAAAACATGCAAAAACGACATTAGATGAGAAATGAGATACAACACCAACCAGTTCATCCTCCACCCATCAGGCTGTCAGCCTGCTGATCCTTGGTTTAGGAAAAATTAAAGGAACGATATGTTTAAAAGGGAAGAAATTAAACTCCACAATAAGAATTTAATTTCTTACACTTTGGCCTGAATTTGTAAAAATGTAAACTTGGTTGCCTTTTAGTTGTGTAATATACAAAGTCTATGCTGATTCATGTGTGTTTCCCTCTTTAAAATACACCCTTGAAGATTCAATGTTAGTCTCTTTATAAGTCGAGTTGTACTGAAGTTGCTGTGAAGTTGCATTTTCCTCTCTGACACTAAACAGTGAGTAGTTTTCTTCCAGAGATCAACAGTCGATCCCATAGATCCTCTGTGGGACTGATCTGTTGATCTGTTGCTAATGTCTTTCATTTCAGCTCTAAGTCTATACAAGCTGCAGCATGAATCATTCAGCGACCTCCTCGGGTTAATTTACAGGCTGGATCTGTCGAGGCGATCGTCGGCCTCCGCCTCAGTCCGCCGGGGGATCCCGAACAGTCTTCTGATTTCCTGCGGGGGGCGCTACAACAACAGAATTGAGGACGGAGGCCCTCGGGCGTCCGAACGTGGGGGTGTCAAATATCACTGAAACACAAATAGACGAACCTCAGGGCCAAGGACCTCCTGTTTCATTTTGTTGTTGTTGATTTACAGTTGGACTGACCAGTCTCTGCTCCTGCTGCTCTGATAAACACTGAAACAAACCATTTAAAAACTATTGCACAATGCTTTGTCTAACTGGGATAATTTGGGGGAAATGCAGTAAAAATTAAAAACTTTCTTACCAGACTACAGTCTTATCAAGGACCCCTGGAAGCCCCAGGAGGAGCACTAAGACCCTCTCAAGGACCACTGGAATCCCTTAAAGGATCCCTGACACCCCAGGGGACTATCAAGCCCCCCTATCAAGGATTAAAACCAGTCATTAAAACCAGCTGTGACACCATTTGAACCCTATGAATGACCCCTTCAAATCCTGGAACCCACTAAAGGTCTCCTGCCAGTGCCCCTGAATCACGCAAAACTGCATCAAGGACTCCAGGAAGCATAACCTAAAGGCTCTATAAAGACACCCCCTGGAATCCCCTCAAAGGCATCTAAGATAGCGTACCCCCCCATGGAATGCCCTCCAAGTACCACTCTAATCCCCCAGTGCCTTATAACATTTAATGTAGATTCCGCCTGAACAAGTTTTGGAAGATGTCTGAACTTTAGAACCTCCTGAAGAACCCATAGAACCCCCCTTGGAAACCATAAGACCCAAAGGAACCCAATGCAGTGATCACATCATATGATATTAATGATGGAGATGGGAAAGATTAAGATTTTAATAACTTGTGAATGTTCACATCCTCGGGATGGTTGTATGATTACGGAGTTGGATTAAAATATTGTTCACTGACAAAATGACCCCTTATCCATTAGATTCATGGGTTAATTACACGGAAAAACAAACCTTTATTTGGTTTTTATGGAACTTCTATATTATCATTTATTATTATTATTACCATTAGTGCCAATTCAGATGTATCAGAGCAGACACAAATGTGGCTTCAACAAAACCCCTGGAAAGCCCTGGAAAGCCCTGGAAACCCCTGGAAACCCCTCAGAAGCTGCAGCTTTGTAGCAACAGGTATGTTTAGAAGCTCATTCATGGCTTTTATAACCCCTGGGACATTTCCAACCCCTTTAGGACCTTTACCTTCAGTATCACATCAGTGATGCCTGACAATCCCCCTGGAGCCTCTAACAGGACCCTTAATCAGCCCGTCTGCTCCTTCAGACCCACTAGTCGGACGGTGGATTAGCTTCATTTCACCTTCCTGACATTAGATTTGTGAGGGTTGCGTCTGACGGGTTTTGCAACTCTCAGACACCAACAATCTGACATTCCCACCCACTTCACTCAATGACTGTTGGGCAGTGTGGAGGCGAGGAAGCCAGGGTTGGTCCGTCTCTCTCTTTTCTTTTGTTACATGACTATTTTTGTCACTTTTTATGTAAACAACATGTAAACAACTAAGCAAAACCATATGAATGTCTGCCAGGGGAAATGTGTGCTGTTGTCTTCATGCAATCTATGACTGGCTTTTCACTCCACCTTTTGAGTGCAGCTGTTTGGAACAACTATGAACAATCTTGATATCCTAATGAGACCTTTAGAGCACCCTCTGGGATACTTAGAACCCACCCAAACATCCTTAGATCTCCATGAAGGACCTCTAACAACTATCATGAGCCCCTCCACCCCCACCAAACATCCCTAGAGGATCCCCAGGATGTTTAGAGCCAAACTGAAACCTGAACTGATGCCACCTTAATCCCATCAAGAACCCTGAGTTAGAATTATTTCTACAGAAATCCAAATGATGTGAAATTAAACCCCTTCTCACTTTTCTGCCCATACCGTGGAGCCCCCTATCGGATCCCTGGTGCACCCTTAAAGGACCCCTGGGTGGCCCTAGGACCCCACTTTTAGAGTCTGGGTGGGTGAAACTTAAGGTCCCGTGGCCTGTCGGCTCTGCGTCTCGCCTCGCCTCGCCTCACCTCGCTCTGCTGTCAGGGACGACGCTGCTGTCACCGAGCAGCTCACAGGGCTCAGGATTTATTTTTGGACTGCCATGGCGCCCCTTCCATTTGTAGGAAGGGGGGTCGTGTTGGGCATGACATGAACCTGCCGCTCTGACACTCCGGGCTGGGACAAAGCAGGCAGCAGCCGGCCGGCCACCCCCCGAGCAGCAGTCACACAGGTAAACACGCCATTATTACACCTTTTATTCTCTAGACAGATCGTGGGAGGGCTGCTTTAGTGGCGTTAGGAAGGCAGCGGCTGTCGAATGCAGAACCCCCAAACTCAGCGGCCGGAGGTCTGACTTGTGTTTGTAGAGCTCAGGGTGTTTTGTTTTTTTTTTTCCTCATCCTCCCCCAGGGCTGAAGCTAAGTGTTAGCCTCGCACTGTTTCTTATCCCTTCGGCTTCGCCACAAAACTCTGCCCTGTCATTTATCTTTCCCGGCTGCATCAGACACAAGCGACTGACGATCACATTTTAGCTTTGAGATTATAATCTTCCTGTCGTGTGACTGTGGGGAATAAAGGCGTCCTTGTCGGGCTTGGTATTTTACACTGAACTTGAACCGGCGTTCTCTCCTGTTGTGTCCAGGGGAACCTGCCTGGAGCGCTTTGAACAATCGGCAACAAGCTTTCACCCGGTAAGTTCATCCACTTTCCAATCTAAACTCAGTTTGCTGTGTCCATGTGTGAAGCCTCATATCTTCACTGGACATTTTTGGGCTGGATTCGTTTTACTTGAGGAGGCCATTGTGGAGCGGCTTGGTTTTTTATTACACTGCTATTATTACCCTTTCCTCTTTTGAACTTGCATCCTGAAGGTGCTCCAAATACCAAACCTACCAGAGCCTTAAAAGGAGGGGAGAGATCTCATGTGTCAGGGAGACAGCAGGTTTTTGGGGAGGGAGGGAGGTGGTGGTGGTGGTGGATGTGTGGTCGGGGTGGGGCGAGGTGGTGGGGGGGGCTTTAAAACACAACCAGCTCTGGCCTACATTTCACTGAAGTGACACACATAGTAAACCGCAGATATGAAATAGTTGTTTTGTACAGGCTGCGTGATGTCAGAAATCATTTATTTGCAACACAGATAACAACCGCTGGCTGGTCTCGTCTTAAAGTTGACCGGCTCTCATTTCACAAGCGTTATGTGATGCTTGTGCAGTATTATTTTTAAAGGAGGAACCTTTTTGGTGGTTTAAAAAAAACCAAAACCAAAAAAAACCAGGAAGAACATAACAGTCCCACCAAATTACTCCATCCTCAATTCTCCATCCATTCATGTTACATTCTCCTCCTCCAATGAGATCGGGTATATTCAGTGACAGTATATTTCCGAGGCCCTATCCAGTGTCACTGGGCCGTGATGTCACGAGGTCAGATGCTCTGCATTCACTTTCACCCTAAAGGAGATATATATGTATATATATATATATATATATATATATATCCACACACACATCTATATGGGTATATTTATGTGAGAAGGGACACGAGAGGATCCCGAGGTGATGACGCTGCACCCCGGCCTGTAAACTAAACTCACAAGTCGGCCTACGAGTTCCTCTCTCCAGGTGGTTCTCTGATATTTATTTATATAGATTTCACTGGTCCTAATTTGGGGGAAAAAATATGACCTATTTTAAAACAAATGATTACAAGCATGTCGTAGTATGTAATGTCTAGGAAGTCGTGGCCAAGCACTTCTATTACAAATAACCTCAGAGTACAACAGGGAGAATTTGGTGACGTTTTCTAATCGTACTCCAGATCCCCAGAGGATAAACAGTCTAGACTTTAATGCGCCCCCCCAAACACACACACACACACCCCAAAGGCCCCCCTTTACATTTAGCTCCACTACTTTTAAAGGTCTGAGAATAAATAAATCATCCCTATGTCGTTAGTTGTGTTGGGTTTTTTAATTTAGGTGTGAATAAAACTGAAGCTTCCAACTTTTAGTTGAGCAGAGGAAAAGGTAGATTCACTCACATCAATTTAAGGTAAATCTTTTTTTTTTACATCATTTGTTAGACATTTTCATTCCAAATTAAACATTAAAACTGGGATTTCCAGAATATTCTACATTCTATATACATATATCATTGTACATATTTTTATGATTTATACCGATTCCAATGTAGTTCTACACATATCATTGGTGCCGGACTTGTTTTGAACAGATATTTGCAGAATTCTCTGATATAGCCTATTGATTGTAATGCATATAATGTTACGCTGCTAATTTCTTAAAACCCCTATTTTCACTTTTTTAATGTTACTCCAATAGTTGTTTATCTGTTCTTTTTTTAACCTGTCAGCCTGTATCTGCACTGGTCTGACATGTGAATTACAGCCCCGGGTGTCTGTAGTCTCATCTCATCTTATTGTATTAACCTGAGCGTGGATCAGAACTGAACCTTTGATCCTGGATTTTCTGTATCTTTTGGACTGAATGAGATTTAAAAAAAACATCAGGACCGAACTTCACAACAAATGACAACAGCAGCTCTGAAGACGTGAAAACCTGCCTTCAAGAATAGACTTTGTGGAACTGAAACATAATCTGGGTTTTTATGCAATTTGTTTTAAACTGTACTTCTACGTGGGGTTTGATTCTGATGCCCGGAGGCAGCCGAGGCTGCAGAGGCTCCATCTGATCTGCATCAGGGCTCTGATTTACGGTGTTCGGGAAAGTGATGCAGCCTGTAAAAAGCTAGACATCTTAAATAAGGGAAGCAGGTGATTGGCTGGCCTCCTCTGTGCCTGTAAACTAAAATTAGGCGGAGTGAAAGCTTCCAGGATCAGCTGTGAGGCGGTAACATCATCCCGGAGGAGATCAGCACGATGTTCTTGTTGGTTTGTCGGCCTGCAGCACTAATAGACAGCACTCACATAAACAGGATGAGTCAGTCTCTTAAAACCACTTTGCTGATCTTTATGTTCGTGCCTCAGTCGAAGGATTAAAGGTTCCTTTGTAGGCTGAAAACATTTCACGGACTTCTTGGGGCTGATGAAAATTTTCCATCAGACTCCAGTTTACAAACTTTAGATTTATGATTTAAAACAAAATTCATTAATTTAGATAATGATTAACATAATTGTTTTTTTTATTGTGTGCTTTTCTGCCCATGTTAAACTGAATTTTATTTTAATCTTTAAATTATAATTCTCTGATCTGTACACTCCTGGTTTTATGTCTTAGGTAAAAAACTTTATTTATATAGCATTTCAAAATTATGTGATAGAGTTATTACTTCAGTGTTTTCAGAAAAACAAACAAAGCTGCATATTAATTCTTGAGGATTTTTGCTCTGCAACACAAATAACAGCACTAAAAGACAAACAGCATTGTTTCCTGTGAAAAATCTGTGTTTTCACTTCGCGACTTTTTGAGCTTTTTAACCATTCGCATCCTTATTAATGGTTTATCCTCAGGGCAAAAGGGAACGTAATTGGGAAATTTCATCCCTCCATTTTGATGGTTTTTGTGGAGCAGAGATATATTTTGTTGTGATGGTGGTGCTACAAGAAAGACCAAGGAATGACAAAAACCACTAGGATTCATCCTCTAGGGACCTGGAAGCTCCACTGATGATTTTACAGGATTTGTTAATGTATGCTCCTGTGGAACATGTATTTATGTTCCAGTGGAACATTCATTAACAAATGACAAGTACATTAGTTAGTGTTTCAGATGCCAAAGGATTCAGTATCGTGTTCAGGCTCAGGCAGTTTGATCATTTAACCATACCGATGAACCAAATTGAAATAAAATGGGGGCACCACTAGAGTAGAAAATGATTTTAATTTATTTAAGAAAAAGGGGTTACAAAGACATACAAGGAGAATTCTCAGTAAATGAACATTAAAGTGAAAAAAGACTGCAGTCGTACAGAGACAGAGCTGAAGGAACCAGTGAGTTAAACTAAAACAAACACAGGAAACGGAATATAATTTTACAAATCAGGGGTCCAGGTGAAAAAGGTCGTCGTGATGTAGCAGACGCCAAATCCATTTTTGGTGCTTGGTTTGACAGAGAGGGACAAGTGGTGATGAACTACCATCAGTATCAACTGTGAACCTTTCACAGATTGTGACAAAGTGTCTGTACATAGCTCAGATTTTTCAGATTGTTCTTTAGCCAGAGTTTAAGTGCAGAATAGATAAAATGACATTGTGTGATCTTTTTCATTTTAAATGATAAATGCAATGTAAACTTTTTTCTTTTCAAAAGAAAGATTTCCCCACACACCATCATACAGGGATCAATCATCAGGAATGATTCATCTTAACATTTTACTGGAGAAGGGAAAAAAGGAACAGTAAAGCTCACAGTCTGATATATACATAATAGAAACTGAGTGTCAAAAAATACAAAAACAAAGGAAAATGAAGAAATATAGACAGTTGATGATCAAATCTTTTGGAGCTGTTGAATTTGTATGTGAATTTGTATGGGTCAAATTGAGAGTCAGAAAAGGTGATTTAATGGATATAAATGAAATACATGGACAGTAACTGTTGCAGAGCTGCTTCTGTTAGACGTCCTTCTAACCAGCCGACGGTTTTTGTGAGATTGAGGTGGAAGCAACCTGAAGAGGTGACACCTGCTCAGTAGTCACCTTGACAAAAATCTGCAAAAAAAGTACAAAAAAAAGACAAAAAGAAAATATACTGATGAAGCCCAGATTACTATTTAGTGACGCTTTGGAAAATTTTAAGTTTTAACATTTTCAGGCTGGTCAAATAACAGAGTTAAAAAAGTTACACTATATACACGTACTGGGGAAAAAATCATTGGTACAAAAATGATGCACAGGTCCAGAGTTTTAGTCACATTTACTTGAACTTTACACTTGACAAATGCTTTTATCATGACTCGCTATGAATCTGCCTTTTCTAACAGTTTTTGCTTTTTTCTCTCCAGGGTGCCGAAGCCATCATGGCCGTCGCTTACAGTGCTGTCACCTTTCCGGGCCTGCTTTCCCAGCAGTACCCTCCACCCCTGCTGCCCAAGCCCGGAAAGGACAACCTTCGGCTCCAGAAGCTCCTAAAGAGAAGCGCCAAGAAAAAGGCCTCCGTTCAGGCGTCGCAGTCGGCGGCACCTTTCCGCTCCAGCCTTTCCCCTGTGAACGAAGCGAGCCCCGACCTCGAGCACAGTGACCACTCTACGCCTCCCCGGACTCCAGAGACCCCATCCAGCCTTTACGGTTTCAAACAGCCTTCGCGGTTCACCGTCAGGCCGCGGTATCAACATGTGGCGTCCCCTTACCCGCAGCGTGCAGCTTATGGCAGAGGAGGAAGGTTCTCACCACAGACAGTAGCGATCCCGTCGTACTCTTATGCACAACATGTCACCGAAGTTTCTTCGTATTCTGCATCAGCTCTGGGGCCAGTTGCCCAGCCAGCAGTACCCAGAATCTCTCCGACAGCTTCTTATGAGCCTGAGATCGCAGTACCGGCTACTGAGGTCAAAAAGCCAGCTTTTGGCACACTTGCTGAAACTCACACTGGTCTAAGACCTGCTGCAACTGTAGTAACTCCACATCCAAAACCTATAAGTCCAGGTCCGACTCCATATCCAGCAGCAGGAGGTCAAGCTTTGATCCGACCTCTCACTGTGTTGACCCCGCTTGTCAGATCCAGAAGCCCTCGTCCAACGTTCAAAGCAACCGAAACCCCAAGGTCGCCCAAACCGATGTTTGACGTCCCTCAAATTAGGATGTACACAGCGAGCACATCGTACTACGAAACATCCAGGACCACACCAGTGTACGACACGGCTGAAATAACTTCTATTGGTAACACAGTGCCTCAAAATAAAATACCAACAGAAACAAAACAAGATTTAAGTCCAGCGACTGAGGTCCGGAGAGCTACGACACAGATGGCTAAACCTATTTTACTGGGCACAGATACCCAGAGAAAAACACCAGTTTCAGAAATCAAAAGAGGTGCTACACCAACAGCAGAGATCAAAAGAGTTGTAACTCTTACTCCTGAAGTCAAAAGGGTAACTCCAACGTCTGAAATTAAAAGAGTTACTCCAACATCTGAAATCAAACGATCCACCCCAACGTCTGAAATCAGAGTTAAAACACCAGAAATCCGAGTTAAAACACCCGAAATCCGAGTTAAAACACCTGAAATCCGAGTTAAAACACCAACTTATGAGTTCCAAATATCAAAAACTTCGGCAGGACGGCCTAAGACCCCAGCGTTCCATGTAACCCGGGCTACAACACCTGTCTTTGAAATCTCAAGACCCAATCCTCTCTTGTTTGCAGTGTCACCTGTCACAGTACAGCCAGAGAGGTCAAGAACGCCCAAAACAGCTTCTGCCGTACCTAGGTTGTCAGCTGCCCAAAGTGTGATGACTACTGAGCCTAGGCCTACTGGAGCAGTACTGAATGGGGACATTCATTCAGATGTCACACCTGCAGCGAAACCAGTCCAACAAGGTTTAACAAAGTCAAAATCAGAACCTGCTCTGACAAGACAAAAGATCCCACCTGCCTCAGCTGGTTCTCAAAGACCTAAAACTCCTACATCAGAGCCACCACCACCAGCATTGAGTTCTTACGGCTACCAGAGGCCTACGACTCCAACATATGAGGCATCCCGACTTCTGACCACATCACCTGGCTACAAAAGACCAAGGACACCTACTGCTGCATCACCTGTAGCCTTTCAGAGACCTAAAACTCCAACCCAAGTAGCAGAAAGGTCAAAGTCTGGCTATCGCGGACTTACACCAGCTGAATATGCTGCTTATGGTGGAATAAAAACTTACTCTCCAGCCTTTGGCATCTCGAGTTCTAAGACATCAGCTCAAGAGGAGGTTAAAATTACAAAAGAGGGATCAGTAGAACGTAAAACACCCACCCAAGAACTGTCCACGGAAGCACCTTCAACAGCCGAGGTGTCTAAAGTCGAAGAAACCCCCAAACACGTAGATAAACCCCATCTAAGGGACGAGAAGGGTCCCACCACCCCCTTGATCCCCGTTATTGTTGTTTCACAAGCATCTGACACCTCAGGAACAACATTAACAAAAGAGACAAGTTTGGTATCCAGTCAAGTTACAGTAAAACACAAAGAAACGGTGATTCGAGAAACACCAAAGGCTAAACCTCTGACAGCTGAGAAACAGAAGGTGGAAACGCCAGTCCAAGAAGTCATCAAACCAAAGACAAAAATTCCTGAAGCCAAACAACCTCTGCCCAAAGGTGATGACCAAGATCCTCTGAAGGCAGTAAGGAAGCTTTTAGGCAGATACAGTGTCCAGACTGTCGTGGAGAAAGCCAAAACTGAGACAAAAGCTGACGTTTCAGAACAAAAAGCGCCAGTGAAACCCGTAACTGCCACCAGGACTGAAGTCCAAGGCTCAAAGCCAAGCTCCACAGCGCCTGCTCTGGCTGCTAAAGCACCTGCTGCTGAATCAACGGAAAGTAACCACAAAGGAAAGCCCCAAGCAGCCGAACCCCCTCCTAAAATCGCACAAAAGCCAAAGGGAGTCAAACTGAGGATGAGCGGTTGGTCCCGACTCAAGAAGCACATGGTGGTGGAGCAGGAGGAGCCCAAATTCCCAGAGAATGGCTCTCAGAAGGAGGCCACTGGGCAGGACCAGAAAGAAGTGAATAAGGCTGAGCAGATGACCAGCGAGGTGCCTGGTACTCAGGACGAGAACCAAACCGACGAAACTCCAAAGGCAACAAAGATGTGGGACGCCGTCCTCTTCCAGATGTTCTCCACCAAAGAGAACATCATGCATCAGATCGAGCTGAGCAAAAGCGAGGAGGAGAAGAAGGAGGAGAAAAAGGACGAGCTGAAAGAGATTCCTTCATTTGCGTACCGGCTGCCGGTGCTGCTTTTCAGCCCAAAGTTTGACGCCAAGAAGCTCAAGGAGGCGGCATCGAGGCCGTTGACGAAAATTTCAACCGTGTTTGAGATGGGTCTGATTGGGCGGAAGGGCAAAGAGGAGGAACCAAAGGACTTCAACAGAACGGCGAGGGGTTTCGCTTTTACCTAAGCTCCGTCTAATGTGAAGGGCTGAGTTGAAATTGTAAAGAGAGAAAGAGCTAACGCTGAATGTACAGGCGCAGAAATATTAGCAACAGAAATAATGTACAGGTCTGGAGTCTTAGTCTCTGTCTTAAACGAATGACATTTGTGGCAATGTTGTAGAAAGGAAAAAAAAAAAAATCGGCCTCAACTTTATACTTGACAAACGCTTTTTATGTTGTATTTGTGTGACCGGTTGTCTGGATGTTAAATGTTTGTGCCTGTGGATTAGCCGAGAAGAGAGAGCGAGCTACATTTGTCTTAAAGTCATTCGGACGTCACATCAGATTAAAAGCCTTCGTGTTTTAAGTAATTTCGGAGCTTCTCATTTGTTCTTCTTCCTCACGTTCATAATATACGATATAGATGCTTATGTACGTTACGCATCGGAAAACTTTCGGTGGTTGTAAAGAAAATTGTGAATCTGACTGTGACTGTGATCATTTATGTGTAGTAGCTCATGCAAGATATAGAAAGTCATTTATACTGAAAAGCTAAAAGTCACTTCTTAGGAGAAAAAAATGAACTTCTAGCAAATAACTGTTATTATATTCTAATATATAAATATTAAGACTTGATGATTTTAAGACAAATCATTTCTGAGAGAGAAAACTTGTATTTATCGTTTAATTATCACTTAAATATCCAGTTTGATTCAAAATGGTGCTACTTGCCTCAGGGTGAGACCTCTTACTAGTTATTGATTGTATATGCTGGGTGACATGATATGTTTTTTTTTTTCATAGGATGTAGAGGGTTGAGTTTTATTAATAAACTTTCTTAAAGTCACAATGACACAAGGGCATCTAGATTACCTCTGTTTGACATTTCGTTGGGGGGGGGGCATAATGCAGGGAGGGGTTCGGTTAAGACGAAGGGATGTCGGTCTAAGAAACAGCAGCAGATGGTAGAAGGCAGAGAGGAGGGAGGTGACTGAAATCTGTAGCAGCTGCGATGGTTTAATATGAATTATAAGTAGTTGATGACACGATGTTAGTGTCGAACTGTACTCATCCGTAAAACAGTGGGGAGCAGCGGCGATGAGTAGATGAAGGCAGCGTATTTTAGGATGGTCTTCCTCATTCTGGGCTTTAGTCTCGTTCAGCTGCAACTTGGTCGTCAGTCTCATGAGCCTCTAATAAAAATAATACTAACACTATTAATACTACTAATACTGCTACTAATAATACTACTAATACCACTACTAATTACCCCTACTACTACTACTACTACTAATAGCTTTATATATTGCATGTTTCTAAACAGAGTGACAAAGAGCTTGAGACTAAAACAAGGGTAAACTGTAAAAAACACTAAAGCAAATTGGTTTCCAATAGGAATTAAAAAGTTTAAGACAATAAAGCAATTAAAAAAAACAGTGAGGAGCATAAAAGAGCGAAAGAATCAAAACAGGATAAAAGTTGGTCGGTATGTAGGAGGAGTCTTTTCCTATGAAGCGAGTTGTGATGTGCGAGATTCACTTGGATTTTAATTCACTCGAACATCAGCAGCAGGTGTGTGAAGGCTTTATTTCAGTATTCGTTGAACTAAAGCAGGCAAGGGGGGGGGTGAGCGCTGCCGAAACGCAGGCGACCTGAACGCATCCCCGTCCGCTGAGGCCGCTGCTTTCAGGGTCAGCGTGGAAGCGATGTGGCTCCGACCCGCGTCCGGAGCATTCGTGTCGTTCACGGGGGGGGGGGCGCCGGGCCAAGGCGCTCGTGAAAGATGCCGGAGGAGGACGAACGATGAAGGGCAGCCCACCGCCACGATGGGGGGACAGTGTGATGCTAGACTATGGGGTCAGAGGTCAAGATGCTCAGAAGGCGTTTTAGATGAATGATGTGGGGGCGATATATTTTTCTAGTTTTATTCTCTGGTGACACCCGAAGGTTTTTGTTTTTTTTCTAATGTTCTTCCTAATGATTTCTAATGTGTGTGCTGGAGTTACAGATTTATTTTAGACATTAGTGGGTAGATTTCCTGTGATTCTCTTCTCTGGAGGAAACAGAACCTGTTGACACTTACAAAATAAAACTTAAGTGGAGCCCGCCCCCCCACCCCGTGTTTATTTGTTTATTATTATTATTTATTTTCCCGAATTTGAATGAGTGCACATGATTGGAACTATTCTTTCCATCAAAAATCAATAAATTGAAATACAAAAATATGTCAGATCAGTGTAAAAATAAGATTTACATTTGTTTAGATCATTTATTTTCCTGTTTTCTGGCTTTAGATGGAGAATAATGGAATAGAATAATAAACCATCAGACACCGGGTGTCAGCTGAAACTACCTTCAGTCCCTGGAGACCTTATCCTCTTTTTAAAGACCTCATCTTGGCTTGAAAATTAATTCTGCGTCTGTGTTCCTGATACTTTGGCTTAAGAAACACCAGGAGCCTGAACCCTGCAGGACATGTGACCTGTTAGAAGGAAATTTTCTGGCGTCACCTGGAGGAAGTGTGAAGCTTTTATTGTAACCTTTTCTGAGACGCTGCGTCAGCTCTGAAGAGAATCTGCTGTGGACGGCGGCCGAGGGGCCGAGATGATTTCTGGACGACAGAGCAGCTGCTGGTCCAGACCACCACTATTATCTGACCACAGGAGGGGTTTTGCCTTTATTAACCACCGAAGCTTTTCATACTTTGTCTTCTACATGTGTTGGCTCCAAGTGGCAAAATACATTTTTTTCTCCACATTTTAAATAAGAGGATACAGAGCGAGTTGAGCCACAACTTGGGTTGAAGATTAAATCAAAGATGAGACGTCTCAGCTCATTTTGGGTTTTTGGGTTTTTTTTCTTCTACACACCACAATGAAAATGCACCATTATATAAAAAAAAAAAAAAAAAAAAAAAAAATTGAACTGGACTTCAGTTTATTTCCTGCTCAGTAAAAAAAAATTTAAAAAGCTACATGAGTTTGCTCTTGCTACATTAGTTATTCTAATATATTAAATATTCTACCAATTTCCAATCTCAAGTGTCTTTACACTAGAATTTACAGCCACTGTCTCAAATATAAATGATCTAATCAATGAGGCTTAGCCTCTGACCCCCCCCCCCCGTCCCACCTGTCCGTCATCTTACCGGACTTCCCGTTGGAGACCCCTCTTTCGTTCACCTCGTCCACCGGGATCTTCTCGTACTTCCCGTGACCGGTGACGACAAACTTGTACTTTTTCCCGGCCGCCGAGCCCTGAGCAGAGAAAAGGCCCCGGTCAGATAAAAAGTGTGTCACTGTGGTGGTGCTGCTGGAAATGTGTGTGTGTGTGTTTTCGCCCTCCACCTTGGCTCTTTGTCCTGGTCCCCCCGCCGAGTCTCCGATGATCTCCCACATGTTCTTCTTCTGCATCACGTCTCCGGGCTTCACGTCCTGAGGAATCAATCGATAAAAAACCCTTTTTAATTAGTTTAAGATGTAATGAATCCTCCATCCATGAGGGATACAATGTTCAGATTTTGATGAAACTTTGTTAATGATGTGTTGATTCAACTCTATGATCATTTTAGAAGATGTAGTTGTTTGCTGCTGTTTGAACTTTGTAATTATACAAAGAAATGTTTCTATCATTTATTCCACCGTTAATAATTATACAAACACTTCACACAACTTTCCTTAAAAAATCTTTTTAGTGTCAGAGATTCTGTCTTAGATATTTTGTAATATATCTGAGCCAGATGCATAAAAAAAAAAAATCAGTAAAAACACTTTGTTGTTAAGTTGAAAAAAAGAGATTTTTTTACCAGACCTAAGAAACTTTCCTGAAATTTGAAAAAAATTTGAGAAACACTTTAAACAGATCATTTCTTCTAATCCAAGCAAATTCAAGATATTTGGGGAAAAGAAATTATACTGGGTTTTTGTTTTGTTTTTTTTAGCAGCTGTTGTATCTCGTCTGTCCACAAGAGGGAAACCTCGCATCACAAACCCCCGCAGCTGCACCTGAAGGCATCACGGTCGGTCGGCCCAAGTGTCTGCGGCTGGGAAAGCGATTCTAGAAAAACCTGTCACGTCTCAGGAATCAGAGACGCCGCTCGCGCTAATGTTCCCCTCACTTTGTGCCTGAGTCTGATTTTCAATCATTAAAAAAAAAAAAAAAAAAAAAGCTAATAAAATGTTATTTCCACGCCATCTGCAGATGGTTCCATGGATGGTTTTTGGATTTGGCATCAACCAGGGAGCTCAGCTCCAGAGTCCTCGGGTTTCTGCTCTCAGCTTTATTAGGAGGTGAAACGCGTCCGGGCGGCGTCCGACACTCACCGCCGGCCTGCCCGCCGACTGTCTGCTGCCGTCGCAGGGGCCCTTCACCCACTGGGTGATGAGGCTGGCCACGCCCACCTTCAGGCCGTCGGTGTCCTGATCCAGAAAAAAAACAGACAAACACACAAAGAGGATGAGTCGCTTTGTCAATTCAGGGTCAAACGTCTCAGTATCGGTATCACAGCTTTTAGAGCAGATTAATCCGTTTAATGTCCGTTTGTCTTTTTTAAAGTAAATCGATGGAAACCGAGGGAATTTAGTCATAGACAGATTCAGAAATTTAGAAAATCCTGATCTAATAGGAACCAAAGAACAAGACTCAGGAGGAGAGTTTTTCTTTAAATCTCAGATTTGTGCAGAAAGTGGTGACAACACAAAACCAATTTTCTGTCACTTTTCTCTGTGAAAACCAGCAATTTTCTGACCATATTACTGTGGGAATCATAGGTTTATTGGATATTAAACATCCTGTTGATATTGTTCAGACTTTACCGCTGTTGCATGGCAGAGATTAGTGAGCTGTGGCGTGACCCCTGACCCTCTCCGAGGACGACTCAGCCTGGCTTTCGAATGACCCGGGTGGTTTTTTTCGGGTCACCAAAGATGCCGTTGTTTGGCTTTTTGCAGTTACTGCATCATCGAGGTGGGAGAACATTACAGAGGCGATTCTGTGGAACAGGTGAATCCGGGCGCGGTAAAACCTGCGTATCAAACGGCCCAGAGCGGTCCAGAACATCCCAGAACAGTCTGATACGCATCCCCGAGCAGCCAGTGATGCCTCCCACGCCCCAAATGTTCGTCATGCACATGTTTCAAAGGAGAACAGCTTTGGATTTTATCTCTTGTAATCTCTTTTTTATTACACCAACTGAATGAGGTCTTTGTCTTATGTGGAGGATTAAAAAATATGTCCTTTTGGCTCAATTTTAAATTTTTGATTCCCACAATTACCGAGCAGCCAATTAAAGCAAGAAGAAGGAAAAAAAAAGCATTCTTCTAAACCTGCTTTCAGACCTGCAGCCTTTAATGTTGAACTAGTCTCACATGTTGGGTCTCGTGTCTGCGGAGAATTCACGGCAGTAAACCGGATGTCAGAACCTACGACGTGTCACCTCGGTTAAGGTCTGGCCCGAAATATCTTACACATCGGGAAGGGGCTTAAACGCGATTTTATTCTTCTAAAAAGTACAACTTTTAATTCAAAGCTGGAGTTTTCTTTTTGGTTTGTACGAGTGTATTTTCACATATAAAATGATTCCATTTGAAATTTCGTTTTTCTGTGTTTCACCAGTTCATCTCGGCATCTGGGGTGTCGTGTGTCTGTGGAACCACCAGGCGTTGCCAGAGTCTGACATTTCTGAATTTTCTGGGCTTTGTCAAGGAGCCGGGGCCCCCGGGGCGGGGTGTTCTGACCTTGCAGCTGGCGGCCTTGCTGGGACTCTGGCCCCAGGCCTCTCCGGCCTCGAACAGGCTCTTCTTGGAGGCGACGGCCTCGGGCGAGCTGGGCAGGTCTGCCAGCGATGCCTTCACTGCCCGGGCCTCCTGGGAGTTCTGCAGGGACAGTGAGTCTGGATTAGTTCTGTGTAGGCTGGTGAGATGCATCTTTAACGCTTCCTCAAACAATTGAAAAAAAACAAAACAAAACAGTTTCTGTCGATAAAAACAGTATTTTTGAGAATCGATTGGAAAATATTGATCGGTGTGGAAAAAAAATTTGAACCTGTGCCGACAGAAAATTTCTATTTTTAAGTGTATGAAACAACGAAGAAAAAAAGAGGACACATCCAGGAAGAGTTTCCCAGTAGTGAAGCATTATGGGAACTTTTGAAGGGTTCATTTATAAATAAAGGTTTGGCCTCACATGCTCCCAGTGGCAAACACTAATTTAAACACTTTTGAGTAATTTCTTCAAACTCAGTGTATATCTTCATGTTTTGATGTAATTGTTTATGACTTTTAGTCTTGTTGATATTTTTTGTTTTTATTCATTAATTTCATTTGATAATCATCAGTCCTGGAACTATTTTATAACAAGTCCTCTTCACTGTTCATCTTCATGTAAACTTACATTTCAAAGGCTGTCAAATCACTTCATCTGCAGAAATCTTTCCAGTTTTAAAGAAAAATAACCATGGTGAAGAAAATTTCCATCTGATTTTTTTTGATAGAAATAAGACAACAGCAGAAATGTAAGTAGATGTAAATTTACAATCTGACATTTCATATTTACAGATTTTTTTCAGTTCAGATTCAATTTTAGTTGAAACCTGGACTTTCATCTTCTAATATTACATTCACACATCATGTGCACACATACAAAAAATATATATATTTCTGTTTGATTAAATGATTTATTATTAATATTGGCAACCAGGGACTTCAATACATACAAGGTTTAAGCAGTACTCTACATAAATAATGTTTACTGCTGTAGGATAAAAAGCGTCAAAGACCTTTGTGACATACAGATGTTTGTCTCTTCTCCTAAAATTTATGTTGAGAATATTCTTTCTTCTTCACGCCTGTAATTTCTGTCCTTTATTGCACCTCGTGTCAAACCTGTTTTTTTTCCTTGGTTTATAATAGTGCTTCATAAATACAAGTGTCTGGGATTAACCCTGGGGGTCGTTCTCCGTGCCATTAATCAGCCCTGGAAAACCGCCGCGGCGGAGGGTGAGGACCGGGAACGGAAGGATGGGAATAAAGAGGCTCCGAACATCAGGTATTTTCCGCCGTATATCTGTCTGACACGTGCGGAATTAAAAACAAAGGCCTGACGAGGTCGCGGCCCAGGTGCCGGCGAGATTCGTGACTCCGGCACAAAAAGGGTCAGAGCCCCCTCAGCCGGCTTAGAACAATGAGGGGTGGTGGGGGGGGGTCAAAGGTTCAGGTGAACATCAGCAGCTTCTGAAAACGCCCCGGGATTCAGACAAGTCCACAATTTTTAGAAAAAAATGTGGTTTTTTGCTTCCTGGCTAAGAGCGAGATGGGGAGAACTGTTAGCTAAGGACCAGAAACATTAGCTTAGCCTAGCATAAAGACTGAAAACAGGGAGGGAAGAAAAAAGCTTGACCAGCATAAAGCCTGGAAAAAGGGGGATTCACTTAGCTTAGCTTAACTTAGCATACGGACCGGAAACAGGGGGAAACAGTTAGCTTAGCCTAGCATAAGGACCAGAAACAGGGGGAAACAGTTAGCTTAGCCTAGCATAAGGACCAGAAACAGGGGGAAACAGTTAGCTTAGCCTAGCATAAGGACCAGAAACAGGGGAAACAGTTAGCTTAGCCTAGCATAAGGACCAGAAACAGGGGGAAACAGTTAGCTTAGCCTAGCATATGGACCAGAAACAGGGGGAAACAGTTAGCTTAGCCTAGCATAAGGACCAGAAACAGGGGGAAACAGTTAGCTTAGCCTAGCATAAGGACCAGAAACAGGGGGAAACAGTTAGCTTAGCCTAGCATAAGGACCAGAAACAGGGGGAAACAGTTAGCTTAGCCTAGCATAAGGACCAGAAACAGGGGGAAACAGTTAGCTTAGTCTAGCATAAAGACTGGAAAAGGGGGAACTGTTCAGCTTGGGTCTGTCTGAGGGGGAAGAAATCCACCTGCCACTACCTCGTGCTCTTCATATACTTTAACTGTCTTTCCATAACGTTGTCACTCTGGTCGTCCAGACTTCAAATCTTCCCTGTTCATTCAGGACCTTATTTCCTGTCTGTCCGTCTCCCTCTTCAGTGGCTCTTCCTGGAGTTTCTCCCATTTGTCTTTCCCCTCATTAACTGGATGTTATGTGTATGTGTGTGTGTGTGTGTGGGGGGGGGTAAAACCCCTTTAGGGAAAGTTAGGATTGTGATACTGAGCTGTGTAAATAAAATTACAATATTTCTATTTTTACATGGTCAAAGAATAGCTTGCTGTGGGCAACACTATTTCATTTCTTTTAATTTTAATTTATTTTGAGTTAATTAAATTTCTAGCCCCCCCCCTTGCTTGCAGACAGATGTCTTTCTGATGAGGATGTGGAGGCACCCTGCCCCGGGGGGGGGGGGGGCATGCTGTGATGAATATATTCACCTTGTCAATGGGTCTTCTGTGTTTGTCCTTCCGGGGGCCGACTACAGTTTGGCCCAGTCTGCAAAGGGCAGTTTGAGGGTTTTAAAGTCAAAATTTAAATTCTGTTTGCTTCTCTGCTTTTGCGGTCAAAAAAAGTTAACTTTCATTTATTGTAAATAGATGTGTCAGCTCGGGGGGGGGGGGCATTTATGTTTGAATGATGGCAACTGGTTGGGGGGGGGCCAAATAGACTGTGTCCAAGGCCCACGAGCACAGACAGTAAGAACCACAGCAGCATCTAATCAGACTCCTGCAGCTACGTGTACAGGCCGTTAAACGAGCGGCCTATCGGCGTTCTGACCCGAGCACCGAGGTTAACGGGTCGCTTTAGCCCCGGCCAATGTTTGGTCGGCGCTGGACGAGGCGTGTGTTCATGTTTTGCAGGTGAGACTTCAGCAGGGGAAACTGGTGTCAGCACTTGCTCCGAGTCGGTGCCTTTATGAGACTAGAGCTGCATCTACGACCAGGGAATCCATCATGGAACTGAAAACAAACACTCGTGTGAGTGTGTGTTCAGGTGTGTGTGCATGTGTGCGTGCATGTGTGTGTGTGCATGTGTGCGTGTGTGCGAGCCGACCTCCACGGCGTGGGCGTACTGCTCCATCTTGTCGTCGATCTTTGCCAACAGGATCAGAGGCTGCGTCTTCTTGAAGCTGTTGCTGGTTCAAATGAAGCAGCAGAAAAAGCGACAGGTTAAAACCCGCAGAAGCAGAACCGGGGTCAGAGGGGTCGACTTTCTTGCCCTCATGAATCCCGACTTTCCCCTTAAATTTCACCTTAAATCATAAAACCCTCAGCTTGTTTCAGCTCTTCTTTGAAACTATATGATGTGTTTACTGGGTGAAATATTCCGACCTGAGACTGTGTTTTTATGGCTGCTTCATTCCATCGAATGGAAATATCCCTGATGTCTTCTGCATCCTTTTAAATCAGCCTCATATATTTGGTATCTTTGGAAACTTTCTGTCCCTCTCATACATTCTCCCTTTCTCTCAGCAGAAACTAGAAAAAGCATGTGAACTAACTTAGTTCTGCTAATCAAAATATTTAATCTTTATTGTCCAAATCAATTAACCCTAAAATTAGCTCTCTTTAGAACCAATTACAGGCCGTGGCCCTCAGACGTGCCCCCCCCGCATTTTACACATTCACGCTTCAGTCAAAACAGGAAAACCTTCGGGTCATGTGGACCCCGGGGATCCTGACGTTGACTCAGATCTGGGTTTGTGGGTAAATAAATGAAGGTTTCCTCAAAAGAAACATGTCAGCCTCAGCTGCAGGAGGGTTTCGTTCTTTCACCCAGCTGTCGGACCTCAAACTCAACCCTCCTCCCTCACATTTTCTATTTATTTTTTTCTAAATTTGACAGCTCCAGATAGGACTTTTCTGCTGGATGAGGTCATTCCTTTGCGGGGGGGGGCTCATTCATCATGTGATTCATTCGCTTCAACATGTCTGAGGCTCTGAAGGCAACGTTTTGGTTTTTTTAAGATGAGGTTTACACCTAATGGTGTCAGGATCGTCCACCGCTAGGAGACGTGACTCCGTCAGATTTGAGATTCACCTACAGGAAAAAAAAGGTAGAGGCAAAGTTCCGTCTGTCAGTCTGTCTGTTAGCAAAGAATAAGGAAAAAAGTATTTGGACGTATTTGAGTCTGTAGCCAGAAATGTATTTTTGTGGGTTGGGAAATGACAACAAAGATTCTCAGGAGCTGGTAGAGACCAAAGACGGAGCTAAAACAGAGGGAGTACTGGACTTATACTCATCAGGTGGACTCAGAGACCAGGTCCAGATGAAGGATCATGTTGATCCTCGACAGTTGGAAGTGGAAACAGTCAACTGCTTGAAATTCATGTCAGCGTATAAGGTGACGATACGTTGATGCCGAGCTCACAACTTGTCAGTTGCTGCAGCTTTAAAGTGGAAAAGCTCCTATTGGCCCAGGAAACTCGTTTTGTGCGGCTTGTTGCCGAGTAGCACCGATAGTGCTGGCGTCAGGCCTCCCTCCGGCCGTGCTCCCTGAGGCTTGGCTCCCGCTGAGAGCGACCCGGAGAAGAAAACTACCTGCAGCAGACAGCACGGAGCCTCTTTACCCCCACCAACCACCGGGGGGGGGGTACAGCCGCCTGCATCTGGACATCTGGACGGCGTTAGGCAGAGCCATAAATCACAGCCGAGGAGGGCGGCGCACAGAGAGGTGGAGGGGTCACCTCTGACCCTGTTCGCCAGTGTTTACCTTCAGACAGGGGAGAGTCAACCGGCAGGAAAAAAAAAAAGGTAGAGGCAAAGTTCCGTCTGTCAGTCTGTCTGTTAGCAAAGAATAAGGAAAAAAGTATTTGGACGTATTTGAGTCTGTAGCCAGAAATGTATTTTTGTGGGTTGGGAAATGACAACAAAGATTCTCAGGAGCTGGTAGAGACCAAAGACGGAGCTAAAACAGAGGGAGTACTGGACTTATACTCATCAGGTGGACTCAGAGACCAGGTCCAGATGAAGGATCATGTTGATCCTCGACAGTTGGAAGTGGAAACAGTCAACTGCTTGAAATTCATGTCAGCGTATAAGGTGACGATACGTTGATGCCGAGCTCACAACTTGTCAGTTGCTGCAGCTTTAAAGTGGAAAAGCTCCTATTGGCCCAGGAAACTCGTTTTGTGCGGCTTGTTGCCGAGTAGCACCGATAGTGCTGGCGTCAGGCCTCCCTCCGGCCGTGCTCCCTGAGGCTTGGCTCCCGCTGAGCGACCCGGAGAAGAAAACTACCTGCAGCAGACAGCACGGAGCCTCTTTACCCCCACCAACCACCGGGGGGGGGGTACAGCCGCCTGCATCTGGACATCTGGACGGCGTTAGGCAGAGCCATAAATCACAGCCGAGGAGGGCGGCGCACAGAGAGGTGGAGGGGTCACCTCTGACCCTGTTCGCCAGTGTTTACCTTCAGACAGGGGAGAGTCAACCGGCAGGAAAAAAAAAAAAAAAGGAAAAAGAGAAATCGAGAAACCGGGAAAGAAGGCTGAGCTGCAGGCGGAGGCCGAAAGGACGCCGATGCTGAAACGGTTGGGATGATCAAATGAGTCATCAACGATTCTGATCGTCAGTTAGTCCTTTATCCATCTAAATGCCGACCGTTCTCCGGTTTAACTTCCTCTGGTGTCAGCATTTCATGCTTTTTTTCTCCACTGTTTCATATCATCATAAGCAGAATTATCTTCTGGTTCTGGACAATTGGAGACATCACCTCCTTGGGGTCTTGGAAGTTGCGACAGGTTTCTGGCGTTGATCCCCTGAGAGGTGAGTGATCAGACCAAAAGCGGAGACCGTCCGACGGGTAAACAAAACGCCAGCTGGATGCGATTCGCCATCATAGCCACTCCGGGTAGCTAATCGCCACATTTAACTCGGCTCCGGCTCAGGGACGAGTTTTTGGAATGATTCATGTAAAAATTGTGTTTCTTTGAAAAGCAGTAGGAGGTCGTGAGTCATGGTTTCCCCTGAAATCACTGAACGGGGCGGCGAGTGAAAAGTCAGCATGACCCCATGGAGCCACGATAGATAAATTTATAGCAAATATACCAGGTGGAAATAAACCAGAATTATCCTTTGGAGTTAACTTCTCTTTTATTCCATACTTCTGTGCTTAGATTTGATTTAATGCTGGTTCAATGCCCATTTCTGCCTTCTTCTCAGTTTTCTCTCTCTCCTGATCCCAAGTTCTCCACAGTGTTTAAAGATTTAATGTTTGTCTAAGTGTTGGACTCGTGCCTGAGCTTTTATTGTCCTGTGAGACCTGGACCACCCTGTATTACTAAAGGCTCAATAAATGTCCCAGACAAGATGCTTTGCTTATTTTCAAAGAGTCAGATCAAACTCAAAGTCAACAGCAACGCTGCAGAAATCTTCCCTCTTGTTTGTTTCTTTAGTAGAATTGATTAAAGTCGGTCTGCGGCTCCGTATCTGGCCTGGTCTTGACTGGCACCAAACCTCAACGTTTAAACTTCACTTTCTCTGCTGAGTTTTCAGGACGGCAATTTAGAACAAATGTTTCAAATTCTATTGGAGATCACAGAATTTCCAAAGATACCAGATAAAGGGGGGGGGGGATCTAAAACGGTGCACAAAACATCCCTAACATTTCGGTGCAATGGATCGGTTACAGAATGATCCCTGTTCAGGCCCAGGACACGATCGGGATGTTTACCTTTTCTTAAGCGAGCGGTTCAGGGACTCCGTTCTCTCCGTGATCTGAAAAACACAAAGAACGAGTCGGAGTCATTTTCTCTCGATTAACAGGGGACGTTTTTCCTCCCACGTGATGGGAACCTGCTTTTCATCCCACACGTTCCTGAAGAACATGAGACTGATTTGTCTGTGTGTTTTTTCATTTTTACATCACTTTGAATTTCCTGTGCTCAAGTTCCTTCTCATTTTTTTCTCTTATGTTCTTGCATTGAGAGTTTCTGTGACAAAACTATTTCCATGACTAAAGACCACATGTGTTTCAGGGATTGTTGTGAAACAGGCCCTTCAAACTTTTGGATCCTAAACCCAGTAACTAAGTACATTTACTCAAGTACTGTACTTGAGGTACTTCAATTTCATGCCACTTCACACTTCTAATCAACCACATTACAAACTCAAATATCATAATTGTAGTCACTCATTAGTTTAAAGATTTAAAATTTGAAACACATTTAGCCTCAAATTCTCAGAACGTTTCACTTAAATAAAAGTTTGAAGCTCAATGTAGTAAAAATATTCCATATTTCACAGAGAAGATTAGAGAAAAGTCCCATGAATCAATACAGAGTTTCGAAACCATGAGTCATCTGACGACCCCTCGGGCTTACCTACCTGGTGACCCTCTGGAGGGCCCCGACCCCCAGGTTGGGAATCAGTGGACCAAACCATTACCTGTATATAGAGTAGTTGCTGAAGCCTCCGTGACTCAGGATCAATGATCTGATCAGAGATCAGTCAAAGGAGGCAGGTTACTGCAACATCAACTACTGTTACTGTGATACTGGGACTAATGTTGAAACTTCAATACCAAATAGGATTTTTGAATTTACTTGTAATGGAGTATTTTTACTCTGTGGTATTAATACTTGACCTGAATGCTTCCTCCACTGCTGCCTGACACTTGCACATGACCAGGAAAAGCCAATTGTCCACGGTGACATGGTCTATTTTTCACAGACAATAAATCTGACCTGAAACTGAACTTTTTTTTTTTTTTTTTGCATCAGTAGCTTTTTAAAGCAGCCGACTCCTGTCACATGTTTGTCACATGTTAGCGAAACTTCAGCTCGCTGCTTTTAATTTTCGCCATTGGCAGCAGAGGGACTGATGTTCGGGTTTCGGCGTTTTCTCTGACCTCGGGGTCAAACATCAGACTCACAATCTGCCCCCCTGCAGGAAAATACACACACACACACACACACACACACACACACACACACACACACACAGGAAAGCCCCTGATCTGCAGCCATTAAAAAGACAAAACATTAAAGTAATTGTCATGTTTCAGTATTGAAACGTAAGGTAAAACAGAAACCAAGGCTGGTTATGATTCTCCAAACTATGCTGCTAAAATAAATCACTTTGAACTCTTCCCCCCTCTAGTTCAAAAACCTAATTTGGTCTTGTGTCCATATTTATCTGACAGAGGAAAAAGAAAAAAAAGGTTCTTAAACAATCAATTAGATCTCAAATCATAATAATGATATATGGAGACTTATTACTCTGCTGATGTGCTGCAGATGAGAAACTCTCAGAACAGCTGCCTGCCATCAGAAAGGCTCAGCGTCGGGTGGGGAGATTTTAATAATGAATGAAGGCGTCCGCTCCGTGCCAGCTGTGCATCACACACACACACACACACACACACACACACACACAGGAGAGGGCTGGTTCTGTGTCAGTCAGCGGGTGGAAACACATGTGAAAATAATATACCGAACATGTGGATGATGCACGGCCCTGCACATGTCATACGTTTTAACTTTTGCTTAGTTCCTTCCTGTGCATCCCTTCAGTATTTCATCCGGCCGAGAAGCAGCTCATTGCACATTCCATTGGCCTGATAGTCAGGCTGAGCCTCTCAGACCGACATATGGGTCCGGGTCCAGAATCGGTTTGGACATAACTGCGGGCACTGATGCTGAACTTTGCTGTTGGGTGGCTGGTTTGGAAAACTGGGAACGCGAAGGACCGTCGACCGAAAATGAGCAATGTCTCACCTCTTTGCAAAATTTGGTTGATTTTTTAAAATATGACTTGGGAGGCCCCCCTCAGTCGTCACAGACTCTGATGGTGGACGTGGTAACTTTATCTGTAAAGGTGGATCAAGGCCCCCAGGTTCACTCTAAGCACACAAATCTGGAATCGGTGGATAAAAACAACAGTTTTCTTGCTTCGTAACAGCTAACACCTCCATCTTCTCTTAAAATACAGTTGCACTTGCAGGATCATGTGAAACCTGTCGGGTATAATCTGATGGATGGTGGCACCGTGTTATTTCAAACACTTTCATGGAAGAGGTTGTGTGGAGCTAGAGACCACAACCAACCACAACCAAAGCACTGTGATACACACCAGCTTTCGCTCTTAGCCCCCCTAAATTCCTGGTCTGAATCACTGACAAGGTAAATTTCCATGTTTCCTAGTTGGTAATTTTTCTTCCCCAGTTCTTCCTTCAACCATGAGACACTTGTTTTTTACCATTGGGTTTGTGAACACAAGACACATGTTAATCTGTAAGCTGATTTGTTTAATGTGACTTAATGTATCACCAAGTTGAGGGACAGTTCACTGAAAAAAAACAACAATAAAACCCTTCTTTTTTAGAACAGCCACGTTATCAGTGTAGATAAACCAAACACATAAGAGCCTAAAAGCACTGCTAGCGTCCAACTCCCCCGGATTACGTTGCACCAGCTCTTTGTTAACCAATCACTAAATTGGTGCACCACCAACCTTTGGCATTTTTTGGGGTTTGCTGACAAGAACCAATGAAGTGAAAATAAATCATTTGCCTTTTCAACTCTTGAAAACATCCATAAATGTGACTGGAACTGTTTCCAAATGCATTTAGTCGAAAGCCCCTGATCCGCAGGTGTCGTTTACCTTGTGTGTAGGAGTTTTGGGGCCAAAGGGGCTGAACGTCTCGTCCCCGTCCACACTGGACGTGCTCAGGCTCTTCATCCTCTCCGCCGCCTCCATCCTCCTCCTCTCGATGTCCTCCTTCATCCGTCTCCTCTCCTCCTGGAGTCGGGTCACAGATGCTGTTCAGCCCCTCATTTCTACATAAGACTGCAGGATTCTACTTAACTGTTCCTAGGAAACTTCCTAGAAACAACCCCTATGAAAAAATATCTGGGTCTTTAGCTGCTGGATGTTTCCACTTTCTTCCCCAATTAGTCTCTGACTCTGCCATATTGATCATAAAACCAAAACTATGAGCTAGAAAAGGCTGAAAAGATGTCCTCATTTAAAACATGTTGATATTAAAGCATGAATTGGCTGCTCTTTATAGCTAAGAGCTCGACTTCAGACTGAATTCAAACTGTGCTGATCTTGTTTTGGCAACTAAAATCACAAAAAACATATGTTTTGAGTACATTTAAACACAAGTTTTAATGAGCTGTTGCGAGCTTTAACAATATCATGGAGGTTTTGTTTAACAGGCCATCATAGCTCATAAATTCTAGTTTCACCAGTTTAGCAGTCAGTCAGTTTTTAAAAAGACAAAATGAAACTTTTGTTAAATTTTAGTTAAAGCTCTTTGATCGGTGTCTTTCCAAAATCCAGTGACTCCCTGTTGTGGTTGTGTTAATATCTAAGCGATACTCGGTCTAGTTTTTAATGACGCACGGTTACCTCCTCTTTGACCATCCGCTGCTGCTCCTCCTCCTCCCTCCGACGCTCCTCTTCCTCCCGGACCCGGCGCCTCTCCTCCCTCCTCCTCTTCAGCTCCTCCAGCTCCTGCTCGGCCTCGACCTGACGGTGTCTCAGCTGCTCCAGCTCCTGGCTCTCCTTCACCTGGAGGCCCCGCCGGATCTTCTCCAGGCGCTGCTCCGTCTCCAGGATGGCCTCCGCCTCCTCTGGCTCCGTGGCTCTGCTACGCACCCCAGGGAGGTATTAAATGTAAAATAAAAACCTGTTTTTTAATGCCAATGTTCCAAACAGCCTCCACATGTCCAAGGTCTCTCAAGTACTTCAGGTCTTCCCGAAAGCTGAAACAAAATACTCTGACTTTCTGTCCATAAAAAAGCTAAACACTAGTGATTTTTAACAAAGCCAAGTATTCATTAAAGACAAATAAAACACACAACACACCTGGTGGGTCTTTTTGTCTTGTTGCTGATGTATGACGTCGCCTCGTCAACGGTTGAGTCTCCGTTGGCATTGCTGTGTTTCGGCTCTTGATGAAGGAAAACCTTTGATGTGTAAGAGACTTTAACTTCTTTCCTTTTCTCCACCTGCACACGAAAGGTTGAAAAATAGCAGATCTCCTTTTGTTATACACGAGTCTGAATGAGCGTTTCATCTTTGAAGGTCCTCTTTAGAGTTCAACACAAAGACCGAACCTCACAGACTGACGATAAATCAAGGTGAGCATTCGAAGGAGGACAGGACGGTTCAGCGGCTGTGGACATCAGAGCTGAGACCTGGACTCACAATAGACTTGATAGCAGTAAAGACTTGAGACTTTACTTGGGTTTGACCTCACCTATACTTAAAACTTGACTAGTAAAACCCAGCATTAGAAAGAAATGCAGTGAGAAGACCTTTCACAGCTTTGCAAGGAAAGTGTTCAAATGTTTTATATTTTTTCGATCAGCTGTCAGAGACCTTAAAGATCTGAATGGCAATAATTTGCCTATAAACACTTGTGTATCTACTTATTTTTTCCTTGAAGGACTTGAACTGAGACTTGTTTGACTCTGACTTGTTTTGATTTGAGATTTGATACTTGACTCACACTTGACTCAAATGACATAAAGACTCTCAAAACTAAACTTGGTCTTGTTTGTAATAACTTCAGGCTTGACCCAGGCTGGTCTCAGTTGATTTGAGACTTGACCAGATCTTTCCTCCAAGGATCTGAGACTTTCTGTTTTGTCTTGACTAACATGTCTCAAGCAACTTAAAACCTGACCCAGGAAAGTTGACTTGGATTTGTCCATATGATTTTAGATCTGATTCATATTTATCTTGACTATTCAAAAATTTGCATCCGACTTATCATGAATGACTTGGACATAACTTGAATGACTTAAGACTTCAAAGCACACTTGGCTTGAATGACTTTGGATTTGACTTGGACTGGTCTCTAATAACCTGAAATGCAGCTTGGTCTCGTTAGAAATTATTTGGAACTTGCCCTGAACTGGTTTCAGATGACTTCAGAATTAACCTGGACTTGGGCTTAAAGTCTTGAGAGTTGTCTTGTATGATCTTGTTAAGCTTGAAACTTGACTGGTCTCAAGTGAATTGACACTTGGACTTGTCCTGAATTAACAATAACTCGAGTTGGACAGGTTTTTGAATAACTTTAAAAAAACGCCTTGGTCTCATCTCATATTATTATTGAAACCTGAAGATCTTGAGACATGATGTCACATTTTTGTTGAATGACTTGAGACTTAATTCAGACTCGTCTCGATCGATTCGGGACTTGACCAGACCTGACTTTGACATATCTGAAAAACTCACTCTAACTTTTTAAAGAATGACTAGAGACTCGACTCAGACTTTTCCCTCACCATTTAAAATTTACTCAGATTTGGAACCATTTAAATAAAACTTGGACATTTTAAACTTTTAAACAGCTCCATTGTTTGTAAGGCAAGGAAACCTTACCTCAGTTTGTGGCCTTTGAATCTCCTCCCTCCTGGCCCTCTCGGCTCGAGTCGCCTCCTCCTCCCGTTCCTTCCTCCTCCCCACCTCCACCCTGGCCCTGTCTAACTCTTCCTGTTCCCGTCTCTGGAGTCTGCTAGAAGATGTGATCGAGGCCTGGACGGACTTCGCGGTCACAGCTTTGTTTATGGCGTCCTCTTCGTACTCGTCCTCCTCACCTCCCTGGCTGAGCTCCTGCAGGCGCTGCTGCCTCCGCCTTTCTCTGCGCTGAGTCCAGTCGCTGAAGCCTTCATCCTCCTCCAGAGACGGGGAGCTGCTAGGCTTCAGGTCGCTATCGTACCTGAGGAGAGACGGGACAGTTTATTGACGGAGTTTAACTAACAAGAAACACTAGCAAGCGTTAGAAGGTATCAAGACAGAAGCAGCCTCACAGGCCAAAGGTGAAATTAGATGCCTTTTACAACCAAATTACAATTACAACCAAAACTCAGAAACTAAGGAAACGTCCGATTTGAAATTAAAGGTCGTAACTGACAAAAAATGTGCTGTTACAGGCACGTTATAGACCTGTGTGAAAAACAGTCAACAATTAAAAACAGCCTGAAAAATTATAATTTCAGTGTCTATTAAAGAACCTGCTGTCCTCAAATGTGTCCATTTCGAAAACTACCCCTCCCTTCAGTTCCTGGAATGAGACACCCTGTTTGATCGTCTGAGCACTTAGTGATTTAATCCATTAGATGGTTTTGGTTTTTCCAAAGCAGCCCGTTCCTGGCGGAGAGTAAGTTTGTTGATTTTACTCTTGAAAAGCTTTGGGGACAGGATCATTAGTCCTGACCTACGTCAGAGGTTAACTTTGTGCCTCTGACAGCATCTCTGATCCTGACAGCAGGAGCACATTTCAGGTTCTGTCCGTCAAAAGGCATTTAATGATTTTTGTAACAAGGCTCTCAGTGCTTCAGTAAACAGAGGCCTAGACCTGCTGCAGGGAGGTGGAGACAAAGTCAGTCCAGGACAGACAAATAACACTGTACAGAGAGCGTTAAGATAATCCAGAGTCGTACCCAGGAATTTCAGTTTAAGGATAATCTCAAAAATGTCCATCATCAATCTTAAGGTTTTCTCCATCCAACTCTTTGGTCCATCAGCAGTAACAACAGCACTTTCTCCTAGTTTAACACTCAACACACACCGGTGCAGTTTGTTGGAAGCAAATTCACGTCTGTTTCTGCAGATCAAACAGTAGTGTAATGCATTTTTCTCTGATTAGCTTCTGTAATCATGGAGCCATTAGAGGCAGACTGCAGCTGACGAATGAATGATTAGTGTCGGGTACGGCTGAAATAACAACCAGAGAAGACAGGAAATGGAAACTGGCCAGAAACACACACGGTAATGTTTGGAATTTGTCTGGCACACATGAGCCTCATGTTCATATCTTTACTGCCGTTTTGTTTTTTTACAATGTCAGATTGTTACAGGTTACTGGCTGAGCAAAGCAACCCTCAGACTGCAGAAGCACAATAATAATAACTATGTATTATATATAGCCCTTTCTAAGCCAGGAGATATGGATGTTTTCCATTCAAAGACAAATAAAATACAATGATGGAGACAGACTGCACCTTTACTGGCCTGCTAGTGACAGGCCCCTTAGAGGCCTAAAACTGAGAACTGTTCCTGGCCTGAATCTGCATCTTCACCACCCAACCCTGTTGAACCTGACTGGACCACTGGTTCTGCCAAATTTGAGACCTGAAACCGCCCTGAGAGTTGAAGCAACACATGTGCTTTATTTCCAACAAGACCAAGGGGAAGTAGATCTGTTTTATGATCTGACACCATTACGGTTTATGATTGTTATGTTTAGGCAGCACAGGCTTTGGCTTGTGTTAAAAAAAAAAAAAAAGATCATGATTAGGGTTAAAATAACTTCTTGGTTAAGGTTGGGGAACAATCACGATCATGGTCAAAAGAAACCAATGATGACTGTTGGTTGGAAACGGGAAACAAACAGCGGTCTCCTGTGTCAAAGTCCAATGTTTTGTTGACCCATTTATCCTGGTCCTGGACTTAGTGGCTACATTACAACGTCCCCACTTCCTCCATGGGTCCCAACAGACAAGAGTCATAATTACTAGGGCTTTCAGAGGGCTGCGTAAACATATGTGATTTTTGGGTATTTCCTGAAAGTCTCTTTATTTCATCCATCACTTAGCATTAGTTTGCCATAAAAATGCCACTCACTGGTCACTCTCTTCTCCCTTTTGTGTGATCTGTACTTGCAACATGAAGAAAAAGTCAAACCAGTGCTCACATCTCAAGTTTTTTACGCTTGGCTGAGGTGGAAATTTTGGTGTGAAGATAAAAATTGTACAACATATGAGAAAATGCAATGGAAACAGGCTTAGGGAATAAATAAATGGGAATGAATTAATAAAGGACAACGTACATCAATGAAAAAATTAAACCATCAGGTCTGTGCAGAGTGATGAGGAGGCTGGAACCTTCCTCATATTAACACATGAAACAGATTTCCCTCATGCTCCCCACATGGTTCTCCAGCGTCTCAGCTTTGACCGGAGCTCTTTTTTAACGACCTCATCTCGCCATGTCCTCTTCTTCTGTGGTGGTTTAATGGCAGTGGCTTGGAGAAACCTCTCTGACAGAGCCCGAAGCTTTTCCAAAGAAAGTGGTCTGACATTGACCCTGAAACCTGATATTTTGTTGAGTCGTAATCCGCCCGATTTGGATTGACGGTGCTGTGGTCTCCGTAAGCTGCTCGGCGGAAATCGCAGCAGCTTGCAATATAACCTAATTCACTGCTGTTAAACCCCTGAACTTAGATTTAAGTGTTAAATAATAAGTGAGACTTAAAGTGTTGATTAAGTGAACTTGGATCATTAGACAATTTTCCAACAATTAGCACTGTGTCTCTGGCTGTTCCCCCCCACTGATTAACAGTGATGAAAGTGTGTTTTGTGTTTCCAGGAGCCGGCAGAAAGGAATTCGCCTGACATTCCCCACATGATTAGGACGCTCGGCCCGGCCGGCAGAGTCCCCGCGGCACGATGGGAGTCTCTGCCTGATCTCTCAGCAGCTAATCAGCCTTAACGAGTGGTCATGTTCAGGTCGTGGCCTTATTTTACTCCCCTCCTCACAGTCACATTTTGTCGGTTGCAGGATTTCTTTGGTCCTGCTGACAATTTGAAAAAATAAAAAAAAAATCTTCAATAGTTTTCTGAAATATATATAAATGTATTTTCAAAACCAATTTTTCAAAACCAAACCATAATGTGCTTCATTATTCCAAAAATACATTACATTGATTTGAGCTTTAGACATGTATCTCTGTCCTCTGGTCAGAGCCAGGCTACCTGATCCCGTAGGCTAGTCCGCAGGCTATGCTAAGCCAACCAAGTCCTGACTCCATCTTGGGAGTATTAACAGCTAAGTTCCACTTTTGAACTTTCTGATTCAGATGAATTTCAGGCTACCACACAACCTTCTGCAACAGATGTAAAGTTTATATCTAGGCAGAAAAAAGTGAAAAGATACAGAGACAGAAATCTCTGAAAGGTGAAGGTAAATATTAGTCATGATAGAAAGAACTACCAGAGGAAGAAGGAGGATTCAAACATCATCTAAGCTGGGAGGTTTGATGTAGCATCAAGCAACATCTATATATGCAAACCTGACCTCAGACCTTCCTGGAGGCAGGAAATCATGTCACAAATCTCAAACTAGCATTACATCACCGCAGAAAACCTTTCAATTACAGACTGCAGCAGTGGAGCTGCCTTTCGTCGAGTAAAAGCAGCCTGAAATCCGCCTGTGAAGTGATGGAGGAGAAGGTGTCGGAGGCGCAAGCTGTGATTAAGCGCCTGAAATTACAAGTCGGCCGAAGCACCACGAGCTTTGACATGGCGGTAGTTTCCCCCCTCGAGACGCTTTGTAGTAAACATTCCTCTGGGGTTGTGTAATGAGAAGGCAGCTGTGTGTTTGCCTTCACATCAGCGCGATGGGAGGGAGGAGGTTGTTTGCAGCTTTTCCCAATGGAAACATTTGCTTTTTATGTAACCAGACATCCATTAAAGCCCATGAACCGGCGAGGGCACGGCGAGGAGCGAGGAGGAGGGGAAGCCGACGCCGCGGCACGTCGAGCTTTAAGTTTCACAGCTGGGAAACGTGAGGACTTTTAAACTTGCAGTTATCACACGAACAAAAAACCAACACAGTCACACAGTTAGTAAGTTGTACAGGAAGTTGTTGGACACGAGGCGAGTGGGTGATTAATGTTCCGCACTTAATAACTTCCTCAGTTCCCACGATTATATGGACGAGGAATTCAGACACGTTTCGTGGTTATATTTTACATTTTTTAGGTTGAGACCAGGATCCGACCAAGATTTTTCAGGCTCCGCTTTGATAAGACCTGGCGAAATCATTTCAAATCTCCAAGTTTGTTTGTTTTTTTTACAGATGAACTGAAGGATTTAAGTTATTTTTTGTCCATTGTTTTAGGCTATTAAATCTTCTCAAACCCACATAAAAAAACAACATCAATACAAGAGTAAACAAACCTAAACCAAGACCGTTTTTTTTAGTTCCTGAGGAGCCTGTAAGGACACATGGTCAAGGAAAACTCTAGATCTAAAATCATATTTTTTCAGGGAAGACGGTTCACTATCGAAGCTAAAACATGCAGCCAAGAGGAAGGTGATGGGCCAAGTTTCCCCAACCGTCAGTTCAGTGTGGGCACCACTTCGGCTGGTGATGGCCAGCAAAGGGGCCCCATTCAGGGACTCCTAATGATGCCTGTTGATGGTGCTTACAGATGATCAAATGGGCAACCAGAACGGCACTCAGTGAAGCACACAGTTCTACCAAGGCCAAATATTGATGATAATGGTGAGAAATGGCCTCTCTCACAACGATAAGGATTCCTCGATCAACCCCCTTAATCAGATCCACACCAACAGTTAATGGGTTCTTCTCCAACCAAAACCCCACCCCTCCACCAAGTTTGGTTCAAATCGGTATAACACTTTTTTTCAATAATCCTGCTGACAAACAAACAAATAAACCAACAACGGCATCAACCCATCAATCATGATTCATGTGTGTTTATCAACCCAAGAGGGATACCTGCCGGTTACCGAACACCTTACACGTATCTGTGTTTACTGTATATTCTACAGTCACTAGAGAAATCAGGTTCTTGGCCTTGAGAACCATCAACCACGTTTAATTTGAGAAAGCAACACCAACAAAGAAAGTCAAGTGCCTCTTAGTTCTGCTCCAGTTTGAGTTCAGACAAACCAGGAGGAGTAAACATGAAGTCATACAAACTGGCAGGTAGCTCAGTGATGGGACAATGTTGGTGATCCTGCAACATCGGCGCAACATGGACCCACAAAGGAACGTTAGACGCTAGTGACTTTACTGAACCCGATGGGTTTATTTATCTTCTCGCCAACAGATAAACGATTAAAAAGTGCTGGACATCAAAAGGTCGATAATAATGACCAAAAAAAAACCCAAAAACAGGGGCCTTGTATGACAACGCTAAAAAACACGGAGGAAGGACCACTCCTGGCTTAACTCGCTGTCAGTCTCTGGTGTATCAGGGAAATCCCCCGTTCTCCCACGGCCATGTTTGTAGCCATGGTTACCAAAATCCATCACACAGACTGGGAGATTGCTTTCTTGACCATTCCCATGATCAGCAGACACACTTATCAGTAGGTTATCTTTTAAATTCATGATGAAATTACACATTTATATTCACACCAGAATTCAACCGGTTCTGGACCAGGATCCACTTTTGCTGGTGGTCTGGTTCAAGAACCAAACGGACAAACCACACCAACCAGGTCCAGGCAGGTGGGGAGGTTGTGGCTGAGCAGAGGAGTAGAATTTAATCCCAGACCAAAGTCATGTAAACTGATAATTCCGCAACATGGAAACCATCATGTTTCCTTAAGATGTTAAAAGAATCATTTGGACCAAGAACAGACACAAAGTTCTGACTTGGCGTCAGATGAAGTTTGCCATTCTGTCTATACTCACATGTTCTCCTCTGTCGGCATCTCGTTCTCCGGTGACGACTCTCCAGCTGTTGAACCGCTGTTTCTCCGGCGTAAGGCCTCTCGGGCTCTCCGGCGACGCTCCCTCTCCACCTCCTCGGCATCCTCGAGGCTCCTCTGAGCCGTCAGCCTTTGGGGGGGGGGCAGGGTGGTTAATAAAGGGCGATTAATCCTACAAGTCATCTGACTGGAGACAAAACAGCAAGTCGGAAACTAACTGCTAAAATTCTCAGATTGCAAAAGAGCGAAAAACTGAGTCAGAGAGTTTGGGGGGTTTTTTTGCACTAATCTGGATTATCACAAACATCAAGGTCTGATGATGGCCACAAAACAAAACACATTGGTCCGACAATATAGTTGTTCTACATACTACAAGTATCACTGGAGGTTTGATCTCTTAGACTTTCTCTTTCCTTCCTGCACCTCAAATGTAAGTTGTGCCAGAAACATTCTCTGCATACTCTGCTTTCTATAGTTAATGGAAAAACATGCAAATAAATGTAACGAGCACAAGTTAAAGTACTCTTTGTGGGATAACCGGGCCTGCAGCTAATGATCCTCTTTATAGTTGAACCTGACCATTTTCTCAATCATTTTCATCTAAGATGACATCTTCAAAGAGCTTGTGGTGGGAACAGTCCAAAACCATAAAATATCAAATTTACAATGATATAAAACAGAGAAAAGCAGCAGTTAAGTACATTTAGGTTTGGGCCAAGTGGACATTCTGCCTTTTTTCTTGAAAAGGGAGTTTGATTGATCAGTCATCAATATAGTGTTGGTTCACCTTCTGTTGATCAACTCATTGATCAATCAACAAACTGTTTCAGCACTAGTGATAGTCATTTCTCTACAAAATGTAAAATCAGTCGTTTTTCAACTCAATGACAACTTGAAAGAGGAAAACCCTCATGTATGCAATTTAGTGGATGAAATCGTTGGACCAAAGGACGATCCCTGGAACTGGAGAGACAAAATTAAAAGAACCCCCCCCCCCCAAGTTTCTGAAAACTTGCAGAAGAAATAACCCAAACACCATGTCTTTAATGTGATCAGTACTTTTCCTCTGCAATAATGCTCCCCAGAGATGACTTCTTTCATCGCCGGCGATTAGGAAACAATAAATCCTAAATGAGAAACAGTCGCCACACAGCAGAGTCGGCACAGAGTCCTGACTCATGGTCCTCGCTCAGGCCTCCACGGTTTTCTGAACAAAGACTCTGTTTAAGTCGTGAAGTGGCTGAGATCCGGCCAGGAGAACATCTGCCGGGCCCCCGGAGGAAGAAACGACACCGACTGTTTATCTGCAGGATGAAACACATGTGCTCTTCGGCATGACATCACCGTATTTATTACAAACACTGCTGATCTTTATTTATCCGCAGACGAGGAGCCGCACATCAGCACGCCCTGATTTACACCGACGCCGAAAGCATTAGTCACTGCACCTCACCTCGGCTATAAATGGCGGCCTTAAGCTGTGTTTCACGTTCCATTCAAACACGTTTTCTCTGTTTTGTTTCATACCGGACGGATTAGAATATGCAGAGGGGACATCAGGAAATGTGAAGACAAAGTTCAGGTTCTCTAATAATTGGCTTAAACATTTTTTAGACATCTGGCCAGCGTTGCCGCATCGGGCGGTTTCCTATCCAGATGGTGGGTAAAATTTCTCTTGGCCGGCTTGTGATCATTTGGGGAGGGGGGCAGCTTTTTGTTCCATTTGGACAGTTTCCTCAAACCAAAATGTTTGCCTGTATTCCTATAAATCGGACCCTCCCCCCATCCGAGGGGTCCAGCGTGATTGGGACCGACACGGCTCCAAAACCAAATGTCATTGCGGTTCATTACAGCTAAGTGCTACAACAGATTATTATTCTGAGCAACGACTTACATCTGCTCATGGCTGAAAACTTTCGACGTTTAAGTCAACTTAATCTGAAGGACTCTTATTTATCTATTTATTCTCCATTACTGTGGTTTGGAGTTTGCCTAATCATATAAAACCCTTTCCAAGGATCCCCAATGAGACCACCGTCTCAACCACTTGTGGCAACGTAGAAATGTTTTAATGAGAATTTCCCTGTTTTGTTTGCACGAGGACACACATGGACGCGAGTTAAGTCGGGGGAAAAAGAAGCCTGTCGGCATGAAAACGTGGAGATAAACAATGCGGACGACATATGTAGGGTTCAAATTACTCGGAAAAAAAGAAAACAGGATTTTCACATAGGAGCCGGCTCTCTTTTAACCAGGGGTAGATCACCAGTGTAACCGATGCACTTCGGAGGAATCAGATGAAAACCTGTCAACGGCGCAACTATCGACCAGTCGGATTACCGGAGTTTATAACGAAGAGATGGATAATTAAGAGCGGTAGCTGTTTTTCTAGATCTGTTTTGTTCCAGATTTTCCAGGAGTCTGGTTTTAAACCAGAGGATGAGTTAACATAACAAATAAATAAAAACCTGATTACAGCCACATTTTAATTCTGCAGGAGATCAAAGGTTGTCTGGTTCCCGACAGTGTTGCTGCTTTTACTCGCAGAACAACACGAGGAGACTTAATGACAGTAAATGGAAATAAAAACTAGAAACCCTCTTTTGTCTTTCATTAGCAACATAATCCACACACTGTTAAATCCTCCCCACAGCTATAAATGTGACATTTTCAGTCAGATATTATCAGATATGAACCACTTTTCTCCTGCTTCTCTGCTCTGGCAGCAGGAAAAGTCAATTACTTGAACTTTTTTTATATGTTTTCTGCAGCTTCTTGTTCTGATCCAGATCCAGAGATCATATCGTTCACAGTTCAACATGTTGAAAATCACTTCCTGCTGTCGCCAGAACTGAAATTACCTGCGGGTAAATCACCGTTTCACGACAGGTCTGATGACGTCACCTGTGATTAACATCTCTCAGCTGGACAGGTGAACCCAGAGTTGACAGAACTAGTTAGGAACCAGCTTTGTGATACCCGTTTTCCAGGGCCATGTTGGCCCGACAAAGCTGGACCACCCCAAGAGACCCGGGCTAAGTTAGACTGGCTTCGCGGTGGTACGGGCTCCTGGTCTCAGAGGGAAGCCTGGGGGACTAACAGGTCAACAAGCTCCATGTGGCTGCTTAGGTATCGAGTTACTAAACTCACATTTTGCTTCTGGGCCACTAATGGATCCCTAATGGCTCCCAGCTTCCATCTGTTCCTCCCCACCGCCGCCCTCCACCTTCTTTAACAGAAGGATCAGTGTGGAAGGGACTCGCTGTGACCTCCGACCCCCAGAGTCATCATGGATAAAGCCTTTTACCTCGGCAACATCTCAGGCCCAGTTTACGTCTGGTTTCGTTCTTCCTGCGTTTTTACCGGAGATTTACATCGGCAGTTAGGACGAGAACAACCTGAAGCGCACCCTTGTTCTTGGTTTGGTTTTGCAGATTCAGGACCAAAAGGGAAAAGCTCCTCAGTGATGATACAGTTATCACCTTGAGTAGTTTGGTTTCAGCATCATCTTGATTCCTGTTCATCTGCTACAACCATCTCTCTGTTCTCCATGACTGTAGTTAGTTCTTCAGTTTCCATTATAGTAGGAGTTTATTACTTATGTGCAGAATGAATATTAAAATAAACATTCTAACTATGACAAGCTGCCATTAGTATAGAAACAAGAAACAATTTCAAAGGTGTAACTAACTGCATGAAATCCAGGTTTTAATTTCTGCATCTGGTAAAAGAGGTGACTTTCTGTGGCTCACAGCAGATGAAGGTAACCACTGGAAGTTCCAGTTAAAGTTAAAAGGTATGATCCTTGGGGGCACTTGACCCCCCCCCCATGTTTTCATAGAAACATCTGTAAAAAAGCCGCTGTCCACTAACCTGCTCAACACTGAACAGCTGCCAGACTTAGGCAGAGACCAGCTGGGGAACATAGTGGAAAAAATTAGCAGCTAAAGAGCCAGAGGTTTCTCATCAGGAGCTGGTGGAGACCAAAAACGGAGCTAAAAGAAGAGGGAGTGCTGGACTTGGATTCATGAGGTGGACTCAGAGACCGGATCCAGATGAATCACAATGTTGTTCTGTAACCGCTGGATGTAGAAGAAAACCAACTGTTTGATAAGTTCATATCAACTTAAAAAGTGATGATAAAACTTGTTTGTGGCCAAAACAAACCAGTTACGACACATTTAAAAAAAAAACACCTGTTTCATGGAACCATGCTGCACTGGCTCAACAGCTGTGAAAAGATCAAAGTTCAATACAGCGTCAAGACGTCTGCTGCCGTTTGATTATCAGCTGACAGATTTAACGTGACACCTGCCCTCCCCTCGAACATGATTCACCTGATAGTTTTTCCACCAAACAACAAAACGGGACGGCGTCCTCGTCCGAACGGAGCCAGGCCATTTTCCAATCGGCCAGTTGGAATCACGGAAAATATCAGAGACGTGGACGGTTATTCAGAGGCTACGACCCACGAAACTGATGAGGCCAACGCTCCGTCAGCATCGCATTCACTTCCTCCCCCGCTTTTCTCCCTTTTTAATCGATGTCCTGCCCCCCCACGCAGGAAGGACAGGGAGGAAACAGGCGAGGGGGCAAAGGTGGAGAGGCCAGCGCACAGCTGGATGGGGGTCGTGGGGGAGGCTCTCCCTGATGTGACCCATAAAACTCTGACATGAGAGGCTGGGTGGAGAAAAGGGCAACTTCAGGACAGACTGTTTGTTTTAATGATGTGGGAGCAGCAGACAGGAGGTGTCAGCCAGTCAGCGTCAGCTAGGATGGCAGTTCCAGAATCAGCTGAGCTTCAAAATAAAAGAATTTCCTGCCATCTATGTTCATTGACCTGTTATATAAAAAAAAAAAATGTTATTGTACTTTTAAAGGATTATTTGCAATAGTTCTGTTATGGGGTCAAAATACCAACAACGCCCACACATAAGCGGTTATCTATAAGAACAACATGCAGTGAGAATGGACGCAGCCAATGATAATTCACACCAGTTTTCTAGGGAGGTGACCCAGTGGAAATTAAGTGCACGTGAGACATAAAATTTACTAATAAAACATTATCAATTCATTAGTTATTAGCCACTAAAATATTTATGCATCAGGCCTCAGGTTCTTTTGGATTTGTTGTGTATTTATGAGTTGCAGCCATTTTGAGTTTTCATATCAATAGGCAGGAATGTAACGGTCAGAAACTCGGTTTACAGATGTTCACTGATGTTGGAGAAGTTTCTGTGCTGATGAGAAGAATATGTGCCGATTCATGGAAATTAGTTGGGTCTTCTTTAATGCTCCTGTTATAAACTGTTATCAACAGTGAGAAGTTCACCAGTGTCCTGCTGCAATTGGGAAAAAAATAATTTGTGATTTATCAGCAAAACTGAGGTATAACTTTCCTTTTTGGTCTAAAGCAACAGGAACATTAATAAATTAGTGTTTTCTTGTCCAGATTTTTTTTTTTTCGCCCTGAAACTTCTGACCGCAAGAAGAAAAATATCTGCCGGAATGTTTGGAAAGGTTGCGACACGGGATTGGAACAAATTACCGTTAATATCTGTTGTTTCTGGCCGCTTCCGACCCAACCATTAGCGGTGACCTACCGCCACCGACCCGTGTGAGCCCTGCCGGCGTTTGACATTGGTGGTGCGGGTTTGTCAGTTTATCCTCCCGAACCGAACTGTGCCTCGTCCTCTCTCATCGTCTCCTTCCTGTAATCGGTGCTGCAGGATTCCGTCACTCACTTGGCACCGGCCCGAACATCCGACTCGGACTAAATGATTAATCCGCCTCCGGCCGATTCCACCGGCAGCTTTTAGCATCCTGCGTTTCATCAGGACCAAATATTCTTTATTAGCTCATGTCGTCTAATCATCGCAGCAGGACAGGAACCTGCCCCCCCCCAGGCTCCGGGCTGTATCAGGTTAATGTTGCCCCTCCGGAAAAACCACAACAACACGCTAGAGAGCACTTTCTCTTCCTCGTCTGAAATCTGGATCAGGTTCTCTCAGCCTGTTGTTCCTCTGTCAACCGACACCAGGGGCAAGACTGAGCCCGCTGCCTCCTTGAACGTTTGACCCTGAGGGACGCCTGACGGGGGGACGCCTGACGGGGGGACGCCGAGGGGTCCGGTCGACCGGCACGGGCTTCACCTGGGTTTGAATTAAAGACATTTACAGATTTGGTTCTTGTGGGTCTTAAAAAAAAAAGCCTTTAAACATCTTGGTTGTCTAAAAAAAAAACAAAAAACAAACAAAAAAAAAAAGGATTCCTGGAGGGAATGGATTCAATTTATTTTGCATGTTTTATTACTGCAGCTCCATCTCACAATGAGCGTGACCAATCAAAGTTTCCACAGTTTTATTGAATGTTAAATTCGCAGCAGCAACACAGCTTGTGTGGTTGTTTTCCATATTTTTAAACTCCGAGAGGGAGGAACAGAGGAGGGGGGGGGGGGAGTAAAGAGGGCACAGGAGGAGAAAGAGTGAAAAGAAAAGCAGGAAACACACATGGAGGAGATGGATGGTAAGAAAAAAAAGAGGAAAGATATTAAGAGTAAAATAAGATGAAAAAGAAGAAACCGAGAAAAGGAACAAAGAAAGATGAAAAACGAGCGAGAGAAAAAGAAGAAACAGAAGATGGACCATAAACAGCCTGTTGTGAATTTCTGGAGCATTTACAGCAACGTTCACTAACGTGTTTTATCAAACTTTCATAAACCGACGGTGACTCCTACAAATTACTGCGATTATGAGGTCTTCAAACCTTTTTTTAATTTTCCTTTTATAAGACCCGTCACTCCTCAGATACCTGATAACATATGTGTATTTCCTCAGACGGACGCTCGGTTCTAGTTCCGTGTCTCGTATCTCGTCACCTGTTCAATGGACACGAGCCAACAGGTAGGTGGGTGGTTGGCGGGCGGAGCTGGAGCAGCAGCCTCCCTCCGGTTCCGGCCTTTCCTCCCCATCTCGGTCAGAACAAGTAGTTTGAAGGAACTTTCTTTGTGAAGAAGCGGGTTTTTTTTTTCATTTGTAAATCCGGAAAATAATCGTAAGAATAATCTGCAATGAAAATAGCTGTTCGCTGCAGCATTAAATGACATAATGGGCCGACTCTGGAGAAAAATTACAAGTGGTGAAATGCTGGACTGTTTCTTTAAGCGCCAAACAGTTCACTAGTGTTTTGGAGACGCCGCCAGTTGCTAACAGATTTTATACGACTTTATAAAAGGAAATGAAGCCCTCAGTTCTGTGATCACCCAAATTAGAAATCGTCCGACGTCAGCGGCCAGAAACACCCCACACACACCCACAAACACACACCCCAGCACACACACACAAACAGATGAAGGCCCCAGGAAGGAAGGAACCACCGAGCCACACGGGGTCGGCCTCGGGGGGGCCTATCATCACGGAGCCACCCGTCAGGAGGTTTCGAAACCATTGAGCCGTCATCTGCGAGCACGCCGTCGGCGGCTGAGTGACGGGTTAATAACAGGGTTTCCTCTCCGCCCGAAGCCGGCCGGGCTCCGTGGGGAGGACGGCGACGGCGTGAGGATGCTCGGGAGGTGAAGTCAGCGCTGTGTCGAAACAATTCGGGTGGCGGAGGACACTGAATCACTCTGACACGACAACAGAAGAAGGGAAAAAAAGACGGCGCTTCCCAGAAAGAGAAAAAGGAGTTGTGAGGAAAGAGCTGGGGGGGGGGGCTGTAGAGCTGCTGCTTGTCTTTAATAGCTCTCACAGGATTTATCACCACCGCCATCGAGCCGCTTTCACAGGAACATTGAACTCATCACATCGCTCCGAGCTGCAGTTCTGAAAAGTCGGTCTAAGTGGTATTACAGTTGCCATCTCCCCCATGAGCAAGGGGCAAGCCCCCCCCCCCCCCGAGGGTCTGGGGACCGCTGTAGCTGGGTGGGAGGGGTGGGGGGGCACAGATACCCTCTTGATGAGATGGAAAAGAGGAAAGACAGGACATAAGGGACGATTCAACGAGGCTGCCGAGACACTGGAGTCAGGAAAACTGCTGAGCGGCGGAAGACTGAGGCATTTATGGGGGGGGGGGTGCCCGTCCCCTTTCACCCCATCTCTTCCATTACCTCCCCCTTCTCTCCTTCCTTTCTATTTATTTATTATTATTATCTTATCTGTCAGACATTCTCTTGACTGTCTTATCTTAATCCATTTAACGCAGTTTCATCTTTTTATCTTTCGTTGATTTGCTGCCTTGTCTGAAACACTTGAGTTTTTAAAAACTCCTCTACAGATAAACTTTATTAATATTATTACAAAAAAATAAAAGATAAGCTGTAACTTTTTTTTTTCAATGCTCGGTTTTAGTTTCTTTGTTTTTTTGACTTTACTACGTTTTTCTCTTTTGTGCAGCACTTTGGTTGTTAAAAACAAACAAGTGTCTGCTTTTTTAGTTTTTTTTTTTAACAAAATTTACCCTGAAGCTGAACTACCCATGGCCTGAACCTGAGCCGGGGGGGTCCACAGGGGGGTCCACACCCTCCACAGCTCAGTCTGAATCAGGCAGATTCTGCACCCCAACAACGGAACCGAAATCTGGCAGCAGCACGGTACAAACCGGTTAAATATCTGAATCAAAACATAAGACCTCCGGTTTTTAATGTCTGGCGAGGCCACAGGAAGACATCTGGTTTAGTTGGTTTAATTATCAGGTTTAAGCAGACTACACATCCTGGACCAAATGTTTCTAACAAGGTGCCCAGACTTGGAAACCAGACGTGGACAGAGGGTCAAATATTCCTACGCAGAGAGAACAAAGTTGGACACTAGTCGCCCGTCTCCCGGACACTTCAGGGACCAGCAGGGAGCCAGGCACCAGTCTTCAAGGCCCCGAAGTCCAGCAACCTCCCCGGAGACCTTCAGCGATCGGTAATCACCACATTACGGCTGCATGTCTGGGGGTCCCTGCCCCCCCACCACTCCATGCAGAGCGCTAACGGACCCCTGACCCCTGGAGTCCAACTGCCCCACATATCTGGTAAAATCCTGAACGCAAACAGAGGATGGAAAGAAAAACCTGCAGCCGTTTTCCAAACACGTCAGACTGATGTGACAAACAAGAACCAGCGGGGAAAAAAAAAAAAATCGTGGGAATCGAGTTTTAAAAAAATGTTGACGGAACAAGTGCAGCGCCAGACAAGAAAATACCTTCTTGTTGTCGTTCTCCAGCGTGAACCTAATCAAACCACCCCCAACCAAACAAAAGAAAAAGAAAAAACGCAGCCATTGCATCTTTCTCTAAATCCCAAAGAAAATAAACTGTCAGATCTGTATTGGAGCCTCTGTATGAGTAATGACAAGCGGCCGAAGACGCCGGAGCGGAGGCGGCGAGGGTTTGTGCCCTGGGCTGTTTCCCTGAGGGTGGGGACGCTGGGAAACAGCGTTCGCCACGGTGAGGTCATACGTGTCGGGTGAGTGTTTCTGATGCAGCGCAAACATTGTTAATCCGCGGCTTCGAAATACCTCATTCGATTCCCGAGACTCTACTAATCGCTGAACCCCCCCCACCACCTGTTTGTGTAATTCGCCTTCATCCACCCGTTGTGTGTACATGAATAACTCAATGACAATACTGAACTTAAAGTGGGACGAGAGTCGTCAGAGCGTCTGATAATCAGCCCATGTGAGCAGCTGCTAGTATTCCTACCTAATGCGCCTGTTGAAATACATTAGAAGAGGCCTTGGACAAATCATAAGAAACTGGGCCCCTTGCAGAGAGAGGTAAGGCCCCCGCCCCCCACCCCCCACCCCTCCTATATAGGGCCCCCAGACTCTTTGGTTCCTTTGTTTCTCTTTCGTTGTGTTCTCTCCAGGATTGTTTTGCACGTCTCCTTGACTTTCAGACAATAAACACTGACCTTTAACTTCATAAAGCCCCCCCGCCTCGACCTTTTTGGCCCCCGTAGGCCCCTGTTGGCCCGTTCGGTAATCCATCCATGAGAACAGCACAGGAAAAAAAACAAACAAAAATGAAGAATCCACCTCAGAGGAAACGCTGCCGACTTCCAGTTGCAAAGTTCAGTTCTGACGGTGGTTTCTCCCGTTTTTTTTTTTTTCCCGTCTGCGGTCGGAAGCAGATTCCTGCCGTTGCTTCCCACTGTCGTCTTCTCGGCCACGTCTGCCCTTCGGTCACCCAAAGACAAAAAATAAGTCCTCGTCTCCACAACTACAGCTTGACAGCATCACGTCTGGCCTCATCTTATCTCTCTGCTCCCCCACCAGCACCATGACCCCCCCCCGTTGGTTCATGTCCACACACTTTATTTCAAGATGACATGTAATTTGCCTTCACCGAAACATGTCACGAACATTACAGCCTCACTTTTTGTGTCCTTCTCATCGCTATTAATCTCTTTCATGGATCTGTCAATGGGAAAAGTCTCATTGGGACAAATGGCAATAAAAAGACAGGACGGAGGAGTTAAAAGGTCATAAGCAATGGACAAAACCAACCCGAACCAGACACATTAAAAGAAACAACGCAGCAAAACAGAGACCTGACCCTGAGAAGAGCCAGACCGGACCCCAACAGCCCGGGGGATCATTAGGCCCGATCCAAAAGGGGGGCGACCTGAACGGGCCTGAGGAGCTGCAGAGGAAAGAAGAATGTTCTGACTATGAACTTAAAGTCATAGAAACTAAAATCAAAGTTTTATTGTAAAAAAATGTCCTGCAACAACAATAAAACATTCAGTTGCCAAACTGGAAGACTGATTGGAAAAAAAGTGTTTTTCCCTTTAATATCTGATCTAAATCCCAACAAATCAACAGCCTAAATCTGGTAGGTGACGATTTTCCTACAATGATCTCAGATTCAGTTTCCTGTTCTCACGGTTTCCTTCCCCTGGTCGGTTCGGATCCACTCGGGTACTGGACACATTAAAAAAGTAAACAAGGCCCCGCCACACCCGGGTTAGATGGAGCCGATCTTTGGACCCAGTCCAGGTCCAGGAGCCATGAAGTCCACCGGGAGGCGCTTGGACCATCGGCGCGTCGAGGACGACGCACAATGATAAGAGAGATAAAAACCTGTCACAGATACGACCGTGGAGACAGGAAACCGCGCTGTGTTTACTCTACCTCTGTTCTCATAATGCAGACGACCTATGGAGGTGGGGGGGGCCCCCGTCACTCATCAGCTAACTCCAATACCCCCCCCCCCAAAAAAAACCCCAACATTCCTCCGTGTCTTATCTCCCTTAATCGTAAACACTGAGGAAACCGCCCCATGCATGTGGGATTCAGGGGTCAGAGGTCAAAGCAGTCCGTTTGTTTTGAAGCAGGTATTCCTCCTGGATGAGATCACCGCTGGCAGGGGGTGGGGTGGGGCTGTTTTTTCTCCCAGGGATGGCTGATTAGAAACAGATCGGCCCTGCAGCGTTCCTGCCCCCGAACCAATGGCGGGTGGGCTCGGGTCTGATGATGACGACGATGAAGATAACGTTACTGCCGCTGCCTCTTTCAGGTTAATGAGGATGAAGCCGGCGTTGAAGTTTTTTGAGCCCGTTGCAGGAAATAACGTTGGCCAGGTGGAGTAGCCGTAACCAGAAATATTTTAAACACAACGGCAGGTGGTTCCAGAAAAAGTGAGGTAGCTTTAGAAGACGCCGACTAGGGGTTGAATCCCCATTACCATGACAAGTGGCCAAACTCTGTCACTGAAAGGCATGTGATCGTGACCAAAAGCTCCAGAATCATCCTAAATGGACCTTGAAACGTTTTCTAATCGAACGCTATCATCCACCAGAATATTTGAGTATCCCTATGGGATTTTCAAATTTCAATACAACAAATGAAAGATACGATGAAACTGAATTAATTTATAAATGGCTGCAATTAAGTATTAAATACTGGAAATGCCTCGTTTTAATTTTCCTAATCTGATGCCAAACACCTTATTTTATCCGACTGACGAACCAAAACCAAAGAACAGCATCACATCCTGGAAACATCAAACTTCTGCCATCTACAAAAAAATATATTACTCTCTTATCAAAGTAGTTACTGATTAATTGGCAGCTTATTTATGAGCAGAATTCAGACTAAAAAATAAACTCTCCAAAGTCAAGAGAAGTCTGTTCTTGCCAAACATCCTGGACAAGTCTAAACTCCCCAACAGTGAAACACTTAAAAATGCAGGGTGAATCACTCTGCCTGACACAGCGGGTGATGGATGGCGACGGGTTTGGCGGCGATGGCCCCGCGCCACGTGCCGTTCTCGGAGTCTCCTCCAGACCGATGCCATCCGCGACCTGGACTGAGTCAGCGTGAGGCGCCGCCTCCTCCAGCTGTTATCTGCTCCGTAAAACGCCATGAGGTCAGCGTGACTCAGAGGTTTTACGCCGAGCTGACCGGGGTACGGGGGCGGGGGGGGGGGGGGCTCGAATCCACACATCAGCTTTCTATAGGAAAACTCCTGAGCAAGTGGAAAGTCACCAATGGCACAGACAGGAAGACTTTGTGTTTTACTTTTAAGTTCATAAAGATTCATCAGCGGCTCATCAGACTCATCACTCAAATATGATGGAAAAACCACTTGGGCATTTTTGAGCCAGAGCTTTTGGTTATTATATTGTTGTTTATTTTATACTATTTAATTTTTTAACAGGTTGCATCTTGAAAATAACAGGACTATGCTTCATTGGGCACAATCAGAATAACAGTACAGTCGAAGGCTGCTGCCGAAGTCACCATTTTGACAACTGACTTAATTGTTGAATCATTGTTATAATTGATGGGAAACACCATTTGATCCTTTAAGACTTTTGACCAACCCACCGTGGCCTTTTTGGAGCCCAGTAAGTGCTTTTCTCCAACTTGTGCGGTAAAAAGTCAAATTCTTGTCCTGAGTCGCTCTCTGTTCTGTAAAAGACTGAGGTCGTTTCAGAGTCGTGATGTGATCGAGTCCCAGTCGAAGTCACGTAACAGCTCTGGCTATTGCCAACCAGATGACGTCAGCCTGATCAAAAGGTCCCCAAACCCGACAGACGTCTCCCCTCGCCGCTGTCGCCCAGCGGTTGCTCATGGGGGGGGTCTCTGTAAATAATATTAAAAGGGGAAACCATCTAGACCAAGAAAAAAGGGACCTGAGATAACGTCTGTTGTGATAGCGATGATGACAATGAAAAAAAAGAAAGAAAAACATGAACCGTCGGCGCAGAAACTGGGACGACTCACGACAGGAAGACGAGTCCGGACACGTCAGCGTGCAGATGCACAGGTACAAGCAAAAAAAAAAAAAAAAAAAAAAAAAAAACCTGCTTTTGAAATCCTCCAAAGTAAAAATACAAAAGCATCATCACCAAAATGATGACTTCAGGTGTCAGAGTAAAAGCACTGGTTCACCTCGAATGCCGAGACCCCCCCAGGACGATGGCGGCAGAGGCGATGGCAGACGGAGCCATTATATATGGAGCTGCTGCACTGGAACCTGACACAGGATGAAAAACATCTTTTCCCCCCAAATGACAGGATGTGTCGCCACCCGTAAGCACCCAAAAAAAAAAAAACAAAGGACGGACTCAGGTGACCTTTCACCTCTGTCACAGGTCGTCGTCGGCACTTCCCCTCGCAGCGACAAGGAAAAGCCTTGGGGCCAGAAATGAAAAGTCTTTTTCTTTATCTGCTTTGGTGTCAGTCATTTTGCCTCTAATTAGACATCCTTGTGACTGTGTCTTAAAAAGGAAAAATATGAAATATTACAGAGCAAAACTGATTTTTAGTTCAGGGGATTTTTTATTTGTTGTGGTTAATTAATGTGAAAGGAGCTAAGTCGATTCAGAAACCCCCCAAATCCCTTCACAAGCCTGCGTGACCCAAAACACCCAGTAATCCCACTGTTCCCATTTAGAACAGACGTGTTTACCACACACACACACAAAGAAAATAGAAAAACAAACACACAAACACACACACACACTTTTAAAGCAAAATCCTTTTTATCCTCATTGAGTTTTTCTCCAAATTTCTGGAAAAAAAAAAACAACAAAAAAACCCAACACATCTTTACCGATTTCTTGTCTGAACCACAAAGAAAGAAAGTTTAAACCATCTTTACCTATCGTCCAGCCAGGCTGAATCTGTGTGTGTGTTGTGTTTAAATATTAACCCCAGCCGCCTCTCTCTCTCCAGTCTCGTCCAACAGAAACAAACAGAAACCAGCAGCAGAAACCACATACCTCATCAGGTTCTGTAAACCCTGTTTGCTGGAGTTTCTCCTCAGCAGAGCGTTGGACATGTTGGCCTCTTTTCTTCTTCTACTGCCTCTGATTCTGATTCTAATTCTTCTTCTTCCGCCGAGAACAAGATTCTCTCCTCTTCTTCTTCAAGTTCCCACCCCGACACAGAAGGGCAGCTCTCGGTCCTGCAGCTGTGCCAAAGCCCCGGATCTCGGATAAAGTGTGTGAGGGCAGAGTGTGTGTCGCGCTGTTAAAGGCTCTCCTAGTGGTGTCGCGCGTACACACACACACAAAGACACACACACTTTCCTTTTGCTGTATATCACACACACACACTCACACACACACACACAGCCCTCTCCCCTGCAATGCTTGTTGGGAATGTCAGTGCCGCTCAGAGTGACTCCCTCCTCTGTCTCTTGGAGGCTGGGTTTTTAGTCATTACACCCCCACACACTCTCTCTCTCCGTCTCTCACACACACACACACACCCACCCACCCTCTGTCTCACACACACACACACACACACACACCCTCCCTCTGTCCTACATGTGGTTTTCATTGAAGAGCTCAGAGTGGCGGCGGGGCCCAACATCTCTCTCCACTCTCTCTCTCTCTTCACCCCCCCTTTCCTTGCTGCCTCTCTCTGTAATACCAGGTCATGTGGTCTTCCCTGAGGGGGGAATGAAAGACGATACCCCCCCCCCCCGAAAAACAAGAAAGAATCCACTACTGAATCATCCCCATCCCCAACATTTCAATCCTCTGCCGATTGCCAAAGCAGCAGATTAGCAGAAATCAAGCGGGAGGATGACAAAGTGAGGGAGCGTGTTTGTTATCTCTGGCATAGAAGAACAGAAGATCCTAAATAAAGTAAAAGTACAGATATCACGATGTAAAAATACAAGTAAGAGTCCAGCATTTAAAGTTTACTCTATGTAAAAATAAAGGAAAATTGGAGGCAAAATGTATTTATGTATCCTACAGTAGAGGTTTTGATAGTGAAGACAAAAAGAGTTTTGCTAATAGACAAATGGAACCAGGACATGGTTAGCTTAGCTTAGCATAAAGACTGGAGGGGTGGGGGGGCGGGTAGCATGACTCTGCCCAAAGTTTAAAATAAAGAGAAACTTGCATCGGTCTTTTGAGCGAAATCCCCCCAAAAAACACATAAATGTCACGATCGATTGACAAAGACGTCGAGCGGCTGTGATAAGATACAAAGAAAAAAAAAAAAAATCAGGTGATGTTATTATAGAGCGACAAAGTCTGGGGGAGGTTGACAAAACGTCTGAGCGGCGTTTGTCTGTTTCCTAACAGCCAGCGCGACTGTTCCATAACTCAGCCAGGGGTTATCACTGTAACCAAGGCAACAAAGCTCCTCCTTCATCTGAACAATTTCGACCCAGAGCCACCATGTTTACCCAGCTTTACTTACTTTAATCCAAAACTGTGACCTTTTCTTAAATCCAACCAAATTTTTGTTTAGATTTTAAACCTGAACCAGACCTTAACCAGAAAACTGCCTGAGTTTTGAAACGATGATGAATTCCTCTAGACCGACCGAAGTCTGGGGCCGAGGAGGGACGAACCATGAACGACAGGGTGTTTTGGCGGGGGGGCAGAACAAGTCCGAACTGCAACAGCTCCACCTCAAACCTAACAGGATATTAAGGTTTCTGCCATTAACATCTCGGTGCCGGTAAAACGGGGAACCCTCAGACGTCTCGTAGAGTACGTGCCTCGACCGGTCGGAGCGGCTCGGACGGGATGCAGAGGACCAACAGCATATCAGGCAGGAGTGGTCATAATGTTGGGGGATCCAGTCTCTGTTTATGCCATGTTCTCATACTGATGCACAATCACATTAGGGACGCTCGTAAAACTGTAGGACACGGACTTAGACTTGGTTACGTTTCTCAACCCAAGAGTTTTCTTTATGGGTGAACGGGGCCAGAAGAAGCTCTCAGATCCTCAGCTTAAACCCACAAACAGGCCGATGGAACAGTCATCGTAAACTGATACTGTGCAGCCAAACGCTGCTCAAACCCACAAAACTTTAAAACATTTCCAAACACACCAAAACCTGTCAGGCTGTACTTGGGGGAAATATGTATGAAAAGAAGCAAAAACCATTAAATGTTTTTTTAATATGATCAGATGGTGAAAGACTTGGTTTCCCCCTTGTCCCCTTCTGGTCAATTTTACATACAGTTTACAAATATATTGCCAATTCTAACCATATTTCCAGCAGAAGAAAATGCTCGTTTCCATCCAATTCTGCAAATTATCAGGAGTTGCTTTCATGTAACTGGTGGAGCCAGTTCTTCAGTCGGTGCCATCAAACCATTGTGGAAGAAGAAGATACACCAAGATGATGTGATTTAAAGAACGGAAATCAAACCTCCAATGATGGAAAACCCAGGTAAATAAAAGAACAGATACACCAACTTTTCCAGCTCAGCCAAGTGTAAAAGCTTTAGTTTTTTCCCCTGTCACATCCACTCAGGGTTTTTTGTCATAAGCAAATTAAAAATATGAATAAAAATAGATGGAATGGAAAAGACTTGATGTGAAAACAGAAAAACAGGTCAAAGTGCCGATTTGAAGGTTGATTTCTGACTGCGCAAACCACCTGGGATTTCCAGCTGGGTTGGTTCCGTCGCCGGACTCTTTGCCGAGCGTTTGCGGGTCATGAAACCTTCTCCCTGCCCTTCTTCACATTTCGACAAACAAACTGTGCGTCTTTGTCTTCGCCCCCCCTCCCTCCCAAAAACCCCTCCCACTCACATATTCAACACACCGCCGTTACTAGGGTAACCCACTCAAGTAAGTCTTGCTTGGTGGCATGTCAGACAAAAGGGGCACTCCGGGAAGTGAATTCATAGTATGGTCAACCCCCCCCATTCCCTTTCATGCTCAAGCTCATAAAACAGAGCTGCCGTTTCCAGCGAACACAGGCCGACGTGAACACACCCTCGACACTCTGACGCTTCCAAAACAAACAGGACCAAAAGGAGTGAAAAGCCTGGACAGCGAGCGAAGGCCGTCACCCCTGAAATCCAGAGTGATGCTCACCTGCTCTCGCTGCGAAGGTGCGGAGAGATTAATGCGCCGTATCTGCAAATGGAGAAATCACCAGGACCAAGGGCTGCCACCTTATCGTACAGTAGTCGAAGTCAAATTTCATCGTCATTTGATGCATTGCACTTTATAGAAACTGTCATTGTATCTACAGTAGCAGGATAACGGGATTAAAGCAGGTTGTCAGATTCTACAAAAAACAAATCTCGTCTCAAAAAATGCCAAAGAACAAAACTCTACTCGGATAAAGCGAAGGGTGATGAAAACTCAGAGCAGCGTTAATCGCCTCAGCTCCAGTGATAAATCATCGGCCAAACTATTTTAAACCAGACGACCTCCCCCGCTGGCGTCCGGTGCGACTGGATAGCATCACTGTCGGCAGCAGGACTGAGCAACCAGGCCGTGACCAGGTCGCATCCCACATGATGAATAAAAGGCTTTAGAGCATCTTACGGATAAAACTCGACGTGTAAAGTGTTTTGGATGTTTAGTGTAGTTTTTCTACCCGGGTGGAGGCTGTGAAGAGTGTAACTCAACTGCATCGACGGTGATATGTGGTCGGCCACTGAACATTAAAATGTGCATTTACAGTAAGATAAAACCGGATATCATTCACCAACCCGAGATCTGTCGTCCCCAAGGAACCAAACGTCCAACGGAGGCAGCGCCGTTCTTGAAACGTGAACTTAGCAAATATTGCATTTCAACTCATTTATATAAGGAATTGTATCTTTGCTGTAAATGGCTTTAGAGTCACTGGCAAAACCAAAACCAGCCAAGCAACCAAGCAACCACCAGGCCGCTGACATGAGACTTTTCACCCCATTGAACATTGAGTTCTCACATCTAGGAAAAGGTAGAGTTTCTGAATAACACAACCATATATTCAAAAACTAAATCTAAACTTCATGTATAGGCACAATGGCAATTAGGACGACAACGGTTTTTGCTAATCTGTTTTTATCTGAGGATCAGCGGCTTGACGACGACTCCAGATCAACACAGTGTTTATGAGCTGCCATTAAATTTCACATTCTTTTCTGTTTTCTGAAAACAGTAAAATATCCAAACAAGTTTCGTGAATTCTGAGATAACCGTCTCCCTCCTTCCTTCAAAAAATATCCGTAACGAATCAGATTTATAAGTTGATCGCCAATAAATGCATGCATTTATGAACATTTTCCAAGTGAATTTTAAGATTTCACAGAAGTTGCTCTGGCAAAAATCCACTTGCCACTTGTGGCAAACACACACACACACACACACACACACACACACACAGCCCAGACATGGATCACATAGATCCTGTGTAAACCGGCTGTCACGAAGCTGCAGTACGAGCCGGTGATGGTATATGTGGCATGTCCCACGGCCACTTTAGTCAGCTCAGTCCGGATTACGGCGGAGCTTAGCGGGAGGAGAGGAGGCATTCGGAGACTGCGGCGTGGCGTTCACTGACCTGCTGCCATGGCGCAGTGGGTTCCCCAGCACTTTTGAACCAGGAAGAGCTGCTTGTGCCGGAGCTGGCTGGACTTCAGACGGGCCGGTGAAGGTCTGTGGTGGCGGCCGGACTTTTTCCAAACTCTCACATCTACGAATAAACCAGGAAAGTTTCTCGTCCGGATGATTTAGGCTGGAAAAAACACAAAACACTGACATCAATGTGGCGTTTATGTGACTTTAAATTCTCAGCTGTTGAAAGCAGCACCAGCGTCTGTGAAGGAAATAATCTGTTACCAGTCATGCAAATGTTCAGTTTCATTGCACAAATGATGAAAAAAAATAGAAAAGCTGATGTTGACGGTAGCTGGGCTGATAATTCTCACGCGGCCGTGAAAGCATCACGGAGGAATGAGAATATCCCCTGTCCTACGTTTCCTTTGTCTTCAGCTGTCTGCTGATTCGCAGCCTTCGCCGTTTCCACATCACACAGCTGCTCGTGGCGCTCGATCATCAGAAGCCTCCGAGGGGCTTTGAGGGTATTTCTCTAGACCAGGTTCAGACTGTTGTGAAAACGACTCCATGGAAAGAAAGAGCTTTCAGGGAAAAAAGAACGTATTTTTAGAGAGAAAAGTCTCAATGTTGTTAGAATAAAATTGGAATAGTTTGGGAGAAAGCCATAATAAAGTCAGTTTTATCAGGAAGACTCAATATTTCAAGAGAGATCAAACAATCAAAATATAACAGTTGAGTATATTACAATATGTTAGAGGTTACAAGTTCAGAATGAGATTATCATTAATATATCTTGTTTTCCCCGTGCGGTGAAGTCAAGATCAAAGAAATGTGGAGCTCATCCTCATTAAATCACAAACCAGAGGCCTGAGTCTGGTTGAAATGAACCAGCTTGTTTTCATTCTGCTAATTTATACTCTTATTCCACTATATTTATTTACCAGCTCTAGTTACTTTGAACTACAGCACATGTCAACATAATTCTGTTACATCCTGGAGGCTTCGCTTTTCCTGCGAGGCCTGAATTTTAAAGATTTTTACAGGTTAAGAGAAGAGTCCGTTTTCCTTCTTTCGGCTCAAGCAGGATTAAAGCTACAGGTCCTCCTTCCTTCAGATATCACCCCCCCGCTCGCTCACTGAGGGCGGGGGAGAGGTCAAAGCGAGAAGTGCTGCTGATCCATTAGAGCGCCGATCCTCCTCGAACCCACGCGCACACCCCCCCCCTTCCTGGAGGTACCCTGGATCGGCGCAAACATTTTCTACAGTTGTTCATGGTCCCTCAGAGGGTGAACCACAATCATTGTGAGCCCCCTACTTCAGTATCCCAGTTCCGTAGTGTGAAATTATTTTGGTTTCAGAAACCCGATTAACCCTGGATGTTTGTCTGAACACACACCTGATCACACCGTCTCCTCAGGTTTATGTTCGAGTCAATCGGTCGAACTAGGTATTCGATCGGAAATGTGATGTGGATAAAAATGGGCCAATTGAGCGGAATTTCAGCTCAGATGTTGAGTTTTACCCATTTACTCAGTCACAACGTGAACCGGGAATCAAACCACCAACCAGGGCCCTGAGGTCTGGTGCCCTGCCCCGATGAAGGGGCGGCAGGGCGGCGGATTAAAAAACAGCCTCGTCGTGCAGCTGCGAATATCCGCGGCAGGATCCGGTTTCGGATTCCTCGGATGCTTAAAATGTGGGAAATGAGTCGGGGCGGGGGGGTTCGAGAGGACGGAGTGGATGAAGCCATCTTCTGTGTGTGTGTGTGTGTGTAATGGTAACGCTCCACTGGTCTGTAAACAATGACATAAACTTGTTTCTTTTTTTTTTGGGCGCCTGATGCCTTCGAGGGTTTTGGGGGGGGGGGGGGCATGATCACTTTGTCTCGTCTCCTGCCTGTGGTGGTAAATAAAGACGGTTTCCACGGCGACGCAGATCTGCTGACACCCGGTTCATAATGAAACCTTTTCTCCTTGCGAGCCCGGTTCAGGGCTTCGGCTTGAAAATGCTCATTGTTTGTCAACAGTGGGACGATGTGCAGGAAAATGTGGAGATGAAAAACAATGTGAAGAAGGAAAATAGAGGAAAACTGAATTAAGAACGACAGGGATTCTCCCTGCAGCCATAACTAATGATGTAAATACATTAACACAGGGTCACAAACCACTGGTCTGGGGTCAGATCCGGCCTGCGAGACATGAATCATGTTTTTTAATCTTGATTTTCCTCATTTTTCTTTACTTTAGAGAAATTGTTTAGTTTGTCCAATGAGGCTACAAATAAGGAGCCAAAAAGTCACTTTTTTATTTCACACATTTGACAAAGCAGCAGCCTAAAACAAAGATTTATGAATCTCCAGTTTAGCTTGAGATTAGCGGCTAAAAGGTTGTAGATAATGATAAAAACATTCCACCATGACGCCATCGTTACGCCCACAGACCTTTACAGTAATAATGATAATTATAAGAATGTGATTTTAACATTTTTAAAACGTAGGAAATGTTTTTTCCCCCCCAAGACGTTTCGTTGCCGCCTCTTGTCTAAATCTCAGTGGGACTGTGTTAAATCTAACGTCACATCAATGTTGCTGAGATGCAAAGTGTTGATTATTGGTGCCACAGGTGAAATAACAGTGGAAGATATAGTTTTATTTATGAGGAAGCTTCGGTGCCTTTTTTTTTTTTTTAAATACAATGACTCCACAGATGCTTTTAGATCATTCAAATAAGATTGAGAACAATAATAACCAGCATTAAAGATTACTAATGCAAGTTATTACATAAATTCATTTAAAAAAAAAACAAGTATTGTTTCATTTTAAAGTTCATCCATCTTTCACATTATTGTTTGGTTTTTAATTTGTTGTGGTTTAGTCTCTTGTTTCTTGTTTGTGCCTCGTTTCCATGGTGGAAAGAATATTTCTCTTCATAGTTTCTAGATCTAATTAACGAAGGAAGAAACATAACGTCAGTCAGATGTTTAGAGGATGCATGAAAAAATAAAGAGCGATGAGAAGGTGAGGACGTGGAGTCAAAGCTTTGCTGAAATGTTGACTCGGTTGAAGCTGGAGACCTGAAGCGGAATTTCAGGTGAGTAAAATTAGCTGTTAAACCAAACACAAAACTTTAACTTTTATTCTGAATTAAACAGATCATGCGACTGCTGAAATGTTGTGTTCACCTTGGGTCAATATGACCTGATTTCTCTTTTTTCATATATTATGTAAGAAACCAAGTTGTGCAACATTTCTGTCAACATTTTGTTTGTATTTGTGCCTGTATGTGGAATCATTCATATTCTCTCTGACTTCACTGAAACTCGTAAAGACTTTTGGTGTTCGTTGGTCTTATAAATAGTGAAAATCCATTTTATACGTCATTAGAACATTGAAAGCTTTGTGCTCAGAGGTGCGTTGGTTAAGTTAATGAGCCGGAGGAAGTTCTGAAAAGACTCAAACCCCCTCGTTTCTCAGCAGGTCTCCTTTGTTTAAGGCTTGAATCCCCCAGAGGAAGCGATTAAACTGATTCACTGACCTTTGGTGTATCTGCAGAGGAGCCTCCTCCTCCTGGAGTCCCTGAACACGACGATCATCTCCGTGGCTCAACCAACAGTAAAGCCTGGGATTCAAGCTGGGATCCGGCCTGAAACAAAGGGCCCACGTGGATCAGGGCGATTGAACACAGGTGTGCGGTGCTGACGGACACACCTGGCTCGGGATTCAACCAACCTCGGAACAAACGATCGACCCCCTCCCTCTGATGAAGGTTTCTCCCCCTGAAGACCGGTCGGCCGTTGCCTTGGAAACCCTCCAGACATTAGTGAGCACTGCTGAATTAAACAGGATTCATGTGGCATGTTGCTGTCATCGGTGTCTTGTTTGTTCAGTCCAACAAAAAACAAAAAAAGAGCAACCACGAGCTGCTTATCATGAAAAATTATGTAAAATCATGATACGTTTCATTCAGCGTTGCAAGAGTTGGATGTTTTTACAATAACACACACGCAGCTTGGTCCAGATATGAAACTGTATCAGGGCGACAGTGAACATTTTACCCGAAGATCAACGTAACATCAGTAGCAGACTTTACCGGGGTGGGGGGGGGGGGGGGGGCTGTAACATTCTGCGGTTGAAAACCAGGGGGAGACGAACAACTGAAAAAAATCATTCGGTCCAACAGAAAACCTCCTGTCTCCTCTGTTTTTTGTTTATTATTTTTTCCTACAGTCGCACTCTAACATCTCACGTTGTTGTTTTTTTTATCTATGTTAAAATAAAATATGTTAAAATATATTAAGTGTCAGATGTAAAATGTTTTTCTGCACCGCAGCGAAAACGTCCTCCGTTTTCCAGATGTTGATCTGAAACCGAATCTTCGGCTCCGGCGCGGATTCACCTGGAACAGTGGATGTTCTTTGTTTTTCTTCTCCGTTTTTTTTTCCTTTTCCTTTTCCTTTTTTCTGGAGAATTTCATTTTTAATGTCCCGCAGTAATCCGACGATCATGTTTCGCGGAGTCGCAGCCGACTGGAACACACACTCCTACCTGGAGAAGTGACAAGGAGGAAACTGAGGCTCAGTGTGTGTCCAGGTTTGGGGGGTTTCTTTTATGGGCCTTTAGTTGGGATGGGTTTTATGGCGCCCCCCCCACCACCACCACCACCACCAGGAGTCTTGCTGACGGAGTTACTGTGGCAGAGATTCCACTTTCAGACGGAGGAATGCAGCCTCGTTAAAGCGGCGCAGGGGCAGGGACCAAGCATTTCTGCTGAGTGAGGTAAACCGGGAAAACACCGAAACTGTGAGGTTTAAAAAGACACAAAACCTGAACTTTCAGTAAAGATGAGACTGAATAGACCAAGTATGAAAGTCTCATGTTCCAAGTCGATGATTTGAGGAGGACAAGGAGGCAGGTCTCGAAGAAAACAGCCAGCGGGCCTCGTAGGAGCCCGAGGAGCGACTCGACGAACCCTGAAGCCTCCGCGCAGAGGCCCGGGAGGTGTGGTCGCCGGTGGCAGGAAAACCGTCCTCTGCCGCGGTAATGGTAATGAAGTGAAGTCTACACACACACTGTTCACAGACTAAACAACGCAAAGTGAGTCTGAGTCATTATTCATAGTAGAAAACAGCAGATCAGGCCCAAGAACTGAGGGAGGGAACCGAGGGAGCCGAGGAAACCGAGGACAGTTCGCTCCCAGCTCCATGTTCCACCAGCGCCGCCGCAGCATCTGGTTTTTGCCCCCAGGCCTCACACAGGCTAATCCGGCTGCGTTGCACCTCCCGGGTCCGAAACCATATCGACCCGGACCCGCCCGCTGTCCGACGGAGACACGACCCCCAGGGACCGCACGGATCCGGTTGGTCGGGCCGAGTTCCAGGAGCCCGCCGGGTTCCCCCGGTGACAGAAGAACCCCGTCCTCAGCGTCGAGGAGCGTGGGCGCCCGAGCGCCTGGTGAAAGGTCGAGCTCGAAAAGAAATAAATCACCATCTATCCAGGGATGACAACGGGCGTGCGAAGAGGCCGTGAGACTGCGAGGTTCAACAAACCTCAAGTTTTTGTTTTTTTTTTGGGGGGGGGGCTGCCTCTCCGTCTGCGAAGCCCTCAAAGTGAAACCATATGGAACTGGGAGTCAAACGGGGGGAGAGTTAATGAGATTTTGAGCAGGCACTAAATGTAACGGCGCTCCTTGAACTTTTTACGACGACCTCCAGCGGTGCTGCACATAATAACCCTAAATGACTTTACGGCCTGGGTCAGTCATTAGGATCTGCTCGGGTTACAGTCACGGGGTCCGCAGGGAGTCGACCCCACGGGGAGGGTGGGGGGGGCAGGGTGGCGGGGCAGCGGGGCGGCAGGCGGCGGGAGGGGGCGGCAGGCCGGGGGGGTGCAGGAAATAAGGAGACATGCATCTGGAGAAGAAGAGGAAATGGGGAGAGTTGGACGACCAGAAAACCTCAACAAAGATGAGACATCCTCTAGACGATTTACTCTCATATCAGGAAACATACAAGTGCAGGATTTTCTAAAACGCTCTAAAAAAAAATCCAGTAAAAGGGGAGCGGCAGTTAAAACCAGTCACCTGTTCTGTGGCTCAGAACCAAATCTCAGAGATCCGTCTTCCTGGCACTGCCGGGGGGGGTGGGCAGTCGTCACCAGTTGGACAAATACAAGGGACAAAGACATGAGGGCGTTTAGACCCAGCTGGCAGTTTATTGGGGACACTTAGCAAAAAAGGTGTTAATCTTTACGCTCAGCGTGGAGGATGTGGTGTGTGTTGCTGTTGAGCTGAGTTTCTTTATTCAGAGGTTTTTTTCTTCTATTCACCGTCACACAATAAAATTTAACAGCAGAACAAAGTGCAGCCTGAAAAAAATGATAATAAAGTTGAATCGGCACCAACAGCGTGAAGAGGGCCTGAAGACTGTGACCTTCACGAAGGGGGATTTAGTGCAGGACTGTCGGGTCCAAGTGTGATTTAGTTAAGTGAGATGAAGGAAAAAAGAAAAAGGCCCTGAGGCCTCGTACAGTCAGATGTGAGACAAATAAAAGATCCAATAAAACGTCAACGTGATTATTGCATCCGTTAAAAAATCCCAAGAAATCAGAGCAGCGGCAGCAGATGAGCGATCTACGAGATGGAAAATTTAAAAAAATAATACAGAAAAGTACAAATATATAAGTCTCAGTTCTAACTTTTCTATCAGTGTCTCTGTGTTGGGCATGAAACGGGTTGTCTGCTATGAATAAGAAATAAAACATAAATCCACTGTAAGTTCAGACTTAAATCAAAGTCCAACTGTGGACTTATATGGACATATTTTGTACTGAAAAGTCATTTTTTTCTTTTTATTAATGACCTTTTCGCTCTCATTTAATTAGATCTAGGTCATAATTCATCCTCCATGTGTTGAATACACAGTCAATGGTAAAAACACGGAAAAAAAATACAGTGAGGACAGAAACACAAGGCAGAGACAGCTCTGATAAATGTGCACACATCTGGACGATATTTCCTTCCAGCAACACTCACACACACTCACACACACACACACACACACACACACACACACACACACACACACAGGCGATTGAAAAAAATGAAGGAAAAAAAAACTAGTAGCAGTAACAGGGATGAAAATAAAATCCATAATTCATGTCGGATCATGTCCTTCACTGAGGGATTCTGTCGGCAGTTCATCGTCCACACTCGACCTCAGCTGCTGCGGAGTCCTCAGGTCCCAGTGCTGCAAAAAAGAAAAGAAAGACGGGGCAAACACGCCCCCTAGTGGCCGGGAGCCTTCGCCCACCCCCTCCCCGACCACGGCCGTCCCAGGGACTCCTCAGGGACAGGAACCGGGGGCCTCTGCCCGTGGGAGAAACCGGCAGGGACTCGAGACTCTGGTCCTGTCCTCTGTGTCTCTTCGGGTTCACCCGCCGTGCGTTGGCCGTCTGACCTTTGACCTGCTCTCTGACTTTCAGCCCAGAGCGGCGTGAAATATTCGGCCCTCCTCTTTATCTGATTATTTTTACATGATTTACACCGATGACCGGCACAAACTATCATCTTTCATCAGCCTCGGTCCAAAAATATCAGTGTCAGCTGTCAGAGAGCCATATTGGTCAGATAGAACCCCGCCCACCCAGCCCCAGCCCTGCCCCGCCCTCTGACCTTTGACACCACAAGGACCCTACGTTGGTAGAAACACCAGCCTGGTTCTTTCATCCTGCTTCGTTGTAGAATCTACACCAGGACGACGACTCAATAACGGCGATGGAAAGTAAATGTTATTTTACTTTTGTATTACTTTCTGCATCTACTGCTATTAATAATAATAAACACCGAGACTACGTCACCACTAATACAATCTATATATCGTAGAAAATATTACAATAAATCAATGAAGAAGAGGGAACAGAATAAAACAAATCTGGGCTCATGTGTAGTTAAAGTAAAATAAGCAAAGAAGTTAAATAAAGAGCAAAAATGGATAAAATTGCTACTAAATATTTGATAGCGCAGCTTCATTATAACAATAGTGGTAATATCTTTATTCTTTTAAGTTTCTTTCTTCATAAACACTTTTTTTAAATGACACCAAACTTCCCTTGGTAAAAATTAGACCTTGTGATCAGCCTGCGGCCTCCGTCAGGTCGTAACCGTTGAACCAAGGCATCCATACTTGCCAAATTAAGCTCCTCCCACCGCCCCGCCCACCTGCTGAGCCCACGGCGCTGTGTGTGAACTAAAGGCGTTTTAAGGAAAGCTCTGTTTTCTATGTAAACACTGAAACAAAAAGAGAATTTATGTGATTTACACACTATAGGAAAGGGTGTGTCTGGGAGGATAAAGCTGCTGTTTTAGATTTAACCGAGGAAAGAGCAGGATCCAATCGCATTCTGTTTCCGTTCAACTCGTGACGCCAGGTTGACATTAATGTCTAATCAGAGCGGTCACGACCTGGAAAACAGCGAAGGAGGGTTCGAGGCCCGGCGGCCCGGTAACATACTGGATACGATGAAGGGACGAGCCGGAGTAGGAATCGGCGGCGCCACCACGTCTCCTTTGGCTGATGGGGCGCGTCATCGTCCGCCACCCGGTCCGAGCTGAGCAGAGGTTCCAGATGTTTTGCAGAGCTGCTGAGTTTCTTATTGCTGATTTAATCTGGCTGCTTCCACCTGACGTCCCGTCCGTAGGTTTTCACCGAATCAACCGGCCTCTTACTCCTGAGACTGAAAGTGAGAACCCTCAGTGTAAAGTTTTACCTGTGATTTTTAAAAAAAGAGGCAGAATTCATCCTATAACTAAAAATAAAATAAAGAAAGTGTCCAGATGAACTGATGAATCCACTGACCTGATGAATTAGGTGTTAGACTTACAAAGAGTAAATCTAATATAATCTAGATTAGATTCATATCTTATTATCTAATTTAGAGGCACAACTTTCTCTGTCTTCAGTCTGTACATGTGTGTTTATTCTGCTTTTTATTCTAAAACACTTTGTTTTACATTTTTAAAAACTGCTTAAACAAACCCTGTGTTATCACTGTCATGATAAAGGAAGACAGATGCGCTGATTAAAAAAAAAAAAATCCAGCTAAATTACATCATCACGGATTTTTTAAGGGAGTCTCATTGAAGTCACATGATCCAAATATAAGTTGGAGGCGTCGCTTCGCATTCCCCAGGAGGCTGAGGGGATAAAGTTAGCTGCCGAGGAAACTCTAGAGGCCCCCGGGTCCTCAGGGCCCCGGCAGGCCGGAGGCAGGGCTCCGAGCACCATACAAGGAGTGTGAGGGCATCTGAGATCCATGAGTGTGTGTGTGTCTATATGTGTGAGTGTATATGTGTGTGTGTGTGTGTGTGTGTGTGTGTGTGTGTGTGTGTGTGTGTGTGTGTGTGTGCGTGTGTGAGGAGGATGGGGCTTATTTGAAAACCAGCAGTGAGTTAAATCATTAAAGAACTACAGGAACTAAACAAGAGTCTGGATCGTTGGTCGCCGCCGAGACGTCTCTGGATCCAGCTGTTATTTTATTTTGAAGGACCGGACGGCCTCTAGAAACACACTTTGTTCATATAGATTCGATATAGATTCCAGTGACGGCCCCTAAGGATCGCGGAGACCCCCCCCCCGACCTTTCACTTTAGCAATGCCGTCAGGACGCGATTTCTAATAATACACAAGAAACATAAAAATCCTCATCTGACAGCTGTGGGACGCGACGTACGCGAGCAGGCCTGGATCATGAAAAATAATAAAATATATAAAGTGGATTCAGGAGGTTTATGTGCATTGTTATGATAGATTTCTCCACCAGAAGTTATTTTTTATTTAATTTATTTATTTTATTTTAAGTTTCATTTAAATTAATAATTCTTTCAATTTTACATTTGGGAAATAGTTTTAAAAATTCTTAAAACTCAGCTTTCTTATTATGAAATGTTGTTAACAAACAACAGCGTCAACAGTTAGTCTGAATCCATCAAACACAGAAAAAAAACCGCAGGTTCTCGTCTCTGAGGGGTCAGATGTTGTCAAACGATGTAGGGACACACACTGTGTTCAAGCAGGGACAATAATACAGTGGATTTCACTGAAAGACCTGATGAAACCTGATGATTCTCTATCACATATTTGATACATCGCCCAAAGCATTTCTTGGCTAATTTTACTATTAAACGTACAAAATATTCATGATACACGTTTTGAAATTGATGGAAAAGAATCAGCATTTAATCACATTCATCGGTTTCATCATCACTGGTTTCATCATCATCGATTTCATCATTACCGACTTCATCATCATCAGTTTCATCATCACCAGTCAGGATTTTAAAGACACATTCAGATGTTGTCAGTGTTTTGCATTAACTTGTATTAATAGAAAACTAATTGATTCTAACCCTGAAGAGTAATTTGTCTTTATGTCAATGTGTCAGATCAGTTTGACCATTTCAAACAGTGCGAATGTTAATAGTTTTGGTTTTTTTTAAGCTTCATAAAACAAAATAGTGTTGGTCAACAAAATTATTACTATATAATTCATAACAAATATAACAAACAAAACCATGATAATTGAAATATTAAATTATACAATTTAAAATAACTTATTACACAAATATCAGGCTACTGCATTTCTTACTACTATACTAAAAAGGGATGTAGCTGCCATTGAGGACACTGACTAATGTTATATATTGTTATATTTCAGTATTTTTTAGACTCTAAATATGATTGAAATAGTGAATTAAACTAAATAAAGACAATGAAAATATTTATGAATGTATGTGTGTGTGTATATATATATATATATATATATATATATATATATATATATATATATATATGTATATGTATATATATATATATATATATATATAAATGTATACTTGTATCCTTGATCTAAGTGTTTCGGAAAAAAAGACAAAAGTCCAAACTCGTTTGCTTCCACATTTGACTTTATTGTGCTTTGTTCAACATGGTTTGGGTTTGAGTGACTGTTTTCCCTGAATGTGTGGAGTTTAAGACTCGATGAAGTGTGTGTGTTGGTTCGCAAACCTGCAGAAACTCTCAACGCTCCTCCCCCTCCCCCCAGATAAAAACCAAAAACAAAGTGCAAAGAAAAGAAAAGAAAACCCTCGGACACCTGAAACCTTCGCTTCCTCTCAGACTAACCTGCTGTTCAACCTGCCAAAACATAAAGCGACCGCCCCGATTCAACCAACAGATATAAGACACGTGGAGTTCATGTAAACAGAGAGAAATAAATACAGCAGCGACACGTCTAGGAGGACTCAAACATCTTCTTCCTGTCGGCCTTGTCCTCGATGTTCTTACGCCAGTCGCCCACCGCTTCCTGGGGCTGCAGGGGACAGGACATCAACAACCAATCAGGAGAGACGTCCGTATGAGAGACACTCATCCAGGCCCGGGTCAGATTAGGTTTTATCTTCAGCGCCAAGCTGAAACCTCCATTTCTATTCCACACAGACGACGTGGTCTCGCTATTTTTTCTGAAATTCTGGGCCTTTCAGTAACCAGTTTTTTTTTTAAATCACACAGAGGGCGTATTCAATGAGGTGATTCCAGTATTTGTGGATTCAGAAAATGAACCTTGGGTTTATGAAAATGGGTTAAAAGTCATGTCGTTTGCTTTCGGCTTCAGAAACACCAAATCGGGGTTTAACTAGTTCAGGCTGCTGCATCAGGATACGGGCTGATGTATAAATGTGTTTTCCTCCTTCCTGATTAAGGTTCCATCCAATACTTATATTTTCTTCCATATGCATGGTACACATTAAGTTTACAGAAAACCTACACTAGGTCTGGTAAAGCTGAATAAAAAGCCATATATCTTTCACTATTTACTTTGTATTAGTACTGAACTGGTCCTTCAGGACGTAGGAGCTCTGTTCTGGATTTACTCAAACAATGCTGGATAAAACCAAACATAGTCTCGGTTCCTTTTGTTCTCATGATGCTTTGGATTTCTAGCGATGACACTTGACAAGGTCAGTGGCGAATTTCGACGTTAGTAATCTGTTAAATTGATATAATTTAGTTATTCTACAGTGAATATAGTAGGTAGTTATTCTACCTGTGAACGACCTTGATAGACCTTGCCAGGGTGTACCCAGGCTCTTGGCTCTTGGTCAGCTGGGATCCCTCCCCCCAACCGACCCTCAGAGGATCACCCGTATAGCTGATGGATGGATGGAGGTTCCACAGAGACTGAACATACAGGAACTATTATTGAAAGACCTCAGACTTTATCTCAGGTGGACTGAACGAGGTCTCAAGCAAAAGCATAAACTAGACCACGTCAAAACATTCATCCCTGGTAACAAACCAGGAGTCATTACTTGTCTTTGTGGTTACTGAGGATGGCAAAAGGCCAGAATTCAACCTCAACATCACAAAACCGCAGGCTACATACTTAAGATATGGAATTTTAAAAAAAGGTAATTAAACCTACCTCCTCCTTGACCTCCTTCTTGACCTGCTTCAGGTTGGACCTCAGGTCCATGGTCACCTTGTGTTTGGAGCCCAGCAGGGCCTGGAGCATGGAGTCAGCGGACATGCGCACCTTCTTCAGGGCGGGCTTCTTCACTCCAATCAGGTCCACCACTTTGATCTTCAGGTCTTCAATCTGTGAGAGGGAGAGGGTCTGAGTTTTAGCTCGCCGTCCTTCAGAGGGCCGTCGGCGTTTCTATGCCGTCGGAGGAGATTTACCTCTTTGTCGGCCTTCTGGACTTTGGACTGGGCGTCGTACCTCTCCTCATCGATCTTGTCGATGGCGGCGTGGAGCTTCTTGCAGACTTCCTGTCGACGCACAAACAGAAACGCAGTTCTTACGTTACAGAAACAGTACGTTGGAATATGAGGAATTATGTTTATGATATTAATTCAGCCCATATTGCCAACACTACGTGACTGTATTCTCATCAAAATAATGAAAATGAGGATCAGAGTCAATTGAGTAAATCTAGCATCTCAAAAAGTCTTCAAACACATCTACAAAATGTGATCAGTGGACAGTTCAGTGCAACTTACAGTGAGCAAGTCAACGTTCAGGTTAACTTGTTTGAGCGTCCTCTGGACAAGAGGATAATTCTTTATAGACAGTTTCTATTGTTAGCATAGGTGTTCCTAAGATAGTTGCAGTTAAATGCTAATAAAAAACTGCTGTATCATCTTTTGTCAGAAGGACGCAACGCTCAATTTTCTCCACACAACATGAAACACAAGCAGGAATTTAGCTCCCAGTCAGCGAGTATGATTGTGAAAAAGGTCGTTAGCCTAGCATTGTACATGGAAGCAGGTGAAACATGCTAAAAGGGCCACCGTCTAAAACACAGCCTTAAGTTACAATATTCTTATTTCATACACAGCTTATACATAGAATGCCTGAGAGTTGTTAACAGGTGCAGAACTTGTTTTGCCTGGATGGAGCCAGGCTAGCTGTCTCCAACTGCTTCCTGTGGGATACAACCTGAGCCTCGTTATTTTGAACCATATTTTGTTCACCTTTTATTTAAATGAAACCGAATTCGCTGTCAGCTGTTAGCGTTTTGCTTTGAACCGTTGGATAAACTAACAATTGTCGATACAGAAGAAAACGTTAAAACGTGATGATTCTCAAACAAGGTCTGGCGTCACAACGCATCCTTTTTCTGTGATTTCCAGGCAGGTTCCTTTATTTGTAAAGGGCATCAGGGATAATCACATCTGTGCACCCTCGCCCTCGCCCTCGCCCTCGCCTGTGCCCCCGCCCGCGCCCTCTGACCCTGACAGTCCTTATGCCCATTCTGAGGCTTTTCCACACCGATGCTGCCCCTCTCACCATGAGGGCGGCCTGGTCTCCGTACAGGTCTGGGGCGGGACAGTGTTCGGCCATGTAGGCCTCCTTCGTCGCCACCGTCTCCTTCTTCTCCTGCTCGATCCAGTTCTGGGCGATCTGCAGGATCAGGCTCTGCAGGACAGACAACGGACGAGGGTCCATTCAGAACAGCAGGATGCCGCTTACCTCGTGGAGGTGCAGCGTTTTACATTCATGTAAGCAGAATATAAAACCCTGTTTAATGGGTAACTCTGATGATACGGAGACTTGGAAAGTCAGGAAGAATGGAGAGAGACCAAGTAAGACACTGTTGGTTTTGGCCTTTTCATGGAATTTGGTGACAATAGCAAAAATATAGAAAAATACCAGATTTATCCTTTAAAACTGGGCTAGAGAGGTGATTTTAACACTCGTGTTTTTAGGGTCAATATTTTCAGATAAGGCCTGAAAACCTTGGGTTTTCAACCAGGGTTGCAAGAAATGCTCCTGTAACAGGATTAATTTAAACAAAAATAGATTTTTTAGGTGTTGGTTTACCTTCAGGTGATGCCTGCGGCTGGAGGTCATCTTTTTCCTGTTTTGGAGGAAGTTGAAAGAGGAATATTAATACTTTTATAAGCTGTTTTGCTTGTGTGAGAATTAGTTTCCATTATGAGCAGATTTATGTCCTAACTTCAGGATTATATTGTTAATTACTGAAAAAAAATCTGCAAAGTTGCCAAATTTATTGCTTGTTTTGAGACAAAAAATATTTTAGATTCCATGATTAAGAGATCTTGTGGTTGTAAACGAGGATCTTTTTGCCCAGAGATGATCCAGGTGGTTTCTGGACCTGATGGATCTAATTGGTGACGATGTGGCTCGGACTTACTCAGACATCTTGGCGTTTTTTGCAGTTCACGACCTGCATGAAGAAAAAAACACATAAGAACACAACTGAGGAAGGGGGGTGGGTCTCTTTTGACCTCTGCCGAACACCGTAGCGGTTTCGGGGGTCAGGACGGCGTGGGGCGAGGTTCCTCTGAGATCAGCATGTTCCGCCGCCCTGATGGATGGAGGACGGATGGATGGGCATATTTGTGCCGTAACACGATCCGGGGCCACAGCTGAGGAGCAGCGACGTCAACTGAACTAAACTGGGAAGCTCGGGATCGAGTGTCGCGCCTCGACTGTTTACGACCGGTTTCGGGTTTAGAGCTAATTCGAAAAAATTTCCTCGGTGAAATATCATGAGCCTGAGTTTATAGTTGTCGCCTTTGCATTTGCTTTGAAGGGAAAAGAAACATTGGTCTCCGGGTCAGCTGAGGTTATTTCCTTCTGATTTTCTCTTTTAACTTTTTTTAAAAGAAAAAGAAACAGAATAAAACTTTTGTGAAGTTATTTATTTTCTTGTCTTAGGAGAAAATTCTTCAGACCCAGAGCCGGCAGACCCAACTTTACTACTTTACAAACAGATTTACAACCTGTGACACTTAGTTAAAATCAATAACGGCCAAGAAAATACTTCAATCAGCTGTGAATTAAATTTCTTGATAATGCAGAAACTTGCAAATATTCATCCATGGATAATATCCTCAACCTAATATTTGTGGTAATTAAAATGTCAGTTAAGCACTCAAGTGTTATTGAGTCTGTCCATTTGTTCGCAGAAAGTGAAATAAAACAGCCAATAAGCTTAAACTTTTTCTTGTTTTCCAAAATAGGGCAAAAATTTTAAGGGACTTTTGTGATTCAAACATTGAAAAAATTATCCTCAGTCAGAGAGATGCTTTGTCAAGTTGTAAATCAAAACCAGAATCACATTTTATTTCCCACTTCAGACCCTTAAGGCATCGCATTCAAACACCTGCTGGAGCGACAGTTTTAAGACTTGGCCTCCGCCTGCCAGGTTACGGCCACTTCCTAACGCTGGATCCTGGAGTAGCCCCGGGATCGTAAAAACGCCGCAGAGTCGAGTCGAACGGGTCTCGTAAATCCAAGTCTGTCGGGGAAAGGTCAAATGTCACCGGCCGCCGTGTAGAAAGCGAGTTCAGGATGTCAGGAAGGGCAAAGGTGGAGAAACAAAAAGGCTACGATCCGGTTTTATATGTCGTCGTTGTTTGTTTGTTTTTTGATGGATGATATGTGGCTGCACTGAAGATCTTTTTCTTTGTCTGCTGAAATAAAAGTTGCCGGTCTCAGAGAGGCTGGAAAAAAAAGAGGCAAAATGAAGAAGAGTTCTCACCTATCAAGAGGAGGAAGAGGAAGTAGTGGACAAGACACACTTGGTGGAAGAAAAGGAGACACTGCCAAAGCCACGGACAGTGAAAAATGAAATAGGGTATATATGGTGGGTTGCGATGCCTCAGCAAAATGCCCGGGTCCTCTTTATGGAAGTGGATTCCCGGCCAGACCAATGGGCCGACGAGCTCCTGAAATACACCCGGCCCAGCCCCACTGCTGCTGACAGCCCCCCCGTGAGGAGACCCCGAGCTGATCGGGAGGCCTTTCAGATGCCGCTTCGCTGTATGAGGGGGGGTTTACTGGATATGGAGGAGCCCGAACCGAGGCCCTCGTTCGTGACTCTCCGAACCCAAAACCAAACACTGAAACGGCTCTGAAACGGGCTTTTCTTCTCTTTGGTTTCCCCCTTAAATGTCCCGTTAATGTTTTTTATTTGAATCGATTTCATCAACCTCAACCCAAATACAGCGTCAAAGGGAAACATTCAGTTGTCTGGTGCTGAATTTAAATCCTGTTCACACTCGAGACTTCTTGAAGTAAAGCCCAGCGATCTTCATGTCATTCCCATTAAACGGGTTCAAACACACGAACACAGATCAGCTGTTTCAGGGAATAGTTCGACATGTTTTTGGAAACAGAGCGTGAGATATCAGTTTCAAGTCCGTGTGTTAACTTTGGAAAGAGCAAGGCTAATGGTTTCCCTTTGCTTCCAGTCTTTGCGCTAGGCTAAGCTAGCTGTTCCCCTCTGCCTCCAGTCTTTATGCTAAGCTAAGCTAACCACGTCCTGACAATGTAAAGCTGTGTCCATTGTATCTCATTCTTTTCTCAGAGAAAAGGTAAATAAATATATTTCCCAAATAAGTTTAACTACTCTTTGAGATGCTTTTGCTAAACTTTAGTAAATCATTTTGAAGTGACTTGATTCATATTGGAAAAATGCTCAAAATATTCTGACTGTACTGGCAGATTTGTTTGGACTCAGTCGTAAACAACAGGTGCTTGAATTATTGATATTTAGATATTAATCAATAACTTCAAAAAAACAAACAAAAAAAAAAACAACAAAACTTACAGTTCCAGGCTCAGACTTTGGTTTTGTATCATTGGCAGGAGGATCTCTATGGATTGAATGAAAACATATTATTTTTATGATTATTATTAGATTTTTGTGAAGTTTTCTACCTCACAGAACAGACAAAAGCTTTTTTTCTCATGTTTTTGGGTCAATTTAAATCAAATAACACAGAAATGACTCGTTTCTCTGTCGAAAGACTGAATGTCTCAGTGTGTGATGTTCTGTTTAAGTTAGATGTAGTGTGATTCAGGGAAAAAAAAAGGGAAGAAAAATTAAACACGGATAAAGGTAGCAAACAAATTCATCCTTATTTCAAAACGTTTATTTCTAACGGCTCCATGAAAACCTGTCACATGTTCTAACTGTTTCCTTGTCTCAGTTCAGTGTCTCTCTCTGTGAGGGGGGTATCACAAAAAACAACCAAAATAAAAAGAGGGAAAGAATGAATGGGTCCAAACTCGGCCCCCGTTCCGTCCTGCCGGGACTCAGAGACACAGTCAGTCACCCAGACCTCGGGTGGAAACGTCTCCCCCCGCCGCCGTCCTCGCCGGCCCAGGCCGCCTTAGGAGGTCTCGAACATCTTCTTCCTGTCGGCCTTGTCCTCGATGTTCTTACGCCAGTCGCCCACCGCCTCCGTGGGCTGGAGAAACGGTGACACAGAGACTTGTTAACTCAAAGACACTGCTGCAGGCCTGAGGCAAAACTTTAACCTAACATTAAAACTTCTGATCACTGTGAACCAGAGCTATAAAAATCTGCCCTTCTCTATTGAATGAGCTTGTTCTGTAGATTTTTTCTTCCTGCCAGCAGCCATTGGTTTCCTCTCATCTCCTACTGGCATAAAAATCAGCTGTGGCCACTTCAACCCTGCTTTAGATGCAGCTGTTCCTCTATCACACAACCAGAATCTGTTATTTTGTCTTGTACTTAGTCCCTAAAGTCTTATTTACTTCAGACAAGTTTAGGGGAAGTATTTCATCTTGCTCTGGATATTTTAGTTTTATTTTTTTTTCTTGATTCTACTGCAGCAACCTGCTGTGTTCTTTATTAATTTAAGATACGAAATACTTAAAACAAGTTGGTTCTGGCTGAAAACAGGCTGAAGTATCATTGAATGAGGCTTTCAGACAAATTTTTCGTGAATTTGACGCCTTTTTAGTTTCATTTGATACATTAATGTCGATCGGTTCAGATTATTATATGATGCTGGTGTGTTCAGGTGCTTCTGTGAAAATTCAGACGTCCAGATATCAATAGCTAAGGGCTGATTACAAGCAGGAGCAATGATGACGTCTCAGTAGTCAAGGTTGTCAAGTTTCATGTCTCTTCTATGTGTTTTCATATTTCTCTTCTGAAAAAGCAAATTATCTTACAGCAATTTCCTGAAATTCCTTTTTTTTAAATCAAATGTTCTGAATTATATCTTTGTTTAGTTTTTAATTTTTAATCTACCCATTTTATCAGATCTACCACTAATTGGACTTTATAATTGTTTATATTCATTCATCACCATTAGTTTTTAACTGCATGATAACATCATCAGCTTTGATTTTTTTTTTTTTTATGTCCAATTTCTTATGTCCGATTTCTGTCGATTGGAAATATTAGACTGTAATGATTCAGAGAGTCTAACGACGGCCTGAACCAAAGTGGATCAGGAGACGTCTATTTACTGGTATTTTTTTAAAGACTGAAGACTTCAGCAGTTGAATCGAGGTTCATTAATTAATTAATCTGTGTCTTGTATTAACCTTTAAACCTTGAACCTGTTAAAGTTGCATGATCCCCAACATCTAAATGTTATTGATACCTGATGTTTGATGACATCGTCACAAAGAAATGACGCAACACTTTTTCAGTTTTTTCAGGTTCTCGGACTCGTCGGACTCGTCGCTCACCTCCTCCTTCACCTCCTTCTTGACCTGCTTCAGGTTGGCCCTCAGGTCCATGGTCACCTTGTGTTTGCCGCCCAGCAGGGCCTGGAGCATGGCGTCAGCGGACATGCGCACCTTCTTCAGGGCGGGTTTCTTCACCCCGGCCAGCTCCACCACCTTCAGCTTCAGATCCTCGATCTGGGGGCAGAGAGACGTCATGACGCGTCAGTTCGGACGTTGAACCGGTCGGTCTAGAACGCACGGTTCTTCGGCGGAAGAGGAACGTCCCAGGTGACGTTTCTACTCCGTCCCTGCTCGCTCACCTCTTTGTCGGCCTTCTGGACTTTGGACTGGGCGTCGTACCTCGCCTCATCGATCTTGTCGATGGCCTGGTGGAGCTTCTTGCAAATGTCCTGTTGACAAACAAAGAAGCAAACAAACATGGGTATTAACGTGTTAAACACATACCTACAGCTGTTATGTGTATACTACATTTCAGAGGGGAATATTGTACTTTTTTCCTCCACTACATTTATCTGACAGATATAGTTACTAGTTACTTATTTGCTTATCTTCTTAAATATGATGGTTTGTTGGATTAAACAAAAATAGTTAAAAGTTTGATAAACTTTGAAAGTATTAAATGCTGCTTACGTCTTAATGCATAAATAACAATGATAATCTGATATTTTTAATAAAGATGAAACATTTCACCCCAACGTCTAAAAAAAAAAAAAAATCGCATTGAACATTTACGTTTTTTCGCCTTAAAACCGGTCACGTTAAAAGCGAGCCTCGGCACAGGGCGTAAGCTAACGGCAGCATCGGCGGGAGGCGCGGTCTCACCATGAGGGCGGCCTGGTCCCCGCTGAGGTCGGGGGCCGGGCAGTTCTCGGCCATGTAGGCCGCCTTCGTCTCCTCATTCTCCTTCTTCTCCTGCTCGATCCAGTTCTGGGCGATCTGCAGCATCAGACTCTGAAAGGAAGCGTTTAAACTCAAACGTTAACAATCAGGTCTCACTGACACCAAAACGCCGCTGACGAGGAAAAGTAAAGGCTTGACGCTCACCTTCAGGTGATGCCTGCGGCTGGAGGTCAATTTCTTTCCGCTGTGAGATGAAAATGAGGAATTTATTATCAGGACTTATGCAGAAGTTTCACCACACAATATTGTAGCTAATGATAAAGTTTTGTCTAGTATTTCCTTAATGGAATTTTTTTGAAATATGCTTATTCGCTTTCTCGCACTATTGTCACATATTTTTATGTCAAATATAAGGTTACAACCAGCCCCTTGCTAGCCAAGCTTAGCATAAAGACTGGGAATTAGGAGAAACAGTTAGCTTAGCATAGCAAAAAGAGTAGGAACAGCCTATATTAACATGAACAGTGGGAACAGGCTGAAACCGTTAGCTTAGCTCTGTCAGAGAGCAACAAGTAGGTTGACAAGTCATACAAACCGAAATGTAAAACGTAAACTCGCAGTTTTTACGTGCCGTCGTGAGCCCTGAAAAAGTCGGGGTCATAGAGCACAGATGTTTGTCTTTGTATTGAATAAAAAACAAGAATTAATGGGCTAATTATTTTGAATGATTGTGAGTTTTAGAGGAGCTGGGAGGTGGATTTTTTTTAAAAAGGCAGGTTGCTCCCTTTATGCTAAACTAAGATAAGCTAAATTCAGCTAAGGTAAGATAAGCAGCTGCCCGACCGGCAGATGTTTCACTTGTTTCAAGGAGGAAACGTTTAAGAAAGATGTGATGAAAATGGAGGATTTTTGCAGAGCACTTTTTCTGATTCTTACCAGAAGTTATGGGGAATGAATAACGTCTCTCTGACACATTCATAAATGATATGTAAACACTTAAAGTGACAAATCTGACACCGAAAACACTCTCATCCTGCTTCAAGAGACCAAAAAAGCTGATACTCACTAAAGCAATGATATATGGTGGGAAAACAAACTGCAAACATTTGATAAGCTGATACAGACCTATAAAATGTGATAGTATAACATTATCTGCCTGCGTTGACACGTTTCTCCTCCCACAGCTGCTGTCATCCGAGGCTGAAGGTCGACCTTTAAACTGACAGTCCTCCTCTGAACCGGTGCGTTCGCATGTGTTCACATCAGTTTAAAATACAGTTCAGACCCAACTATAGGACTGACTGTCACGAATTTTTACAGAAGAAAATAACTTTCTTTTAAGATTAATCTTTATTAATTTTGTCCTCTAACCTCTCAACTTTTACACTTGTACAACACTTTAACTTGAGAAGTTTTCCTGTCATGAAATAAAGACTGAATTTCCATTTCTGATATTTGCTAACATCCTAATTTTTAGTATCAAACCTATTGAACTGTTGAACTGAGTATTGAACTGTTTTCTAGTATTTTTTTTAGTTCCTGTTTCCAGATATTGTCAGACTGTTGCTTAAACAGTAAACAGTTGCTTTTTTTAGCAAATGAGAATATTATCAATTGACCAAAGTAAACCTGAAATTGATTCAATTTGAGCAAAGGGTGTTTATTATTATGTTTACATTTTATTCAGACCCACAGAGTCCGTTATAATCCAGGGCCGACTATTTTTTCCTGTTAGGACAGATTTATTGATCGCACCAGAACATGTGCGATCAATCCCTGTCTTCTTTCTTATCAGTCATAACTTAGCCAGGAACCAGAGGAACCAGACTGTGACACTATCCGGTCCTATCCGGGTCCAAAAGGGTGTTTAAACCCGAAACTTCCCCGGAATTTTTGGGGAATTTAGAGACCCATGAAATGAAAAGCTGGGGTTATAGTCAGATTAAATCTCTACAGTTCTGTCTTGATGCTAACTCTGGTTCACATCTGCATCTGTGAAAAAGAAGAGGAAGAAGAGGAAGAAGAATGTACTCACTCAGACATTTTGGCTGTTTGTGATCTTCACACCCTGTTCAGAGACAGAAAACATTCATCAGTTAAACGTGAGCAGACAAGTTCACATAAAGCACACTGACTCTGTCCGAGGCTGAACTGGACCCCCCCGTTATCGATCAGCGACCCTTTGACCTCTCAGCAGGGAATCATGATACGCTTCACTATCACAAAAAACAAAAATGACAACCGGGGATCACAAACCAGGCTAATTTTGGACGAGCGGGGTCAGATGCCAGGGGCCCCTCCAGCCTGGCAGTTGCCCCCTATGAAGACATTGTGCCTGGAATTTAACGTCCTACGGCGAGCCAATGGGTTCCGAGCACAAAATGCCACCGGCGGAGGGGCCAAATGTGGTGCGAAGCATGTGGTGGGAGCCGTTAACACCGACTCCGACATCATGCAGGCATGCAAGCCACCGGCCGGCACAGGCGTGTCCAGAAACTGTCCACATCACCATATACAGGACCAGAAACTATAAAAACTTCCTTAGAACTTCAAAGCAGAAGCTTTGGGGTCTCAAAAAAACCCCAACATTTTCGCACAGATCCTGAAGCTTGTGGAATCTCTAAAATCCTCCTTTTAAAGAACAGGCAAGTCTTCTTGCCAAGATTCAGTCGGGAACTTTAACATAAGTTAGAGTTTTTGGCAGTTTTCCACTATGTTAATTTATACCAGCAGGTCAAAACTGCTCATAAACACTTCTTCAAATCTTCCAGACAAACTCTGAGTTAAATAAAAGTATCAAACTAAATCTGAAAGGACAAGAATGATATAACTCAAGAAAATTAAAGCCCCATTTCCAAAAAGCCTTATCGCAGAGGTCACTGTGAGTTATTTATAGCAAAAATCCATGGTAGTGCTTTATTTTACAGACGCAGAAATTTGATACTAATCTATAATAAATTTTTAATGAGCTCAATTAGTGCAATTACCAAAGTCTTTTAACATGTAAAACTTGAAGCTTGTTCAAAGGCAAGTAAACATTTCAACATATATGAAAAATCAAGTTTCCAGTGATTTGGTGATGAATATGTGAATAATTACATGGACTTCAAATGAAGCTTTTCTTTTAAGGAAATTCCATTTTTGATATAACTAGCACTCAATTACGCAGGTCTTTATTATGGAATTGTTTGGAAATTTGGAAATTACATGTAAAATAGCCCACTACCAAAACTGTCTGCAGGTTTAAGAGGCTCACCTTTAGATATGAAATATCCCGGCTGGCAAAACTAACATATACTTTATATTATTTTAAATATCATCTGAAAAAATTCACTGATATAACAACAAAATTTAATGAAACTTCCAAAGGCCATGAATTTCACAATAAGCTGAATTTACTTAAAAGGCGAGCCAGAGTTTGTCAAAATAAAACAATAAAATGATTAAAAAAATTAGCTTCAGTTTTACTTAAGGTCTGAACTTTAACCTGCCTGAACGTCCAATAGTTATTTCACCCTTCAGCTGATCGTCCTACAGCGTCCTTCAATACGTCCAATAAGCATCAGCTCTCTGTCTGTTTCTACCTCCAAACCTCTGAACCTCAGCCCCAGAGGTCAGAGGTCACACCTGCAGCACCACCTTTAAAAAAACCATAACAGTCCAACATGGCTTAAAACCACCTCCGCGGAATAAACCGAACCTCAGCGTGACTCTCTGCATTGTCTCCTACCAGAGCAACAGGACGCCGAGCTGCAGGAGAGACTCTCACCTACTGAACGTGAAGAAGACGAAGGCAAAGAAGAAGAGGGGGGGGGGTCACTGCGGAGTCCCAAACAGTAAAGATTAAACAGGGTATATAGAGTGTGAAGTGCTCACTCAGCAGAAAAGTCAGCCCTCTTTATGGTAGCGGAGCCACCTCAGACCAATGGGCCGGCAGGCTCCAGAAATACCCGCCAACTCTCCGAGGAACATCGTAAATTTCTGCTGCAGGAAGTCGCCTCCCTGGACTGGGCGCTCGGCTCCACGCTATCGGGTTCCCCCTCCCCTCCTCAGAGACAAGTGAGGGGATGGAGCGATTGTTACACAACGGTCGGCGCGAGAGCGGCACTGACGTGACCCACCCCCCCAACAATTCCATCTTCCTTTATAGCTGCAGCTATAGAAGCATGTCAGTCAAAATAAAGCTCAACAGCGTCAGACAGCTGAGGCCTCACATTAACTTCAGGTGAACTGCTTCAAACGGAGGGAGGGAGGACTGTGGATTTCATCCCTCATCGCTTCACGTGGAAGCATGAAATCAAGTCATCTCTCTCCAACCAGCAGAGGCAGGAGGAATAACTGCATCACGCAAAAACTGTGTCAGCTGTGTCCCGATAAACGGCAACTAATTAGCACTAAGATTTTCATTCAGTTATTTAATTCCAGTAAACTGACTTGATCTTATCCCCAAGACAAGCGGCTGCAGGTAAAGTCGTTCTGCTGCATCCTTCTTTCATTATGGGCTCAGCGGAACAAAACTAACACGATGTAAAGATGTTTGTTAGAAGGACAATCAGAAATATGTGTATCTTCATTCTTTCTGATTGAGTCACTGAACCAGCTGGGGATGTGGTTGGTGATTCACAGGGATAAATATAACATACACACCCTTAATCCATAAATACCTGGACTATTAAGAAGTTGTTTTTTTATATATTCCACGTGTCTTCAAGACCTTCAGCAAAAACTGAACTTTCAATCAATGGAAAACATTTTTCGCATCTTGAAATTTATCACTGAACTCTACCACTAAGGTCATAAATTCTGATTTCCCCACATGGACACCAGCAGAACTCGTAGGAGATCCAGACCTTTAGACCTAAAGATACCACATATGCTAAATTTAGGGGGAACGTGTCTGAAAAAGGTTTCACTTATAAACATCATTTACATGTAGTTTCAGCCCAGAATTGGTAGAAAGCAATTCACCACTAATTTTCACATTTTTATTATAAAAGTTAGTAAAACTTTCAGGAGGTTAAGCAAAATTTCAGGCAATAATAAATAAAATATGAGAAAAGGAAATTGTTACTCACCGTTTGTAGAACTTCGTATTGCTGCAGCTCAGATTTTCAATAATCACCAAATGGGATGAAGGGTTGGAGCAAAAAAATCGTGATTTTTAAAGGAAATACTTGGCCAGAAGCTACGTTTGAGGACATGCAGGATGAAAAACCAACCAGCAGAGAGCAGAGGGAGAGCAAGGATCTCTGCTGACATCTGGTGGTTCGACATGAGCAACCCACTCAACTGAAAGATAAATATACTCTACACCATGGGGGGGGGCAGAAATGATATCAGTTTGATCTAAGGGAAACTTTAAGTCACTTCTTTACCCTGCAAACAAACCCTGCTTTGGAATTAGTCTCAATTACTATGTAAGACTCTTTGTCCAGGGGAAGACGTCTCAGGGTTCAGAAAGAGAAGAAGTAAGAGAATTTAAGATAATCTCGTGCTTAATAGAATAAATGAAACAAAACCAAACAAATCGCAACTAAAAATAAATCCTTTCACTTCTAAACTTCAAAACATCGTCTGTAAAAAAACTGCAGAATCACAGCGTTGCCTTATTCCAAAAAAAAAGACATTTAATAGCACAAGTTTTTTTCCAATTTCCATGAAAAAGGTGAGAAGTAACAGTGGGAGAGATGCAGCAGCCCAGAGGAAGTGAAAACGGAAAGTTGAATTTGAAAGTCTTTAGGAGGTCTCGAACATCTTCTTCCTGTCAGCCTTGTCTTCGACATTCTTGCGCCAGTCGCCGACGGCCTCCACAGCCTGAGAGATGGAACAGATGCCATGAGACGATGTAGTCATTGAATCCACCATCACTTTGATGTCAGAAACAAAGACCGAACGATGACTCACCTCCTCCTTCACCTCCTTCTTGACCTGCTTCAGGTTGGCCCTCAGGTCCATGGTCACCTTGTGTTTGCCGCCCAGCAGGGCCTGGAGCATGGCGTCGGCGGACATGCGCACCTTCTTCAGGGCGGGCTTCTTCACCCCGGCCAGCTCCACCACCTTCAGCTTCAGTTCCTCAATCTGAGAACACAACCAGAGGCTCAGAGACTAAACACAGAGGAAACCCCCAAAGACGACGATAGGGTCGAATGGACTCACTCAGAATCAAGAGACTCAACCTTGAGACTCAACCGTGACGGCAAACCTATAGCACCAGTCAATATATTAAAAACCTTGGTCCCAGTACAGCATCTATACAGAAGACGCCTCTACCTCCTTGTCCGTCTTTGCCACTTTGGCCTCGGCGTCGTATCTGTCCTCGTCGATCTTGTCCAGGGCCTGGTGCAGCTTTTTGCAGATTTCCTGTTGATTTGAAAAGAGAAAAGTTGTATAACCTGAGTTCCTTCCCTCTTTAGGACACAGAGTGAAGTTCTATCCATGTGTTTGAGGTTTAAAGGTTTTGGGGGCGGTTTTACCATCAGAGCCGCCTGGTCTCCGCTCAGGTCAGGGGCGGCGCATTTCTCCGCCATGTAAGCCTCTTTGGTGGCCGCGATGTCGTTGGCTTCCTGCTCCAGCCAGTTGGCGGCGATCTGCAGCATCAGGCTCTGCAGGATGACGACACAGAGACTCCAGGTGATTGCATTCAACGTTCGGGTTAAAGCTGCATAACTGATTGTTTTCTGCCCATTAGGGGGCATAAGAACTCTACAACGAGCAGCTAGAAACACAGCTCGGATATGTTATTACATAATAGAAGATCATTCCGCTGGAAATGTCTGTTTCCAACTGAATTAGCCTGAACCCGATTTATTTTCCTGTGGATAGTAAGGAACTTCTTTCTGCCATTACCTTGAGATGATGCCTGCGGCTTGATGTCATCTTCTTTCCCCTGGAATTAATGACAACTTAATATTAATAATAACATTAAATGATGAATGTTATTAAAATAATTTGGTCAAAGGTGAAAATTAGTGCTGCAACCAATGATTATTTTAATCTTCGATTAAAGTGCTGATTATTCTATCAATTCATTCTATGGTCCATATAATGCCAAAAAATAGTAATAAATGCGAATTACAAACTGACATCTTCAGATGTCTTTTTTGTTTGATTAAAGGTCTGGAAAAAAACATTTTATATATGATAAAGAGAAGCAGTGATTTCTGCCATTTTAGAAGCTGGAACCAAATAATATTTATTATTTTTCCACAATTTATGCTTGAAAAAACAACTGAAAAAAAAAATTTACTGATTATTTTTCTTTCGTTTGACAAATCAATCAATAAACTACTTGTTTCGGCCTCAAAAAAATTGGCTGTTATTCCATTTCCTCTCTTTACCAAATCAAGATTGTGGAAGTTTCCGTTGTAGGAATGATACTTTGTTTTGGAAACTAATTTGATTTCAGAAAACAGTTCTAGTTTTTTCTCAGTGAGAAGTTTCAAAGAACTGATATTTCAAACCAAATAAAATCATACTCACTCAGACATCTTGGCTCCTTCCTGGTTTCAGACTCTGTTGATAACCAGGGAAAACAAAAACACAGTTAGGAAAAAAACTGTGGGACAATTTAAGCTAAACATTAGATGTTTTTCTATTATTTATTTTACAATCTTCTCATCTTTTTTTTTTTTTTTTTTTTACTGTCATTATTGAAATGATTGTCTGAGACCTTGCCTGAATAAAATAAAGTGTAAAATGAGCTAAAATGATAATTGCAATCAATTCAAAAATTGCTAAGCAGAACTGAGGTCTGATTTCACACAGCTTCAAACTATGAAACCTATATCGCTAATTCTTCTTTTCTACTAAGAATTCTATATAAATTACAAACTTCCATTCTGGTGGTTTAGAGAATTTTAGATGGAACAAGGAGGCTCTGCATTTCATGACACACAATGTCAGCTTGCATCAGTTAAGACCTTTGACCTTTGAACTTTCAGTTGCTAAATTGACTCTTTGATTGACAAGAGGAAAACTGCACCTGTTCAGTTTTTAGCTTCATTTCAAAAGCAAAATGTCTCATCAGCAGCTTTATAGTTTTACTGACTTGAAAATGATTCACTGGTAAATTGATTTGCTAATGTACTGTGATCGCTAATGTATTTTATATTCTAATACCACCATTGTAAAGTTAATATTAATATTTCTATCTAATTTCTAACATTTGCTGGTCACTTCACTGTGCATTTAATTCTTCGGGTTTAAGCCATGAAATTAAATTATATTAAATTATAGCAAGGTTTTTTGTCTTAAAAAAAGAGAAAAATGTCTTTAGCAATGCCTTGTTTTAATCTAAAAAGTGATTAAAACAGCATAAGCTGCTTCCCAGTTGAAATAAATCAACATCATTATATTATTTCATAAAGTATGATTACAAAAAACCGAGATCAACCACAGCATCTTCGCCTAAAATTTTTTTAAAACTTCCTTAACCTTACAACTTGTTGTAATAACTCTGTGTTAAAACTTAATGTTTAGTTACTTTGAATTTGATGTTGCACTTTCTAATTTTTTAAAATATATACTGTATTTTTGAAATATCTTTTGTGAATGAACATTTTGAATTGATGATTTTTATGCCCTATTTTAATTTTTTTTTTTTTGACCTTGTCTTTGCCTGGTAAAGAACTTTATAACCACATAAATCATCTACAACATTATAACCAGTTCCCACATTTAGTGTTGAGGCCGATCAGTAGAATATTTATGTTTGATAAATTATTTTCTCTCCATCTGGAAACTGGAAAACATAACAATTATGACGTGTAACTAGAACCAATAAACCATTTAAAAACTATAAATTTTCCGCGTCTCTTTTACTTTATCCATGTTTGTCAACCTGCGGTCCGAGGGCCACTCGGGGCCCGTCTGCAGGTTCCAGGGGACTCGTCTGTCTTTGGTCATTTCTCTGTTGTAAAAATAGAAACTTTTGGATCAGGAACCACGAATCCTGAGCCAATTGCAGCCACCGCTAATCCTGACTCGGGGGTCAGAGGTCAAAGATGACATTTATGATGAACTCTTTATGAGCCTCAACATTTACCCGACGACAGGAGACAAGAGGCAAGTAAGAGCAAGTGGCGATATTCAGGTATGTAATGATCAACATTAAATAAATTCCAGCGTTTTAAAACCAAACTCCATTAAAATTTTGACTAATTTTATCTTAGACAACTCAGTTCTGGAGAACAGCTAATTCAAACAGCTTCGTATTTTATTTATGAAACATTTTAAAATGGTTTATCTTTCCTGGAAGTTTCTACTGAATATTCAATCTTCCGTTCCCATCTTTAATCTCACACATGGTTATGTTTGAACGATAACGCCGGCGTGTTTGCAGCATCTGTGGTTACATCACAGTTTTCTTCTTTCCCTGCTGACCTCACAGGTCTGGTTTTGGGCCTCAACCGTCAGCAGTAATCTGATATTTGGGTTATTTTTCACTCAGAGGTAATCAGCTGCACCAGCGGTAAAGTGAAGCAGAAAAAGTGAACGTAGTATTCTGTACAAATCCAAAAAATATTCAGTTCTACAAGTATTACAGGATGATAAAGAAGGGCAGATTTAAGAACCGACAAAATTCTGAGTCCAAGCCTGGTATTTGATTAAAATTAAGGTGCTGGTTTAGAATTTTTTTTTATAAAAAACAACTGGAAGAACCTAAATCTAAACCTTTTGCTTGAAATTAAGTCATTATATATATTCCTTTACATCGGAAAAAAACTCATAAGCTGAGCCCCAATAAGGGATTATTTCTCAAATATGAACAAAAAAAAATTTATTTTACTTCTTCTAAACCACATTCGGCAAAAAAGTGAAACTTTCTGGAACAAATCCACCATCATGTTTGCTGCTGTTCATCATCTGCCCTTTAGCCTCTAAAATCCACAAAGTAAAAGAGTTTCTCACCTACAAAGTGATGAAGAGAAGGACGATGAGGAGGACTGACTGGGAGACAGTGAGGGAGTCACAGACCTGGAGCTGATATCTGTGGGGGGGGGGGTATATATGGGGTTGGATGGGCGTTCAGAGGTTCCTCTTTATGGCCATGAGGAGCTCTGAGCCCAACCGGGGCCAAATGAGCTCCTGAAATACCTTCATCCTTTGACCCCCACAACTCGTAAATCGTCCATCAGTGGAGCCCGGTCGGTCCTCGTGGTCAGCGGTCCTCGGTGGGACGGGTCAGGCTGTCAGTTGGCCCCTGAGGACGCCGACCAAAGAGTCAAAAAACGGGAAGAAAAAACATCACATTTTACCTCTCGCAACATTAAACATCCAGTTTGTCCTAATAGACACAAGGAGATTTCAAAAAACTTGTATTTTTATAATAAGGGACCTTTTAAGACAAACCTGATTCTTTGCTGCTTCAGATCTTTCTGGATTCAGACTCTGAATTGCCTGAAAAAACAGACAACAGACAAATTTTTAAAAAGCAAGAGTAAATAAAAACATCTGTATTTATGAACAGCTGCAGGCAACATGTCACCAAGAGTGAAAAACACAGACAACTGAGAAATCAAGCAGACGCCGCTCACCTGTGTGTGTGTGTGAGAGACAGACTGGCGTTCAGCTCTGATCGGTGATCAATGATCTGATCAATTCAGCCCATTTGGAAAAACAGTTGTGTCTTTATCAGCGAAGGAACAAGATAATGACGTCATTTAGTAACAACCGAGACTCAAAAGAGTTTGAAAGTGTTTAGCAAAACTAAAAACTAAAAAAAAAGTAATTAAAAAAAGGATTAAAAGATAAAAAGGTATTTTAAAATGGTTCAGCATTTCCTGTGACCTCGTTTACATTTTCACACTAAAGGAATCTGCTTTTGTGGGTTTCCATTTTTTTTTTTCAACTTATTTTTACATTGTTTTTTGTTTTTTCAGTCTGTTTCACAGGAAATTTTCGTTTCTAACATTTCGTGATTTAAAGCCCAACGTAATAATGATAATAACAATCTGTCACCAAGTGTTCGGGAGGACTGAAGACCGAACACAGGAACAGGCCGAAGAGCTCTGCTGACACTGTGTGGTCGGCGGTGGGTGAATCCACCTCCCAACACTTGTACACCGAGTCTGTTATTTCAGATGCTCAACACCACGTTAGCACTGACATACGCTGTAGTGGTCCTGGGACGGTGGCCCTGCGGGGACACAGTATCTGGGCTTCTCTGAAAGCAAATCTCTTTATACCACAGCATTTTTGTATGCATATATGTAGAAGTAGTGATTTCCTGTCCTAGGAAAGATTTGAAACTTGGGTAAAAGATTTAACTTTTGTCAGTTCTAATGTAATTATAAAAAAAAAAAAAAAAAGCATTTTTGGTTTTCAAATGAAACTAATTTTGAATCTCAATTTAAAAAACAGAGCTTTAAGTCCCTGGGTCACTTAAAAGGCCTTAAACATTTACTTTTCATATAAAAACAGGTATAAATATAAAATTTTTATATGAAACGTATACACTGACTTGAGCACGGCAAATCATTCTCGATCTTGGGGAGACACATCTTTGATAAAATATTCTAAACTCAAGGTTCACTTCTTGGCTTTTTTTCCTAGGGCTTTCAACTTTATGTCACAGCCTCCTTCAGCAAAAATCTTGCCCAGTCGTCTCCATGTAAACTTAAGGTGAGACCTGGGACACGGGTTATGTAGGGAGGGGGCAGAAGAAGGCCAAGGGATGTGGTTGAAAGCTGTGGAAACACTAGCAATTACCACCGTGAGTTTAGAGCATTTTTAAGGTGAATATGTTTTTTGTTGTTGTTGTTTTCTAATCTTATACTAAATAAGAAATTTCATCCTTTTAACTTAATAGAGAAAAACAGATAGTTTTTCTATCAAATCTATTATTTTGTAAATGACAGAGGAGCAGGTCAATATTCACTTTTCACAGCTTCCTGAACAAAAGACTTTAGACAACTCAGTCTCCTTTGGAAATTAAGTATAAATATTTTGGAAAAATAAAGCTGGTTTTCCAATTGCGTTGCAGTGGCAATGTAACTGCCGGCTGGATTATGTTATTGGGCTTTGACAACAAAAGTTCCAAGTTTGGGAAAAATGGTGGTTCTGGTTGAGTGTAAATAAACAGGTTGTGTCTTTCTTCACCGTAGACTGTTTCTGTATTAAACCAGAACCAGGTTCTGTGAGAGTTTGAACAGAACCAGAAACCAGTTTAAGATGCTGGATTCACTACAAGTGGATCAGAAAATTTGACAGACAAAAAAGTTAAAAAAAAAAAAAAAAAAGTCTGTGAACGTTTCACTGGTTTGTTAAGTTTCAACATTTTTGTACTTTGCCAGAACGTTTACTAAAAAAGTCATCACTTGGTGTTAATAGAAAACATAATCCAAATAGCGTTACAGCTCCTTCTAAGAGCATCTTACTGCAAATCTGTTATAATAAACATAATTTTCTTGGGTTGTCTTAAACATGGATATTGTGTCTTGTCCCTCACTGACGTGCACAGCACTACAAAGAGCACAACACGACCTCAGCAAGGCTCTGATCCACCTTACAGCAGGATTCGTCTGGTTACAGACTTCAGTTACATTCGTCTTTGAGTTTAACCAGAATGTGTAAAACTTATTTTCCCAATTTCTGGGAAAAGTTTTTTTTTCAATTGTCAATTTTTGCTTACGATTGCCCGAACTCTTTTTGATAGAAAAAGGGCAACAACTCTGTTTCGAGGTAAGTTCTGCTTTAACGTTTGATAAAAACAAACAAAAAAACCCACACACACAGAAAAAACAACGAATACGTCAACGATGCTGTGACGTTTAGTTTTTCTTTTAAGATCATTTTAAATCTGATGTAGGTGTGTCATGCACGTCCTCTGCAGTGTTGTGCATCACTGAGTCAAAGACAGAATACCTCATGAAAGGAGATGTAGGAAACCAAACACATTTATTACAAAATAACACTAAGAGCAGGAGGTTGTCAAAAGTGAACATCAGCACAGAGCGAAAAGAGGAAGTCACACTACAGAGTAAAAGTCTCGTATTGTGAGGGAACGGTGAGATCAGAGGGTCTTTTCCTGTCTTAGCCACTCGCTATACAAATGTACAATAACAGACCAAGCTGAAACTTACAGATTTAATGAAACAAAAGGTATTTCAATTCAATGAAAAATTTCATAAATTCCATAAAAAGTGCCAACAGCCCAGAGCAACTAAAAGACCAGGGTTAAGTTCTTTAAGAGGTCTCGAACATCTTCTTCCTGTCGGCCTTGTCCTCAATGTTCTTACGCCAGTCGCCCACCGCCTCCGCAGGCTGCACGACACAAATAGTTCACAGTCAACAGGTGTCAAACAGTGTGATTGCACTCTTATTACCTGTCCGACTGCCTTCCTGTGACGACTCACCTCCTCCTTGACCTCCTTCTTGACCTGCTTCAGGTTGGCCCTCAGGTCCAGGTTGACCGTGTGCTTGGAGCCCAGCAGGGCCTTCAGCATGGCGTCGGCGGTCATACGCACCCTCTTCAGGGCGGGTTTCTTCAACCCGGCGAGGTCCACCACTTTGGTCTTCAGGTCATCGATCTGGGGGGGACCGGGTAGTTTCAGGGTGTGATCAAGCCAAAAGCAGACTGGTGTTTTTGTTTAAATGGTAAGTCTTCTAATTCCATTAACTGTATTTCTAATTATGTATTTTTCGCATCATCATCGTCATCATCAAATCCTATGAAAACACTAAAACCATAACTTAACTCATCCTAATAATGAGTATTTCAAGTGTATCAATGCCTGATATTCACATGTGACTACTACTGTAAAAACACACCACTTAACCTTTTTCATAATTCATAATTTCCTGGGGGTTTTTTGCTGAAAAAAAAAATATACATATCACAAATATAAAGAGTGCTTCATAATTGTATCAGTTATTAAGTTATAATTAGTATCACATTATGAAGATCTTCGAAATATCCCAGTAATTTTACCACTAATAAACCTGGAAATTCATAATTAGGAAAATATGATAAAGTTTCCCATAAAATAAAGTGTTACCAAAGTTAAACTTGAACAAAAATTTTTGCATAAACCGTGTAACACAAAAACAGTCACAATTAAACTGGCTGTTTGTGGCAGAAGTAAAATCCCCAGTGGTCAGACATTGGCAAACAGCTGCTTCACGTTCAGCCTGGATAATTCTTAACTTTACCACGAATTTTTTCTCCTCAACATAATGACTCTAGTGTGGAGAACAGCTTCAGGGGCTGGACAGCAGGAGGAGGTGTACCTCTTTATTAGCCTTGCCCACTTTGGTCAGCAGGTCGTACCTCTCTTCATCCCTTTTGTCGATGAGGGCATGCAGCTTTCTGCAGGTGTCCTGAAATGGGAAAGGCAGACCTGAAGTTTACGTATTGATCACATTCACTGATGGATATTATACCTCAAATAGCTAATAATTATACCGACAGTAGGCTGCTTACATTAACTGAGAATTTTAGGTTGTCTTCAAGTAAAATGAAACATCATCCGCATAAAGTTAGATAAAGAAACAAAGACACAACTGAAAGTAGGACAAAATAAAGGTTTTCGGTCCATGTTTTTGGGCTTAAATTTGGAATAAATAAGACTAAATGTCACGAATCACCAACTAAACAGACTCCGATGCTGAGATGGTGATGCGTGGAACTCTAACGTTGAGGCATCTCTCACTATGAGGGCGGCGTGGTCACCGGTCAGGTTGGGTGCGGGACATTGTTCGTCCATGTAGGCCTTCTTGTTCTCTGCCAAGGTCTTCTTCTCCTGTTCAATCCACTTCGCCGCGATCTGAAGCATTATGCTCTGCAGGATGGAAGAACACTCAGCAGTCAGTCAGAGAAGAAAACCACCTGTGACATTTAGGTCACATCTGAGGAGTTATGTTATGTCAGGTCAGCGCTGTTTTGATTTTTCCACATGCAAAAGGGACGATCAAAAGGTGATTTTCAAAATTAACAGTTGGCAATTGACATTCAATATTCAGCTCATCCCCCCTCAAGCACATGGTTGGGTTTTCACAAGTGACAACTAAAAACAAAAACGAAAACAAAAAGAAAAACAGAAAAGAAAAACGGATTAACCTAAATTATACAAATGGTTTCTGGGTTGGGTTTTTTTTGGCATTTCTTTAGCAAAGTTGCTCTTTTACGTCTCTAAAAAGACGTCTTTGAACATCACCTTAGGTGGCAACTTTCCATCTCCTTACTAACCGAAACAGGAAGCAAACAGTTCAACTCATTCAGGTCAACATGGGACTAAAACGGGGCCATGAGGAACATCGATGTGACTCTGAGCCAGTAGGCGATAGAACGCTGACAATCAATAAAACATGACGACAGAAACAAGCTCAGCAAACATCATCCAGATTAAGCTTGGTCACATCAGCCACATATATAACATTGGTCACCACAGTTATGCAGATAACAGAGGACTTTCTATTTCATTGCCCACAGAAGACTTGTCCCCTTTAAAATCATTTATAGGAGATTATCCAATGATTGGCTGTAGAACTGACATCCTGGTGGCAGGTGCAAAAGAGTCCAGGACATTAAAAATGAGCATTTTTTAAAAAAACTTTGGAGAAGTAATGGAAGCTGATCTGACAGCACCACATTCTGCCAACTAAGAAATATGAATCTACTGAATCTACTCACAGACTCATCAGCTCCTTCAGAAAGCTGCTCTGACCTGCATCTTCTATTGTTTGTGTGTATGTGTGTATGTGTGTGTTTGTCTGGTTGTGTGTATGTGCACATTTTTTCACCTTGAACTGCTTCTGTGTGAAATGGTGCAATAACTGTAAAATTTGATTCAATTCACTTGTGATTCTCTTCCATTTCTTGCATTTGATCAGGGCCTGGCTGAATTGTATTATTGTTGTTGGTATTGTTGTTGTTGTTTTTGTTGTTATATAATTTGTGGAGATGACTTTTTTTCCTTTAAATTGCCATAATTACTCCTGTATTCATCTTATACCTGAGTTGATAAGCTTAACTCAGGTTCAATGTCTGTAATGATGAAGGAGCCAAGTTTAAAATCTGAAGCACGGCTTTAATTTACTGGGAAATTGTGCATTTTCATGCATTTTGTGTTTTTTCTTCCTTTTCTGTTTTTTACTTGGTCCAAAGCCTTTAGGGTTTCCTCTCTTTTTTGCTGATTTGTGTGAAATAAGTTTGATTATTTTTAGTCAACATGTAAAACAACTTCAATCCAGAGCAGTTTTTGAGCGTCAGCAGCTTCCTCTCAGCTCCTTTGGTCATGAGATCACACTGACACACCTCGATTAGATTTAACCAGCAGGTGGCGTCGTCGAGCTATGAACTGCCTCAGCTCAGACAAGTCTGTGCATTCAGACAACTGTGATGACTGAGGACCATAGAGGATTTGAAAGGAAAGCAACTGAAACCAGCACATCAGTTCCACTGAACGTCAAAATCACGGCTGTGAATCCTGATCCAACATTATAATCAAAGCTACTTTATTAAACTCCAGTTAAAAACTGTCTCCAGCCAATCACAACTGCGACAATCTGAAATAAGAAGAATCATGTAAGCTAAAGTAAAAATGTTTTACAGGCTTAAACATTCACCCAAAACAAACGCACAACACACATTAAAAATATCCAAACACATCTGCAAACAGAACTGCAGATTTTCTGATATTCTATAGTTATGCTGATCAATAACGCTACCGATCAACAGGACGTTCACTTGTAATCAATTTATCTTGGTTGAAAAAGGGACAGACTGGTCCTTTAACAGAGAACCATGTCGATCAGCTGCTGGTTCTGTTAATCAGATGCCGGTTCAGTTAGTCAGGTACCAGTTCAGATGAACAGGTACCGGTTCCACTGACCGGTGACGGTTCAGTTAGTCAGGTACCAGTTGCTGACCGGTACCGGTAGACTGAACCGGTACCAGTCAGCGGTCAGTGGAACCAGTACACAGGACCCAGAACCGGTACCAGCAGAACAGAACGGTACCAGTCAGCGACCCCAGTACCACCACCACCAGTCGTCAGCGGGAACCAGTACACGGTCAGCACAGCAGAACGGTACGGTACTCATATCCAGCGCAACCGGTACCAGTCAGCAGAACCAGTCAGCAGAACCGGTTCTGATACCGGTACCGGTTCTGCTGCGTTGACGGGTACTGGTTGCTGACTGGTACCGGTTCCGCTGACTGGTACCGGTTCAGTTAGTCAGAACCAGATTCTGACTCTCGATTCTGCTGACTGGTTCTGCTGACCGGTACCGGTTCAGTTAGTCAGAACCAGATTCTGACTCTCGATTCTGCTGACTGGTTCTGCTGACCGGTACCGCTACAGACGGACTGAGAGCGGCTGCAGACGGTGTCATACCTTCAGATGATGCTTGCGGCTTGAATGCATCCTTTTTCTGTGAAGAGCAAAAACAAACTGTTACCTGGACAGGAAACGGTCTATTAAGCGGATCGGTCATTGGTTCCGACCGAGGTGGAGAATAACGTTCTGCTCAGAGGTTCTGCTCTTTCCTTCAGGTTCTCCGTCAGTTCATAAATAATTCAAACAATTCATTCCTATTATTCTATATTTATAGGTTTGATGATGTTGCTGGTGGTCGACTAAACACGTGAGAAACTTTTTCTTTTTTCTTCTTCCTTTCTCTTTTTTCTCTCTGACTTTTCTTCATCCCTCCTTACGTCCTTACCTCACTTTCGTTCTGTCCTCCGTAAATTCCTTCTCTTTCCTGTCTTCCTCTGCTTCTATCCTCCTATTTTCCTTCCATTCTCACCTTTTTTCTTTGTCTCTTTCTTTATGAGCTCTCTCATATAAGACAAAAGGACTTTCTTTCTTTCTTTCTTTCTTACCTTCTCCTTCCTTCCATTATTTTTCTCTTTTCTTTTCTCTTTCCTCTTTGTTTCCTACGTCCTTTTTTCTCTGTCTTACTTTCTTCCTTCCTGGTTTTCTTTCTCTTTTTTCTCTCTAACCTTTCTTCATCCTTCCTTGGTTGTCTTTCTTTCTCTTACTGTTTCCTTTTTTCCTCCTCCCAAATTTCCTTTCTTTTCTCCTGCTTTCCTTCTCTCTTTCTTTCTTTCCTCCTATTTTTCTTGCATTCCTTCCTTTTTTCTCTCTTTTCTTAAAAAAAGGAATTTCTTTTTCTTTCTTTCTAATTTTAATTTCTCTTTACTTATACATTTAAACTCTGTGACACTTCTTTGTTTTCTGTACCATTATTTCCAACATATAAAAACACATTGAAAACATCCTTTTTTGACTGCAGTATAACATTCAAACACTAAAATTCAAGAATGAAAAAAGTCAAAACTTACTCGTGTGACATGTTGGCGGTTTCTTTTCTTCTCACCCTGTTTAAGGAGAAAAAAAAGAAACTTGTTGGGACATTGAGGGATAATAAATGAATAAATTTAACAATCTCTCTGCTCAAATATCAGAGGCCTTCCTCCATATGACATGCGATCCCTTCAAGCGGTTGATGAGCGGCCGAGTGGTGGCGGAGCTAAGTTTGGAGTTGGGGTCAAATGTCACCGCTGACGCCTGCGTTAAGCCCCTTTACAGGTGTTCAAGACTGAATATCCTCCAGGAGTCAACACTTCAATTCCTTTCGCGGGGCGGAAACCCTGCGGCAGAATGTGCTGAGACTGTGTGTGAGCTGCCAACACCGAGCCATCAATACAAAATCCCTCACACACAGTGTGCACTTGAACCCGTCCAAACAAGCCCCCCCACCCGGTCCCGGATCACATTACAAGTTATTTTAACTAAAAATATTACAAGGCTTTGGTCTTTCATCCCATCTAATGAGCCTAGAAATGTCAGAATCTTGAAACTGGAACTCAACATGTTGGCAAATAAGAGACATGATGAATAACTTAAGTTACTGCATAAGAATTTTTATAACAGTGTAATTTAAAAAAAAATCCAAAAATAAGCAAAATATTTTGGGGTATTTTCCAGATTAAAACTCAAAAAAAAAAAAAAGTGTCTAATCATGAGAATTCAATTTTAAAACTTTCGAAATCAATCAAATACTTTGAAGATGAGAATAAACCTAAAAGAAAATATTTGTCATAGCAAGACACTTGATATTATAATGCTCTTTTTTCCAGCTTAAAACAGAAGAAAACTATAAAAAAAAAAAAGAAGGAGGAAAAAAAGCATTGTTTAAGTGTTGAGATCACATTTCAAAACTTTTCAGATCAAATACACTGAAAAATATTTTTGTCATAATTAGTTAATTAGCAATTATGACAAAAACATTTTCAGTGTATTTGAACTCCAGAAAAGTCCAGACCAAGGGAAGAGATCAAAATTCTAAAACATCCCTAAATCAGACAAACATAATACCCTGAATTTAAAAAAAAATTAAACCTTTCATGAGCAAATTTATCTCCAATGCATTTAATAACTTTTTCCAGACCGACCTCCAGAAATCTCCAGTCCCAGTGCAGAGGTAGGACTTCTTATCTTTCTATTTAAAAAATTAAACTTTACTGTTTACTACAAACACAACTTTCAGCATCACTTTCACAACAGTGTTTGATCCATCTGTACAACTGTCTAATTTTTAGAAAAGAAATTCCTGAAACGAGAAGAGAAACTGGAACAAGTGGAACTATCTCAACCGATCTCAAACAGATTTTGATCCTGTTTGGTGAAATATTAAATCTCGGCAGTTGAATTTGACACCGAACAACTTGTTAAGATGGTTGTATTTACAAGTTACTCTCTAAAAATAATGAAATCTCATCATCCTCTCATGCAAATGGAGACTTGAGCTAAAAATAATCCAAGCAGAGAAATCAAGTTTCTAAACTGAACAGAACAATCCAATTGTTCAAAACATAGAACAATAAAATCTTTAGTTTACCTTAGTTTACAGGAAAAACTCAAATCTCTAAGCTTTCCTAAACAACCAGATGCTTCAAAAATGAGACGTAACAATTAGAAATGGACAAAAACAAATCATCAGCGAAAGCCTGAATTAAACAAATGGCAATCATCCAACCTCAGTTCATTAAAATTTCTGTGCAGTGCAGTTTAAACTCAGTCCTCAGATCTCATACTGCAGTAATCAGCCCTCTCCTTCACGCTGGATCACTTTTCCCTCCACTTACTAACAAACCCCCTCGAGGTCAGGACTTTCATCACCTTAGCACTCCTCAGGTCTCCTCAAAAAGACTGTAAAGACTCTAAGTCTGGATCGAGCTGGCTCCGTCCAGGCATGCAGAGAGGAGCAGGAGGAAGAGGAGGAGGAGGAGGAGGAGGAGGAGGAGGAGGAAGAAGGGAAATCGGTCTTACCTACGACGAACAGAAAAAGGTCCAGGAGGAGGGCAGCAAGTGACCAGCGACAGTGGGAAGAAATCACCCTCGGGGGTGTATATATACAAGGGCTCGGATATGGATATGGAGCTCCTGTTTATGGAAATGCAGGATCCTCAGACCAATCGGCCGTCAAGCTCCTGAAATATCGTCAACACCTGCCAACTTCCCCCTGTAAATCAGGCATCGCCGAGGAGGAGCCTGATATCATTTTAGGACCCTCCGCTCGGTGCCACTGGGACACTATAAAAGGGAGGAAGGTATGATGATGCTTCACATTCGCCATTAAACCATCAGAGTCCAAACGTTTGACCAGATGAATGAGGCGACTGGTGGAAGGACAGTGGGACACCGGGGTCATTTCTGTGTTTCTGTGTTTCCGGCTTGTCATCATGTCGAAGGCGCTCGAGTACCCTTGAGTTTGAGTGACTGGCTTCTGATTCAAAAGTTATTGGAAAACTGGAGGGTAAAGTGGTGGATTCTTCGTTCATGAATCCCTCTACATGGTTAAGCTGGTGCAGGGAACCATATTCATGGCCTGATGACAATTTGGAACCTGGTCTCTGACTTTTTGAGACAGTGATAGAGTGTATCGACTATTCTTCTCTGTGCAAATCGAATAAAATCAGAGAAATGCAGGTCTGGACCAAACCCTTCTTTGGTAAACTCGCCAAAAATGGTCTAAATTTAAAGTAAGAGCTCAAATACAGTTTCAGACTTGAGAAAAACTTTCATCTGTTTTGTTTTGTTTTTAAAAGATTTAATTCAAAAATTCGACAAATCCAACGGCAACTACAGCTTTGCACTGATCCTTACACTGACTTGCATCACATTTCATCATCTGCAAGGTTGACGAGAATGAAATTTGGCTCGAGAGCTGATGAAGACCCAAGTTTTCGAGTTGATAACCACGAGAGGGTTTAGATTCTTTGACATATACAATGAACAAAGGGATCAGGTCAGGAAAAACCCTCCTTACTGACCTTCTCATCAAGTTTTAATGTAAATGGAAATAAAAAGCTACTTTAAAACATCACAATTCATTTCACATAGACTGATATAAAGTCCTAAATATTGGTAGCATCTGCTGTTACCACTTGTAGGTATATTTATGCAGCTTGTCCCCTGAGCTTGGAAGAGGACTGTGTGTTACATTCAGCAGCTTAAGAGATCCTGATTTCTATCTCAAGTTATGTTTGGATAGATTAACAAATGATTAAGAGAATAACAAGAATCAAAGACATCTAAAGACATCCATTAGTGCCAAATTCCATACATAAAACGTATAAATTTAACTTGACTGAGGACTTGTCTTCACCTGAAATTGGATGACGAACCACAAGAACTTTCTGAAGAAGTTCTGTAATCATCCGACTGTAAAAGGCAAAATTCCAGGAGTCAACAGCAGATGACCTTTACCTTTCTGTTCTACAACATTTTTTCAGGTCTAATAAAAGTTCCTCATTGACTTCACAGAACACAGAAAGACATTTAACACAAAGCCGTGCGACAACAAAAACAAAAAACATTTTCCCGAATCTCAAACCCGAGAGGTGCGGTGAACCGCAAGGCTCCTGCGATTCCGGTGAAACAGGCTCAAAAGAGAGAAACCACCAGGGAAACTTTGATATGACTTTAAACTATTGCTCCAGATAAAGTGCTTAACACGCTCCCATTTCTGCCGTCTATAAATATCATATAATCGCCCACTGGCCCGGTTTGCGTTTCATCTTGGATTGCTGCTCAGCATCGTGGATCTGGCCACAGAATGGCTTCCAGACTATTCTCTGGCTGCGGCGGGCCCTCTCATATTAACACTCGGGCTATAAAAATGTGCGGGCATGATTTCAGGTATAGTCATGAAGGCAGATTTTCCATGTGGATAAAGTTATGTCATGACCAAATCATGAAAGCATTCTTGCTTAATTGCTTCAGATTCCTCTAAAGTAGGATTTACCTGAACAAGAAAGCTTCCGGCAACACATACAAGTACGAAAACAGGAAAACACAGGTGGTTTGACAAAACAGTCTAGGATTCAGTCCATTTAAATACCTAACTAATATTATTAATAGTAGTAATTGTACTTAATATTATTATTAATACTACAAGTCCACATATTTAAACCAAAAATAGTTGCTTGTCAGTGTCTTCCAAAGCAAAAAACCATTCCAAAACTTGGGACAGTGTTTTTTCGACATGCGACCTTTATGATCAAGGTCTGGTTAACTTAAGGCAATGAATTGATTGTGGTCAATGTTAAACAACCACTGCCATCGTTTTAACCTAGCATGGTTAAAACGACGGCACCGTTCTAGGGATGGTGCTGCTGGTCAATCAGTCAGTCCATCACTCCAGTTTGGTGCAGACTGAAGTGGTCGTTTACAGTGATTTTCAACTACGTGCTCAATTTCGCAAAATGACCAAACACTTTCCAGCCATATACTATGTTTTGACCTGGTCTTGTTTTGTTTGTCATTCTACAATGTGACTGTTGACTTTTAGGACTCTATTTTAACAAGGTAAGCACATGGTCTAAAGCACATGGAGCAAGTGCATTTATGATATGTCCAAAATACACTTTTCTGGCAGAAAAACAGTTTGCAGCGCCAGGCATGTGATTAACAAGGGTTGTACTAAGTCCCTTAATTAATCATGGGTATATTTTGGGCATGAAATGCAAATAACACAATCAGAGTGCCATCTCTCCTTCCTTTTAAAAGCCGTGTGTCCTTGCACCTTAGCAGATTGCTCTTATAATGTTGGATTTTCCAGTTAGTAATAAAGAATGCTTATATTACATTATGACTAATCGTTATTGAGTACTTGTTTTAGAATATCTTGATGAATACATTAATAAGCTTTCCCATCATAATCTTTTTATTTTTGATTTTTCTTTGTGCACTGCTGCTTGTCCCTGTGTGTGTAACAAGCAGAGTTTAAGTTATTGTGCACCCACCTATGTCAGCACATATCTTGATAATGTCTCCTTAAAAAACAGTAGAATACTGCACAAGTGACTTCAGACATGGTTTTTGTTGGTCAATCGAACAATCGCTTTCGGCTGCAAAAGATAGCATTTACCCAACAATGCACCTGACCTCAGCTGATTCGAGGACCACATGCCCATGGGCACTAAGAAAGGGCAGAGGTGCATTTGCAATATAAACAAAGTGGGTCATCCGGAAATAGCAGAGACCTTTGTGTCAGCTTTTGGCCACGTTGCATGGACTTTAAGATAGGACCCTTAGTCTTGTACATCTGAGGCTTGTTTCCATTATCCTTCTCCTTTTTTGATTTTTCACAGATTTTTCTAACTCTTCTCACAGTTCTCGAATTCTTTAGTGTCCAAATATTCCTAGAGTAAGGTTCACTCGTGAAGTTTTCTGCAGACCTCAGCCAAATCTGATGGTCCTCATTAGTAGTTCATCAGAAGTTGTTCATACATATCCTATATATAAAAGTTTTTCCAGTAAGGAACTCTCAAGATAAAATTCTCAACAGTTTTCAGCCTTTCAGATTATGAAGCCACTGAAACAAGCTAAAAAGGAAATTGTATCATTGTAACCTTGAGGTATTTAACATCTAGCGAGTTTTCTGTTGCCAACATAATAAGGAAAAAGCAATCTGCTGCATTACACAAGTGTAAGTGTTTCAGTAGAGTCTAAGTTGCAGGCAGATGAGTATCGTCACTGAATGGTCTGAATAGTTTGAAACCACTGGGACAGAAACTGAACTGAACCATCTGAAATGCAAAACTACTATGTCAAAGGCAAACGAATTTATTGTTTTTGTCTAAAATAAGTATAACTCATCCAAGCTTCACCCGTTCTACCAAACAAAATCTTGTGAGTTATTAAAGTCAAAGGTGACCCTCTAGACCAGGTCCTGAACCAGTTCTGGGAACCAGCAGCTGGCATAACATGCACATGCATCATTCGTTGACATAAATTGTGTGTCAAAATTATTAATGTGACAAGCAATTCGTGTGCATAAATTATCCAAAAATGTTCCTGCTGGGTTATATATTGATGATGGGCAGAGGACTGTTGAAGTGTGACCAGAAATTTAGGCTTTTCACCAGCTTCGCCACTGAATGAGATCACACTTTGTATAACACAGGGGCACTTATATAAAGACTGTGGTCGTTCATCTTTGAATGAAGCACCAGGGCTGAAAATTTCACTCCTTTAGTGAACAAGGCACTGACAAAAATGTTTGACAATGTCAAAATGTTGGAATAAAGAGCCAAGCGATTCAGAAGGTAAAACCCACCCGCATCCAAGTAAAGAATCTGAGTAATTGATTAATCCTCGTTAACTCTTGTCCAGCGATCACCTCAGACCCGCTGACCAGTAAAAAGTGTCATCAGAGCTACAAGCACTTAGCAGGTCAGGACTATAGGATTGAAGGCTGGGGGGTGGGGGTGGGGTGGGGGTGGTGACAGGTCTGAGTGAGGCGCAGACAGCGGACATGATGGAGTCCGAGTCATGCCGGGAATGTGGTGGTGGAGGGTTATGCTGGGGGGGTTCATGGTTCATGTCTGAAGGACGGCGAGGGAAGCGTGGGGCCTTTCCTCACCACGTGAAAGCATTAATAACTACATGTGTATGTTTACATGGAGTTTGATTCATGCTCCTGGTACTTGTAGTAGTTCTGTTTGGAGACGTTCACCATCTGGTCGGGTTTGGAGCGTGGACAACCACATACCATGCCCCCGTGGGGGTGATATGTGGTCGGATTTACTGCTCCTCACTCAGGGTTTTCCCTGTTTTTCTCAATATGATCATATAAGTTAGAGTAGGGCAAATGTTATTTTGTCATTTTGTTATTTTTCAAAACCTAGTTGCCTGCAATCATTAATTTGGGCAAATAAAATGAGTTGAGCTTGAGTTGAGCTTGTTACTAAGCATATTGAAAATGACTAGTTATGGTTTTTTCATCAGTGCATCTCACCTCAAATTATGAGGAAGAACATCGGCAGAACCCAACACTAATAAGACTAATAACACAATTAATCTTGATGTAAAAAACAAAAATAAAAAATAAAAAGTGTTACTAATGTCTGTCCTGGGCCGTGATCCTCTCTGACCAGACTGAGATTACACCTCTAAGACAGGTGCAGAGGCAAAAAACCAGCGTCTCATTCAAGAACCGTTTGGCCGGAACTAACCGGCACTCGGCCTGGGTTGCCAGATTGGAGCTGTCCGGATAGCCTGTGTCCGTTTTGACATGCAGACCTGGCAACCCCGTGCCCAGCGCCCGGGGCAGGAAACATGGCAGGAAAGATTGACTGTTCAGCAATTGCTGAACAGTCAATGTAAATTTTTTTTGTGGTAACTTCAATCACATCCTGATTCATTTGATTCAAATCCATCGTGGTTGCATATGGAGACAAAATTGCATAAACTGTGTCACTGTTCAAATATCTATGAACCTCACTGTAATAGTGTGACTACTTAGTGGTTCTGTGGTGACTGCCACTGCAAAATTGAGTTGCGGAAAACACCTCAAAAGTCTGCAAAGTTAAGTCAAGTTTATAACTGGCCAGTGGATGTTTTGCTGTTGATCAGTGGTGAGAATCTGTGCGTCAAAGTCCGTGTTAAACTGAAATAGAATCTAACTTTACTTTGAGTCCACTGATTGTAGCAGTTCTGCTTAAATGGATCGATTTCACCCTGAAATCTGGCTGAAATCAGCTGTAGCGAAGTGCAGTGAATGTGAAGTAGCAAAAACACCACAGAAGCCCGACTCTATAACTGTGCAGACCAGGGCAGAGCTGTACGGTTTCTCTTTATGATGCTGTTGGCTGCTGCAGCGCCTCCCTGCTGCCACACATTAAACTGCAGCTCTGACTCACGTCTAATTGAGAACTCAGAGTTTTTAACATTGAAAAATGTGCCAAAATCAACTGCAAAGTGTCCATATTCAAGCATGTATGTATGTATATATGCAGGTTTAATCGAGTGGAGTGAGGCTTAAAATCTATTAGACCAAAGACACTGAAATCCAACATGGCAGGTTTTACCAAGCAGACTCACACAAACTTACCTTTATTCAATCATTTACATTCTTTAAACGTAATAACTGTTTTAAAAATTTCCACTAAGATGTGAAAAAGTTAAACTGACTCCTGAGAAACAAATGTGTCGACCTCATCTTTCTTAAAGGTAAAGAGGAGAATTTATCCATTCACCCACACTGTCACATTTTTTTAGAGGTTGGAGCGTCATCTAGTGGCCATTTGAAGAACTGCAGCCGGGGAAAGTAACTACTGACTGTTGCAGCTGCCTGTTTCATTAATTCTCTTAATCTTGTTATAGTTTGTGAGCAGCACTGTCGGCTGTTCTGTTTGTTTTCTGCCGATGCCAAAATTCTTCAAGCAGGGCAGTTAATAATGATAATGTGGAGAAAATGAAACCCCACTGACAGAGGTAAAGGGGCCGTGACACTAAACGACATCGCTGTCCCTCATGTCTCTTGGTCAGACAAACATGACGCCCACACCAGACTGGGAAGACTGAGCAGTTGAGTCTGGTGTCAAATTTCCACCTTCAGCAAGTGAAAGACTCACCTCCCCATTGGCCTCCGTCTTTCGTCAGGACAGTGCTGCCATCGAGGTGGGGCGGGGGGGCGGGGGGCACACGACTGGGAGGGGAGAATATGAAGTGTTAGACGAAATGCAAACAGCCGTTTTCTTGAGAATGACCTTCAGCTCCTGAGCTTTAATTTTTTTTGTCTCACTTGAACCGCCGGGACATCAGCGGAGACTAGTTCTCATTTTTCAATATAATTAAGAGCTTCATCTAGTAACTGCAGCGCTTTAGCACCGGTGCTTGTTGTGAGGTCTTGTTTAATCTAGAAGGACGTGACACTGAACACAGCTAATTTCACTGATTAACAACCTTCATTTAGTGAGAAAGGACTAATCAGTGAAATCAGCTGCTGCAGTGTTTGATTAGGACAAAAAAAACCCTGCAGGTTGTAACAATGGCTAGACAACGTAAATACTGCTAAATAAACTCACATAATGTATATCACACCTGAGTCTGGTGAGGCCCAGACCTTTCGATGCACTGCTGTACAACCTGGGAGCAGCCTTCCCGCTTCCTGCACCGAGCCACAGGTGAAAAATAAACTTATCAGTGCCCTCTGGTGGATGGACTATGTAATGGAGACACTGGTGACTGCTTCTTATAGGCCGACACACTGCGTATATCAAAGCTAACAGCTGACGATATCGACCATTCCAGTGACTCCAGCTGGAAATCGAGAAGCAGACTGGAACGACCCAAAGCGTTTATAAATGGACTCTCAGCGATGCAAAGTATAACTCTCCAAGTCGCTGATGGATGCAGGTGGCAGATTGGTAATTTAATACGCCGGCGAAGTCGGAGGAGCTACCCCCCCCCCACAGTTTCAGTAGTAAAAAGTCCCATTATTCATTTTTTTTCCCCACAGACAACGTTACGTAACCCACAGCTAGAGCATGAAACTCTCCTGATTCAATCTTGCCTCCCATGGTGCAATTTGGCAACAAACATTCAACGGTGGCGAGAAAACCGGAAAACACAATCTGCAGCTTTAAATCGGTTCACCTTTGAATCCCGGGGTCAGTTTTTGACTCAACGGTTTTGTTAACAACTGCAACCACGACACGTTTTGACCTCTGCCTCTAACTGGCCTTTTCTCCATAGCAATGCCAGCTGAGGCTCATGGGTATTGTAGTGTTTCAGAATGACGAACGAGACCCCCAAAATGGGAGAAAAACACTTCTGGAAGATTCAGCCGTTCACATTTAATGTTGATTATTATCTTAAAATGACAATGATGTCCTAATGATTGTCTACGTTATACAGTTGGTCTGCTGACAGCCATTGTCCTGCATCAGCGAAGTTAAGACGCTCGGGGTCACTCACTCATTATTGCCATGTAAAGTCATTTTGTATCCGAGTCCTTCATTTACTAATAACTGGGTTCTCATTAGTATAAAGGTCACTATTACAAAATGTTGCTCTTATTTTGAAGGTGATTTTTTTACTTCTGGTACAGTTATTCTGGCCTTAACTGTGAAAGCAACTTGGACTTGCGGCGTTTTTCTCCTTGTTTCTCACAGTTTGGCAACGACGTCAACCAGTGTTTGTTCACACTGAGCCAGTAATAAATAGAGACATCAAACATATTAATCATTGTCACGTCACTGACTCATAACCAACTGGCGTCCATAAGACACAGAGCAGTGCATTGTGGGACTGAGAGCAGAAAGTAGTGTACATGCCAGCGGCGAGCGTGTGTGTGTGTGTGTGTGTGTGTGTGATGGTTGTTTTGAGCGGATGAAATGTCTTGTGATCTGTCCCGTGTGTGTGCCATTTATCCTTGGGTCTCTGGCAAAAGTGATTTTCTTAAATAAATAAAGCCTAATTAAAACTAAACTGAAGCCAAACTTTGCTCCAGATCTACTGCCTGTAACCATCAGCATCCCAGAGACTGATAGGTTTTTTTATCATTTATAAGTATATTCATATACTTTTGCTCATGTGTATGATATGTAGCTCCACCTCTAGAATCTGGTGTCTTCAGCTAACAATTTGTTTAATTTTTATAGCTGTAGAGATTAAACTCTGTGGTTCATGAATTAATTAGTTAGTTGAGTTTCTTTCTTTCTGAGGAGTCTCTTACCTGTAAAGACCTGAAGAAAGTTTTCCTTCATGTTCAGGGCTCTGAGTAGGACAGAGACAACAGTTCGCCTCCTGCCTGAAAGAGAAAAATGTGAAGACTGTGTCATTAAGCGAGATGTTTTTGTGAGGTACAAGCAGGCACAGTATTTCAGCCACAGGTTAAACCATAGGTCAGGGCTGTGGACGTTTGCTGGAAGCAAACTGCTGTGGCCCTCCTCTCCCCGGTCGGCCCTCCTGCTCTGTTTTCTCATTTCTAATTCTGGCCGGTGTGAGTCTTATGTGAGGAGGCAGCTGTTATCGGAGGATATGATACGGTCGTCAGCAGAGGTCAAATATAACCCTGCAGTAACTCTGAGGAATGAGACGCCAATTACAGAAGACATTGTTGGGGCTGTCGAGTTCTGGGGCACGGTGTTAAAGAGCAACGCGGCACAGGCTGAGACCGGCGCCGTAAAACGTCCAGATTACCGCCACCCCGTCGACGGTATCACGACACCCGCCGTCCCCATAAAGCGGATCCTCTTCTCTGACACGAAGACCACCTCATGCCTCACAGATGGGGGGCTGCCATGGTCGGGATTACCACGGGACTTCAGCACTGTATATGGTCGAGATCAGGACGAGCCGGGAAACTCGATGCCCGCAGGCTGGACGTCTGACAATCTGACAGTTGTTTAGTTCGCTTAAGCCATCGGAGGACATGATGCGCGACTGTCCGCTCAGCAGAATTACAGCAGATTGAGAGCCTGTAGACGAGGGAGCTCCAATGCAGAAGCCACAAAACTTTTTTAAATTTATAAAATCTATTGCGTGTTGTACTGGCAGGGTTTTCACATAGAAGCTACGTGCCAAAGAAAATACACTCCTGACTGCATTGAAGTGACTGGATCATGGACAAAAGTCACCACGACCTGAAGTAAACTGGGGCTAGAAGGAGAGAAACTAAATTATCAGAATAGGCAGAAGCGCTCTACTGCTGCTGTCATTCAGAATGTCAGGAATATCAGTAGTACTTTGTGAAAGAGGAAATTATAGCTTTTAGAAAATGGCTGAATTGATAGTTTTGAAAGAATAAACTTTTTTTTAACCACAGCACTGACACAAAATCAAGACTTGATGAGTTTCTACCTTTGGAAAACAATGGAGCATCTCCAACATCATAATCAAGGCAGAGAATGGATGTTTGTTTGTTGATTGGATTGGTTGGTTGTTGGGTTGTTTGTTTGGTTGGTTGGCTGGTTGTTGGGTTGTTTGTTTTGTTGGTTGGCTGATTGTTGGGTTGTTTGTTGTTGGGTATTTTTTCGTAGTCAGAGTTTTAATATTTTCTGTGACAGGTCAACAAAGCACCATGTCTGTCGTCCCAGACCCAAAGGAGCAGCTGAAACTGAAACCACCACCACAACTTCCTCAGCATCCACATAAATAACCTCTCAATATTGTTATGCCTGTTTTATTGCTTTTGATTTTATTGGCTGTCATACCACAGATTTTACGAGCGAGAGAGTTTATCTGTCAGCAACAGGAGACTGAGTGAACATACCTGTGCAGCAAATAAAACCAGCTCATGTTTGAGATATCTGACCTGCAAGAAAAGGAAAAGAAGATCCAGTGATCATTGTGGAAACATGAATAACATCCAGAAATTATGACACTTGAGTAAATAACTCACCTCATCTGCTGCTACTGAGGAAAAAAAAGGCTGATCCGCTCAATTCATAGTGTTGAATAAAAATATTAACATGAATTAAATAAAAAACATAATATTCAGCTGTAGAAGTCGACTGACAAATTATACGCATTCATGAGAAAAAAGGAAATCAACTCTATATATATCAAAATTATTTCACTCTGAGCCCTGTTTTTCTTACAACTGAAAACTTGAGGTCAAATGGATTTTTATTTCTACCAAGGTTAACAGATGACTATTTAGATTAGTTTACATTAGTAAACTCACCCAGTTCGCATCAAGATTTGAACCAAAACCATTTCTGTCTTTAGATTTCCTTTGTTAAGCTAACAGTTAGCAAACAGTCAGCAAAGACTAAGCTAACTGTTAGCTGGACGGTAGCTTAATGATTAGTTGTTGGGTGCAGCTGTTGTCTTAAGTGTGTAAACATTTCAAAGATCAAAAAAAATCAGTATTAGTTATTATTCTGCGGCCTTAAAGTTCATACATTTTAGAAAGAATTTTGACTCTCCATCATAAAATATTGCAGTAGCTGGGATTAGTATAAAGTTAATGCTAAATAAAAAGTCTAGCATTAAATCTAAAGCAGTGAAGGTCTAAGTTTTGCAAGCTAAGAAAAACCCTGAAATTTATGGTACAATATTTGACTTTACCAGTCATCTCAAACAGGCCTTGCAGGTTTAAATGCTTTTACATCTGCTTCAAGTTCTAATTTTTTTTTTAGCCTTTTTAGCATGATGCTAATGCTACGTCCATTTCTGTGTGGCTCCGTTTTTGTCCTCAAATAATCAGAGAAATGGGCCAAACTCTAACAGAACAAAGGCACCGTGATTCAAATTTAAGATCTAACTTTTGTAGATGAGCTGAGTGAAGTAAAAACAGAAAAGTGTTTACAAATTCAACAAGACTGAACAAGATGAACATGAAGCTTTTGAATTTAATGTGACAGCAACAAAACGAGAAAAAGTGGATCACATTTTTCGGTTTGAAACAGTTTAGAAAAGATGACATGACTGTGGACTGAATTATACTTCTGCAATGAATGTTGCAGTCGCTAGCAGGCGAATTTTGTTTTAGTGAATATTTCTCCACCGGCCTTTTGCTTAATTTCTGATGGGTTAGCTTGTCAAGCTAGTGCAAGGCTTTGTCACTTTCCCTCTTCACACTGAGCATCGTGTGAAAGAAAGAAATTTCTCAGTAAATTACATTTTTAAGTAACTAAACCTAAACTAACCCTGCACCTGGAGCTTAATGCAACAAAATGGCTCGATTAGGGCCAAATAATTTTGCCAGGACCCGTCAGTGGTGGGTCAGGTAGCAGCAAGCTAGTCGGCTCCACCTGCAACTGTGTACTGCCACAAAATTCAAAATTAGTTTACATCTTTGGATGTTAGTTTATGTTAGTTTTATTTTCTATCTTTTAATGCAGTAGAGACACGGTAAGACATTCACCAAAAAGGTTTGCATGTCGCTTCTGCATTATAAGTACAAAAAAAACAACTTTATCTTAAAAATGAAAATGTAAACCATTATTCTGAGGGTTTAGCAATTTTAATCAATCAACACACCAAAGTAAATGAACTTGAGCATAATGTGACTTTTTTTCCCTCTTTTTCTGGATTTTAGATTGACTCCTGAGGAGGAAAAAAAAAATCCCATTCACTTTCATTGGTTCACATTGGTAGCGTACTGTAGGTTTGCCCTGGAAATTGGGACAGAAAATTGCAGACATGTATAACAGCTACAGTGCAGCTGTCTGCATGTCTACTGAAGATGATGTAATTAAAAGAAACCCTCGTTTGTTTTTTTCAGCGCAGAAATTGAAAATGTGCGATAGGAAAGCACATGAGGGAGGCACATTGTAGATGCAGGGACATTTTGATGCAGAAGTATAAATCATCCTTAGAGAACAAGAGCAGGTTTGGTTCACTACTCATGTACTAACTGACATCAGCACGGTACAAATACATCACAGTACAGTGTCAATACAGGCGAAAGCAGAAAGGCAGCTTAGGTTCGGCTGAAGAGTTTTGTTCCAAAGTGAGAAATCCGAAAACTACAGAGCTCAAAAAACACTAACCCCAACCCTGCCTCATCTATCTCTGCTCACATTACAGATTTCCCATATTTGCAAAATACACATTTTTGCAACTTGATTCCTGCTCTGGACAAAAAGTTTATTTGTTTAAAAAACTGTTTGAGCCTGAAAATAAACAGTAGGTGACACATAGGCTTTGAAGCACGCGTATAAGGATGATGGCTGAATATAAACCTGAAAATCCCACGTTTATACTGTCAACTATCATCCCTTTTAAAAACCCGCGAGCCAGTTGAGGAGATTAAGGCCATTTATCACTTACTGTACCACACCAGAAGCTTAAAAAAGACACACACACACACCGTTTATCAGTAAAAACCTCCACAGCTGTCACAGTTAAGATGGATATGCAGCATTTTGAAATAAAACTCTTCAGTTACAAAGACATGAGACCTGAATTCTGTCCTGAAAATCACTCTTGAGCCCAACAATCAGTGAAGGGTGACGTTTAACTATCGAACATCTTCTTCCTGTCAGACTTGTCTTCAATGTTCTTACGCCAGTCTCCGACGTCGCGCAGCTGCTTGTCCTGTGAACACAGATAACATTCATGTTGGTTTATGTAATGAACCGTTAAATGATAAAATAAAAAAAGAGGGGAAAAACTTCATCAAAAAAAAGAGAAATTACCAAAAGAAAGATGGTAATAAGCATTATTTCTTTGAATGTTAGCTAAAGTCATATAAGGTTTGCTAATGTCACCAATGTAAAATAATGTTAGCCAATGTCAGTTATTGTCAGCTAGTCTTAGCTTATGTCAGTTAAAGTAAGCTAATATTAACTAATATCAGCTAATCTTAGCTAATGTCAGATAATGATAGCTAATGTCAGGTAATGTCACTTAATTTTAGCTAATATCAGCTAAACATAGCTAATGTACCTAATGAAACGGTAAACCTGTTGCGAGTTCTATCTGTAATTAAAATTTTTTTTCAAGAGTTTCAAAGATTAAATGCCACTGGCAACGGCCATTAACTCATAAAACAATAACTGAATTCCTTGCAGTTAGCATCTATTTGTTTTTCTTCATTCACATGAAATTTATAGTTCAGTTTAATGGTTGCTCCAAGGCTTTGTTTATAATAATATAGACAGTAGTTATGAAACAGATCTTATATTGATAGACTTGGCCTTAGTTTCCTTTGAGTTATGATGCTTCTTACCAAAGTGAGTGATGAGGCCTGGGAACGTGGCAACATTGCTTAAACACGAGAAGTCAGACGAACAGAAAGGTTGGAGACAAATCAACCTTTTATCCAGATTATCTACATCACTTTATTGGGAGGCAAAACTGAAAGTGAGCTCTCGTGAAATATCATAATAATCCTTCACTGAACAGGAAGACAGTGAATATAAGTCCATACATATACTGTGATGGATGTTTACGGTTTGGTTTAAAAGTTTGACTGTTGCCTTTGATTTCTCTTGCAAATAAGTTTGACTAACTTGGGGCTAGGTCCAGGTATTGAACCCCAAACTGTCAAATACAGTCAAGTACCATCAGTTGTCGTCACGAGTCTGTTTAGATTCATGCTCTTGTTTACGGTTTCTTTGACCACATTTATCAGATGCAGACTGTTTTAATTCAGACAAATTTCTTGCACAAATGCCTGTGTTGAAGAACTAGAAGAAGCATTGAAAAAAATGATTGGTAGTGAACTAAGTTACATTATCCTTAAAAACATAACCTTCAATTTAATTATTTCAGCCTGTTGTTGGTTTACAAACTGTCTGATTGTCCGACTGCTCGTCCTACTTGCCCTGTTGGACGACTTTTTAGCAATGTTCCCAGAGTTTAGCACGAAACTCAGCAAGTTCAATTATATCATAACTTGAAAGTAAAGGTCCAAGTTGTAATGAACAAACTTATCCTTAAGCCTCCCTGCTAGTGTACCGAATACTCCTGTTGGGGAGAATTTCTGAAAAAGCAAAATTAAACTTGAAGAACAAGAACCAAAAGGATGATGATGACAAAGGGTCAGTAGGGTATCTGTGGGGGTATTGAGGCTGAAGACCGGGTGGCAGCTCACCTCCTCCTTCACCTCCTTCTTGACCTGCTTCAGGTTGGCCCTCAGGTCCATGTTGACCGTGTGCTTGGAGCCCAGCAGGGCCTTCAGCATGGCGTCAGCGGACATGCGCACCTTCTTCAGGCGAGGTCTCTTGAACTTGCCCCTCAGATCCACAATCTTGATGTTGAGATCTCTGACCTTTTAGGAGAATTCGGGAGACAAGGAATATTTATTGACTCGTACCACAGGTAAGAATTACATCTTTGACATTTAGTGCTCAACATTAATTTGTGTTGGTGTGGTGATTTTACACACCAGCCACATTTTTTTGAAAATGACTTCCAAAATATGAAACAGACTACATAAGAGAACAAAGAAAACCTTTCAAACAATGTTCCTCAACAGGAAAAATATGCCGCATTAGATCAAATTCAAGGACAAGTGTTGGTCAATTCATGTTTAAGTGAAATAATATCTTTGCTGTACCAAAAAAACTAATGTTTTCCTCAGGTTTACATGACATTCAAAAGATGAGCCTCCTGCTCCAAACCCAATTACTGGAAACTCTTTTGTGCAATATTAATATAACAATATTAAAAAATCCTAGACAGATGAAAACCAAAAGTTCCCAACAACAGGACAATCAGATTAGCCTACCAATAAATAAGCAGATTCTAATTCAAAATAAATTGCACTTTGATAAATACTACAGATCAAAAGATGTGTCTCCTCGGATATGATTCATTCTTAGATTCAACCCTGCAGGTGGCTCAACCAATGACCCGAGGTCGTCACTTCAATGACAAGAACTTGATCCCTCACTGGCTTCCCAACCCACCAGCACCGACAGCAGTGTTGGTTAGAGAGCTTTGCCAAATTGGGCTATTGCAGACATTTGCTCCATCTGTCCCATTCATTTCAACACAAAGTCCACACGACAGACAATTTCAAGCAGCAATGAATGTTTTGCTGTGATCTCCGAACCATTTCTGATGATTTCCACGGGTCAGACTCTTAACTTTGCCCTATGAATTCACACAGTCGACTCTTATAAAACACAGATGCACCAATGTGTTTAAAAGTGGAGGGGTTATAATTGCAGCCTTTTCCGTCAACCTGCTGCAGGAAAACATCATACTGGTTCAAATACAGGACGAGCCTGATTATGAGAGGACTTCCCCCAAGATCCCAGGAATCCAAGGAGAAGGGAGTCCTCATCACTGAAGGCTGATCTCTAGTATACGTAAAATATGTAATACAGGTTCATCATGGATTTGTTAAAATCTAACCAAACACTTTTATGGCTGTTGACTCTGAAGGACTGAAGACACTCAGCAGCATTAAGGCTAAAAACAACTGTAATTCAGATCTCTCTGAAGGAGCCGGAATCCCCCTGGTTCTCCCTCTGTTCAAAAAGTTTCATCCTCGAAGGAAAGATGACCCCCACACTTTCAAATCTGCTTTCCAGGTAAAAACATCGTCTTAATTTTGGGCCAGAATAGTGTCACTGAACTGGACAAAAGCCTGGCTTAACAGTATATAATCTCTACGCTCGAATCTTAACGAAAAATCTACTTTAAATAAAAGCGTCTCACCTCGTTGAGGACCATGTTGAGCTTGAACTCTATGCAGTATCTCTCCTCCTCACTGATGTCAATCTGCTCATGCAGTTTTTGGCAAAGTTCCTGAGGAGAAAAACAAAAACTTTCAGAGCTCAAGTTGAGCCCGTTGGGTCATCGAAAGCCCCGAGTAAAGCCTAACCCCAAATTCACTCGACCTCGTCTTGGCTAAAATATTTTTTCTTATCTCAATTTAACAGAAATTTGTGGAATTGGGCTCAAGTACACTGTCAGAGTTTTGAAGGATATGCATGAACTGGACTTAATAGATGTAGAAAGCACAGGAACAAGCCCCGGCAGCGGTTTGTGCTGGACTGGCCCGGGTCGGCCCGGGTCGGCCCGGGTCGGCCCGGGTCGGCCCGTCCCCATCCGGCCTCACCATGAGCTCGTCCTTGGAGTACGGCAGCTCCAGGGGAGGGATCTTGTCTGACAGGAACTTCTCCCTCTCCTCAGCCTTCACCGCCGCCTCGGCCTCCAACAAATTTCCCGCCACCACCAGCATGCAGCTCTGCAAATCATATCATCACAACAGCAGCTTTCAGTCCTTTCAGCTATGTTTTTTGTTTTTTGTTTTCCTCAAAGCAAGCGAGAGGAAAAACAGCAGCATCCTATGCTATTTGTTCTTTCCTCACCTTCAGCGTATGTTTACGCCTGGCAGACAATCTTTTCCTGTGGAGAAACATAAAAAAAAAGCCACTCGTCAGACTAAAAGAGATTTGTTATAATTAAATTTACAAATCCAATATTATTAATTATAATCTTTTTATTAAACAGAATCCTGTGGTGAGGATAAAATTTTGGGTTGATTATTCTGTTGAAGTCCATACTCAAGTTTTTTATTGAAGCCATCAAAATCTTTACGATGGTAAATGTTAAATGGACGAAATTACTCTTACATAGAATTTCCAAAGGTTAACATGGACCAGCTTCAAAACAAACACTGGATACATGCGCAGGATTTTTCAGTTTAGGAAAACAGAGTGAAAATCCCACATTCGACAATATTAAAAAATCATAGACAGATGAAAACCAAAAGTTCCCAACAACAGGACAATCAGATTAGCCTACCAATAAATAAGCATCATATTTAACGATATTTACTTACTCGGTGGCCATTTTAGCTGCAGGATCCTGATGTTAACTGGTAGAAAAACAAAGAAACAAAAAAAGACAGTATTAAAATTATGTTTTTAACTTTGTGTGACAAAATGTCTTATTTTAAGTATTTTAGACATTTGTCCACCATCTCACTCATCACATTTCTACAAATATTACCAGCTCTCAGAGAGGCACCAAAACACTAATGGGACCGATAACACATTCATGTTTCAGCTACAAAGAGCAAGGGACTCTGTGGTTTGGCCCCATAACCTCCAGCCTACGTGGTGAAGTATGAACGTGTCACATCGTGAACATTGACATTACCTGCTTTTTATCAGATATCTGAGCGGTTCTATCATACGACTCACGGCTTGAGGCACTGACGGAGCTGGAAGACTAACTAGAGACTCTTCCTCTGCAGCAGAAATACGATGAGCGCTTTTTACTCTGCAGCGCTAATTGGATAAACCCTACCACAGGTCTGAGACCAGCTGGTCATGTTTCTGTGACGATGTTCATGGTGACTGGTCAGAATTTGTAGGGATTTGTGTTTATAATGACATGATGTAACAGAAAAGTTTTCTAATAGCGGTAAAGCTAATATTTCTTGGCAGTGGAGAATCGTTTGCTTGGTTACACTATTACACATCATTGTTGTGTAACATTGTTGTGTAACAAACTTATTACATATTAGCAACATGTAATGTTACACAACTGGGTGAAAGAACATCTCAATTTAAATAAAGTAAATCATCTTTTCACTTCTGTTTACTGCAGCCGGCAATAGCGACAAGAAGTTAAAACACAAAATCAGATACAGTTGGGTGGGTCGCAAAAGGTCTAAGGATTTATTAAGTGTGGTCCCCATAGGCATCCATTCATATCAAACAAATATCTAAGAACTTTCTATTCACTTAAAACGATTGTTCACTGTTAGCTCAGGTTTCACCGTAGCTAAAAAATAACAAAATTAATAGAAACATTGAAACAAAACCCATTTCCCTCTATATTCAGCAGATGGCCTCCTCCCCCCGCAACAAGTTTATGAGAAACTTTACTTTTTTTTGCTAAAGTTATAGTATCTCTAGCAAGGCTCTTTTTTTTAAAGAGATGAAACAGAATACTCTAAAATTGATTCTAAATCTGGTATTTCATCTATGAATGTAACAGTTGCATTGGTGATCTCAGTCCAAAGGGACATGTGAGATTTAATGCCGAGACAGCGCGACTTAAAATATCTGGAAATCACTTTATTAGGTCGGTTTCTGATGTTTAAAGGTCCCATCACTCTTGACTTAAATCTCAGGTCCGAGACGGCTCAGTATTCAAAGACTCTACGTCTTTGCTTTCCACTGCTGCGTTTCTGCATCGAACCGCCTCACATCAAGGTCACGTCTCCTCCTTCTGCCCCCCCCAGAAACCCACCTCTCTCACATTTCGTTTCTGGATCATGTTAATTCTATCTTAAGACATCATGTCAAGTCCAGGAGATTTCATGGAACTGAACTTTGTAACCCAGGACGTGCTAATGCCTTAAAGGACCATGCCGCTATTTTTAGCCACGTTAGCATCGAGGTCCAGGGGACATCGAGGTCCAACACTGTAGTCCACACTCAAATATCTTAACATTGATTAGACGGATTGGCATGAAATTTGTTTTCAGATGTTTACAAACCACAAAGGACGGCTCATTATGATGTTACTCATTCTCTGACTGGTCTTCGAGCGCCATCAAGAGGTCAAAGTTTACATTTGACTAACTTTAATAGGATGTAACACCCATAATACTGATGACTGAATTCCTGTCTTTCAGCCTGAGATGACCTTTGAAGCTAGTGATGACATGCAAACACTAGAATGCTAACATGCCATCTTTTTATTATGTTACAACAACATGTATTCATGTAGCATTTTACAATGCTAAATAAGTTATAGTAACATGCTAACGTATTGGATGTTACATGAAAAAAGTTAGTATTTTAGTAAGGTGGCTTTTAAGGATCTACTGTGCTAAATGTTTCATATTAAAGATTTTTAGGGGATTTTAGACTGTTAGAACAACATGCTAACGTTAGCTTGTCAACATTTACAATTGTAAACTTCAGTACATGAAAGGATTTCCTCTAAGCCTGACTGAATTCCCTTCACCCTTAGCTTTACTTTGTCTAATGCTACTATAATGTGCTAACTAGCATGCTAATATGCTAAGGTTAAATGCCAGCGTGTTACTTTAACTTGCATGTTAAATGCTAAATGTAGGCATACAAACTGAGATGTTTTTAGCAATATAAAAGGAGGATGATAACATGGGAACTGTATCTATGCTGACATGCTAAATTTATCCTTTTAGTATTGCCAACAAGCTAATTTTCCACATTAGCATGGGCAAGCTAAATGTTACATGCTAATTGTTAGCATCTCTGCAGTGCTTTCAGAGCCTCCAACAATCTTGTTTTCTTGTGTATAATAACTACTACAAGGTTATCTTCTTTCATACAGGTGATAACTTAGTCTTGTATCTTTTACACCACTGGCTATCAATTATTTTTGTTTGACACTAATGGTGATCATCCAAAATGTTGTATAAGTTTATTAGATAAATTTCACATTTTTGACTGTGTTTCACTTATTCACTTATTTACTATGACACCGTGTGAATTGAAAACCTGCTGGTGTGGTAAACATCGTAGTAAATTTCATGTCTGCAGGTAATAAAACAGACATGATGTTCTCTCTAATGGGTGAGCCAACCCGACTCAAGTGTCTGCCTCATAACTCTCTAGAATTAATGGAAACAGTGGCTGCCTGGAAGGTGGTAAAATATATTCAAAGTCCTCAATCACACTAAAAGATGACGCAATTTGCATGAGCACTAGCAGGTGCTAAGCGGCATTGACCCTGTCACAACGTGCATGGCCAGATGGACCTGTTTGGGGACCCCAGGGCAAAAATTTACTGTTTTGGCCCATTTAGCTTCCAAGTTCCTGTCAAGTACAGTCAAAACAGCACATGACAGATGTTAGCTGCAGTGTACTTTGCGGAGAGACCCAGAAACCAACCAGTACACCAACACTGGAACATGGACTTGAGGTCAGTTTTCTGTGATCTGGTGCACCATGTGAGCAATCAGTTATAAAAAAAGAGCGACTGTAACTGGGGCTTTTGTTGCCCCTGGTCAGTTGCCTGCTTTTCCCAGTTGGAAAATCTATCTTTTGGACCTGACTCATACCAGCTGGCAGCACTATAGAGAGTTTGGATATGGAGTTTGAACCCATTTCCAAATTTATAGAAAAAAAACAAAATGAAAAAGACCCTACTTTTTAATTTTGTTTATCCAGCGTTGAACGACTGGACATTAACAGTAATGTGACCTCTGGCAGGAGACGGGAAGTTAACAGTGGACCCTGGTCTCAAATAAGCCAAACAAATGACTTTGGCCCTCAAAGGTTAGGCAACTCCCTCTTTTGCCTCCAAAGGGTGATCCACACCGGCAGCGTAGTTTGAAGCACTTTAGATATCTGTCACTTAACCATCTAAAGGAACTGGGGCTGCAACTGACAGGTATTTTCATTATCAATTAATCTGCTGATTCTTTTCTCCATTAACTAATCATGCATTTTGGGTTTTGGCCATCCAGCCATCAGTGCAAAAATTAATTTTTTTTTATACTTTGGTTTATAATGAAATACCTGCAACACTAATGATATTCGAATCAGCCACAGCTGCACTTTTTGTCAGAAGCCAGGCAAACTAGTGTGGATGGACACTGCTAGACTGGGCAAACCCAGCCCTTTAAGTGCCAGCCCCTGAAGGGGCTCTGAGGCCACTTCCATGGCCAGAGAGTCGCTGCCCGACCTGCTTGTAATGTTTAGGAGCCGTGACGGAGCGGTGGATTAAGACTCTATTCCTGGAGTCGCAGCTGTTCCCAACGTCTTCATTATGGCAAAAAAAAAAAAAAAACAAACCCACAGCGGGCTCATCTTAAAAGAAAAAGACGTCTGACAACCACCACAGGCATCCTGAAACATAGTTGGCCCAGGGACAAATGGCCCATCATCTGTAAACCAGTAACATACAGCACGGGGGGGGGTCTCCAGGGCTGACAGTGTATTTTAGGACATTCAAAACGCAGGGGGATGCAACAAACCAATTGCTCTGGGGATGGAAATGCATCTGCGTGGTTAAATTTGGGCAGCGATTTTGTCTCGAGCAAGCGCGGGTGTTACGGCGAGGATTGTCTCCGGAGGGAGGATGGCAGAAGGGTTTCCTGTAACCCAACACCCCCAGAACATCCCTGGGACGGCCAAGACGTTAGAGCACGCCATAAAAATAAACTAGCGGCTGGGCTGACCTCAGACGCACATATGGCTCATCTGCTTCACAACGAGCCAAAAGCAGACGAGAGGGTGCAATAGCATTCAAAAAGGTTTATCTAAAATAGAAATCTGGATACTTAAAATAAAACTTGTTCATGTCTGTATAATAAAAACCAACAAAATCCATCACGAAAAGATGAGATAAAGCTTTACTTTTGTTTAAAAATTAGAAAACTCATAGAAAATCTTCTATACTTCCAGGAAAGATGATATATTGAGCGACAAGGGATTAAAACTGAAGCATAAAGTGAAGACAGAGGCTGAGGTTTGGGACGGGATTTTCCTCCGAAGACTGAAAACTTTGTCAACTATTCCCTGAACAATACAAGTTACGGCGAAGAAACTAATTATAATAGATGCCATAAAAAACAAAAAACATCCAAAGACCAAAAAACAAAAAATCTGTCGTAGAAGCTGCTCTATAGTAAGAATCTGGTTTTGTAAAAGACAAAATAGAGTTTTACCATTTCCTAAACACTCGTGAGGAAAAACAGGCTAAATCTGGTGGGGGGGCTGTGAAGTGAAGCTCGAAGACAGACGCCGAGGAGCTCGGGCGGCCACTACGGGTCGGTCCAGTCCCCCCCTCCCCAAACGCCTCGGCGTTGACAGGAGGATAAACACTGACGGCTCGGTTTTCAGGTTCATGCCTTGTAGTGGTGTTTCCTTTCAGCACACCACATCAGCAGACCGTATATCACAAGTTCGCCACGGCAGCAGACCGAGCACGTGTCAGAGCGTTGGCTCCAAACCGGGACGAGAAAACTACGACTTTTGACCACTGGAAAACCCCGGAACCAAAAAACACTCAGAATGCAATAGTTAGAGTTGAAAATAAAAAAGAAACAGATAAGAGACCAAAGACTTTCCATGTATGAGGCAAAATTTCTCTTTATGCAACACGAAAAGCACAAGTACCGATTAAACATCAGCTACTAAATTGCTAAAATTCTCTGTAGTTGACACTTAATTCCAAATTAAAGTGGTCATAAACAACGACAAACAACCATTAACCTTTGGCATTTTTACCGCCGCTATGCACCGGTCGGACCAACTGGCGCATTAATATGACACTTGGCCGAACGCCAACCGCGGCCGGTCCCACTCTGAGCAGTCCCGCGACCACGCGGGCGCTCGTCACACCAAAAAACCCCAAAACTCTTCTCTAAAAAAACCTTCCACCGACCGCAGAGAAAAACCAGAGATAGATTCCAGACCAAACATCTCGACAAGACCCAGTACTTGCAGCCGCCGTCATGCAGACGAGTGAAATGCTACCTTTTTGTTTTTGATGTTTTTCCATCTGCTAGAAAACCATAGAACAATGTCATACCACCAGAGAGAGAGAGAGAGAGAGAGAGCTAGAGAGAGATGATCTTACTTTACGAGAGCAGAGCTGTCAGCTTGTTAGAGTCACAGAGACACAGACTGAGTCCCAGGGCGGACCGAGCGCTAAGAAGGTATATATTGCAATCTGTGATCGCCCTCTAAATCCCCCACTTTCTCTTTATGGAAGTGGATTACCGGTCAAACCAATGAGCTGGCAAGGTCATGAAATACAGTACAGTGTCATCTGCCCCGTTCCTCGGCTCGCCTCCTTATAAATAACCCGCCCTTTAAGATTGTTATTTGTATTATCTTGTGGCCGTCGGGGCCCCTGACGGACAAAAACGCGGGAAAGTGATTAGACGGCGGAGGCATTTTGTAATCAGCACTTAATAAATATAGACGGAAATTATCCGGCGGGTTTGATATATGGCAGGGAAACGCCCGCTGACATGCCGTCGGGGGAAATCTGCATCACTCTCCCTCCGCAGAAAGACAAATCAATATATAATGTGTATATGTGCACATTTCTAATTCAGGTTTTTATAAATTCAGCAGAAAATATGTCATGAGTCGAACGGTTTTCCACGCTGCATTGGGGGGTTGATACCGATTCATTCAGTCACTGAGCTTTGCTATGATGAGCACACACTTGATAGCATAAAACACGAGGCAGGAATTATCGTGGGGAGTTCGTTTTAAAAACAAAGCTTTAACAGTATCAGAAAAAAAAGAATAAACAGCTTAGATTTTAATATTGTCTGGTGTCTGTCAATCCCAGCAGCTGCCAGACTTTTCACATTATGTTAATGGACAACCTCTTTCTTTTCTTAAGATTCGGATTACGGACGATGCCTTTAATGAAAAGAGTGAGGGTAAGTGAACTCACTGTGAACCGCTGCGGCCGAGTCAGATACCTGAAACACAGAAATAAAACTATAACACAAAGCAGATGGACTCATGATGTAAAACTCACTTATATGAGGCAATAACAAAGTTAAACATCTATGAAGTTTGATGGAGACCAAAAACAGAAATGTTAAAGCTTAACTTTAAGCCCCTTTTTAATTATGACCATCAATGAACCTTTAATAAGCTGCTGATTAACATTATAATGTAGTTTAAAATAGCTGTCAGGACATTAAACATTATTATCTATGTTAATTAGCATTTATTTCTGAAGATATTCTAAATTCTGTGCTTGAAATTCAGGGATCCCAATGATATCAAACGGGACTGAACCCTTTATTTAACTTTTATACAGCTCTTATAAATGCTAAGTCATGGGTATTAAAGTTTTAATAGATAAATATATAATAAAAAAGTGAAATCAACCAAATTATTTTAAAGAGACTTCACTCACCTCAGTTCTTTTCCCAAGCGAACAGGAGAAATTCTCCTCAATGAGAAAAAGAATCGTTGTACATCAAAACTTGAGTCTGTGTGTGTGTGTGTACATATACATATATACATATATATATACATATATACATATATATATATATATATACACACATATACATATATATATACATAAATATACATACACATATATATATATATATATATATACAAAAAAATATATACGGGCAAAAAATGAATACAAAGACACAAAATGACAACAAAGGGGCTTAGAATGACCAAAAGAGACAATGTGACCACCAAATGGTCGATTCATATTTTTTATAATTATTATCACATTTTCAACATGTTTTTTTAATCATGTATTTTGTTTATCATCTCAAGTACTCAAAGTGTAATTTACCTTCAGAAGGCACAAAAGCAATATCTGTGATGACAATACCCCCCATGAATACTACACTGGTAGTTCAGTAAATTTCATCGTTATTATTAAGTCATTAGGTCATTAAAAAGTCCTTTTTGGTTATGGTGATATTGAACCTCCAAAGTTATCTGATGGCCCCTAAATAATCCTGTTTAAAGCAAGACGCCACGTTAGCTAATGTTAGCTTCATAGACGAGATAAAAACCCGCTTGTCTCTAAATCCTGGAAGTCCAGATCCTGGAAGTCCAGATTCAGAAATTTTAAAGATGACTAATTAAATTTAGAAATTTAACAGTGAGATTTCAAGCATTTTACTCATCCCCTTGCATTAGCGGCTGTCAGCACTCTGAACATCTGTTAGCCATCTGGGCTAACATGTTTCCCCGACATTTCACAGGAAAATTTTTTTCAATGGGAAAAAATGTTGAAAGTATGAACAAGAGTCAGTCAGTCTTTTAGTGTCTTATGTATATACAGTAGAGTCAGTTGCCAGTTATTGAGGTACACTGGACTAAAACTAAGTCTAATGCAATAAATCGTTCCTCCATGAAAGTGAGTGTTAAGCGTAAAGTTTAAATTTATCAGACAAAAGAGTTTTGATGTGTGGCCAATATCAGATCATGAAGTGGATGTTTCCTGGCCAAAGCTGAGAGATTCACCCAGAAACACTGTCATTTTATCCAGGGGGAAAAATGTACTCAACCACTTTTAAAAACAGGAATTGGTGGCAAGAAAATACAATATTTAATTCATCACCTACAACATGTTTTGAGTCTTTGGTCCAGTTAGATTTCTGAAATTAAAGGACTTGGATTCCATTGTTATTTAGACCATTTTGTTCTAGAATGTGACTAATTAAAATGACAAAAGTCAAGACTGAGGTTTTCCCTCTCGAGCTTTTTAAGTGTTAATTTTTATTTATATACTCTTTCAAGACCTGTGGTATTTCAGTTGTATGTTTTGTTAAAGTTTTTGTAACATTTATGCATAAATCCAAGTAAACATAAGGAAATGGCTCCTTCAGCAGGTGTTTATTTTTATCGAAGTATCTAGAGCTCACAAGATTGGTTCAAAAAAATGTAATCTTTGCCGTTTAAGCGGTGGGTTAAACCAGTCCAAACCGGCCAGGGAAAAAAAGCAGAGAAAATAAATACTGCAGGTATGGACGCCGATTTAGGCCTCGGCCTCGAACATCTTCTTCCTCCCGTCCATGCCGGACTTGTCCTCGATGTTTTTACGCCAGTCGCCGACGTCGCGCAGCTCTTTGTCCTGAAAGACCGAGGCGACCGAGAGTCAGAGCGGGACCAGATGGTTCCCCCAAACTTTACTCAGCTCTTAAAAATTGGCTTGGAGCACTCAGGTCATCAATAACTGGACCTGTCTGGTGCAAGCTTTGTAAAAAGCTGTTGAAATTAGAGGCAGATTTCGACGAGTATAGATAAAGTGGTAGCTATCTTCAATTCATTTTTAAAAATCTTTTATAAAAAAGATAAGATAAGATAAGATAGATATGTAAATAGTCACTGAAACTTATCGTTTGCAGCTACAATGTATTGATCCTGATTTTGTGAAATACAGTGAATTACAGAGGCAAACAAAGTAGACCATGTCTGAAAACAGTTTCTAATGCGTCTACATGTGAGCACAGGCTTCTCTGAAGAGGTTTTCTGAGAGTTAAAGGTATAAAAATGTCTTTAAGAGAGACCAAAGCGACTTAATCCAAACTGAATGACGTTATGAAAGTCCCACTGAGGATTTCTAATTAATCATAACACTGGAGGTGGAAGGAAGTGTTTTATAAAACAGTTCGTCTAGTCAGGGGGGGTCAAATATTGGGGGGTAGAAAAGGACAATGGAATAAACCCTGCGTCTGATCAGGTGCAGGTTTACACAGACAATAACCGAGGTCATAAAACGACCTGCCACTTCTGCCAGGAAAGATTCAAACAGATTTAGAAGAACACGTGTCAGTGAGTCCAGTTGGCCGCTCACCTCCTCCTTGACCTCCTTCTTGACCTGCTTCAGGTTGGCCCTCAGGTCCAGGTTGACCGTGTGCTTGGAGCCCAGCAGGGCCTTCAGCATGGCGTCGGCGGACATGCGCACCTTCTTCAGGACGGGCTTCTTGAACTTGCCCTGCAGGTCCTGCACTTTGATCTTCAGGTCTTCGATCTGGAGGGTGAGGACGACACGCGGGGGTGAAACCTACATCTGGACTCACCAAAAACAGATTCAGCCCACTACTGAGAAATCATCAGGAACTTACTACAGAATTATCATATGATTTTGAGTAATTTTGGACACATTTAGCGTTTAAGTGGAATGAAGAGGGGCAGCACTAAAACACAAAAGGGCTGGACAGAAAGAAAAATAACCCTTTTTTCTTCTCTTTAACCCTTGCTAGTTAAAAACAGAACATTTTTCTTGAGGGTGGGAGCAGATTAAAGGTTATGGGGGTGTCATTAAGAGCTTCACAGAGTCACATTTCCCCTAAATTCAACATGAATCGCCTGCTACATTCAGAAAAACTCTGGAATCCCTGCCACCTTTTGATATAAATTTCTGTTGGTTTGAACATTATTCTGGGGGCACAGCGGTTCTGAGTTTCGTGGCGAGGCTTTAAAACGCCGAACCGCCCCCTTGAATCCACCCACCTCCTTGTCGGACTTGCTGACTTTCCTGTCCAGGTCGTACCTCTCCTCGTCGATCACGTCGATCTTGTGGTGGATCTCCCTGCACAGCTCCTGAACGTAAACGTCAGCAAACATGTCGTGGTGTCAAAACAAGGCTCGGCCGGCCCGGAGAGGCTTATTACGAAATCCGATCGGCAACAGCAGCTCTTACGGCTTTTTTCTTTTGCTTTTTTTTTGTTTTAAACATCCATAAAAAGGTCAGAAGATAGTTGTTTTGGGTTTTTTTGATTCTTTTACAAAAAGCTGACACTTAAAATCCATGTTCTATGGAGGGATAAGTGCAGTTACATGATCTTCTGTAGTCACGATCTGATTTCAGTCAAAAAATAATTAAAAAGAGATAAAATTTCATGGCATGAATCGCCACATATCAAGTATTGTCACTGGAATGTGAGGTGACCTGGCTTCACAGCCACATGTTGAAATGTGTGATCGTGTGATCATGTGTCATGGGGGTTGGGTGGGGTGGGGTGGGGTGGGGTGACGGACCTGCAGCTCCTGCATGCCCTGGGCATGGAGAGGGGGGCAGTTCTCGGCCATGTACCTCGTCCTCTCCACCTCCTGCTCCCTCTCCTCCTCCTCCAGCAGATCTTTGGCGATGGACAGCATCAAGCTCTGCCAGAGAAGGAGCCGGATAACATCAATATACACTGAAGTCCACTGAGCATCTTTTTGGTAAATCTCTGCAGCAAAAGTTGCCTCTTTCACCACTTCAGCCACATTGGTAAAATTATGTTGCCAATAAGAATCTATTCTTTTTTTGCCAAAACAAACAAAAAAAAAAAAACCTTTTACCAGTGACCACTTTGCTTTTGTTGTTCACGTCGGCTTCGCTTTACCAAACACTGTGAAACAAAGTCCTTTACCTTCAGATGATGCTTGCGACTCGAAGACATCTTTTTCCTGAGGAGAAAACAACTTTTTTTATGTCTGTGTTGTGATTCATATGAATTATTTTGTGTTCATAACCAACGAAAGATGCAAAGAAACTTGTTCCTAGAAAACTTTTTAAATCTTTTTTTTTTTTTTTTTTTGCTTTTTTTTTGTTTTAAACATCCATAAAAAGGTCAGAAGATAGTTGTTTTGGGTTTTTTTGATTCTTTTACAAAAAGCTGACACTTAAAATCCATGTTCTATGGAGGGATAAGTGCAGTTACATGATCTTCTGTAGTCACGATCTGATTTCAGTCAAAAAATAATTAAAAAGAGATAAAATTTCATGGCATGAATCGCCACATATCAAGTATTGTCACTGGAATGTGAGGTGACCTGGCTTCACAGCCACATGTTGAAATGTGTGATCGTGTGATCATGTGTCATGGGGGTTGGGTGGGGTGGGGTGGGGTGGGGTGGGGTGACGGACCTGCAGCTCCTGCATGCCCCTGGGCATGGAGAGGGGGGGGCAGTTCTCGGCCATGTACCTCGTCCTCTCCACCTCCTGCTCCCTCTCCTCCTCCTCCAGCAGATCTTTGGCGATGGACAGCATCAAGCTCTGCCAGAGAAGGAGCCGGATAACATCAATATACACTGAAGTCCACTGAGCATCTTTTTGGTAAATCTCTGCAGCAAAAGTTGCCTCTTTCACCACTTCAGCCACATTGGTAAAATTATGTTGCCAATAAGAATCTATTCTTTTTTTGCCAAAACAAACAAAAAAAAAAAAACCTTTTACCAGTGACCACTTTGCTTTTGTTGTTCACGTCGGCTTCGCTTTACCAAACACTGTGAAACAAAGTCCTTTACCTTCAGATGATGCTTGCGACTCGAAGACATCTTTTTCCTGAGGAGAAAACAACTTTTTTTATGTCTGTGTTGTGATTCATATGAATTATTTTGTGTTCATAACCAACGAAAGATGCAAAGAAACTTGTTCCTAGAAAACTTTTTAAATCTTTTTTTTTTTTTTTAAATTAGAAATGTTTTTCCAAAAATCTTAGGAAGGTTTTAGGACTCAATAATTGGATCACAGTAAAATGGAATGACACTTGGAGACAATATGGAGAATCCTGTGTTACATACAATAAGTGATTCCACCAGTTGGAAAATTAGTTCTTTAAGTTTAAAATCTTTGACATGGGTTTTCACATTTTTGTCAAGTGTTCTCCCAGTGTTACAGGTGCAACAATCAAATGAGCTTGAACAGATGAACGAGAACAGAAACCACTTACTCGGACATGTTGGCGTTTGTTTGGCTTCAAACCCTAATGGGAAAAACAGAATTTTCCATTTATAAATAACGAAAAAGGTCGAGTCACGCAGACGACTGCACAGGCAGAGGAGTAGCTGGCAAACTTTGGTGAGGGGGTTATTTATTTGGAAAAAGCCACTAACTGTGCGGCGTCAAGCAAACACAAGAAGGTAGGGGATGGGAAACAGGGTGAGGGTGGGGGTCGGGCTGAGGAGGAATATGACCGGATTGGTTCTGTCCGGTCTTTCTGAAATAATAGCTCCACTTAGAGGAAACACGACACTGACTCGAGGATCAGTGCTTGGCCTCGTGGGAAAACCTCTTGTCTAAATTAGGGCAAGGATCAGGGGTCCAGTTGCCCCACCACTCCCTCCCCCACCCCAACCCACCCCGGGCATCCATGTGATGAAAGATCTGTCTTCTGGAAGATTATCAGAAAAACACCCGATGCCCCCTCTATTGGTACAAACATCTTGGACATGACCGAGACGTCAACCATCTTTTCTTAAAATAGAGACCACCATGAACAATCCAGATCAACCATCACTGCGTCCGAACAGAGAACAGAACTAAAGGCCCAGAAAAGCTTCATCAAAAAAAAGCTTCTCATCAGTTTTTAATTTTTAATCTACCCATAAGAAGACCGGTGCAGTACTTCTTCAACAACACTTTTTAAATATTGACTTTTAAAGAGAATAATGCACAAAAAAGGGGTCAGAAATGGATCCGGCTCTATACAGCCGATGCCGATCCCTCAAAAATACTGACAGAATCTGCACTGATCCCAATTCTGCAGATTAATGAAGCTTCTTTGCTCCTTATCTGGAACAGAATCCCTTAACATCGAAAATCCGTCAGCAACTATATTGAGTCTGATCCAGTATCTCTCTGTCAACACGGTGTGGATCTGCCACTACCAATACAGAGTCTGATGCAATATTTCTCTCACAACACTGCGTGGATATAGATCTGACCAGAATAAACAAAAACAAAACAAAAAATCAGAAATAGATGGTGCTCTATGTAGCCGATGCCATCGGAAGTTACTAAACGACGAATCCCAATCCTGCAGGTGAACCTGGGTCGTCTCAGGTAAAAACCACATCAGCTTAATGAACTTTTCCCTGAAACGATTGTGTCATTAGCCACACAAACAGATCCATGCTATTCAAAGTGTTTGTGTGGACATTTTATAATTTACTCGCTGTATGTTAATTGTTCCAATTATGCTATATTATTATTATTATTATTATTATTATCATCAATATTATTATCATCATCATCAAATTATATAACAATTTATTGGGGATTTATATATTGTTATTTGTGATTTTAAATATAAAACAATCATCTGATAAAACTTGCATTTCAAACAATTTTGCATATTTCAGTACTTGCTTTAAACTGAAGAAATTCAGTTTGAAGTAATGAAATTGAGGTTTAATTTTTCTTTTTTTCTATTTTCTACTGTTGTTCACATCATGGTAAAAAGAAATGAAAAACATTTTTTTAATTGTCCATGTATAGGTTTTGCTGTTGTTAAACAAAACATCAATATAAAGCAGCATATCATCAGCATAAAGAAAATCTGTCATATCTTTAAATGTTGAAATTTGATGTGATGACAGATGTGATGTTGTGATGTTATTAAGTATCAAATACCACCTAGAACCGGTTGTTCATTCGCTGATCACAGCTAGAGACACAACAGCAATAACACCTGACTTTCTTGTTACCTATTCAAGCTTTTCTTTTTGTTGTTGTTGTTGTTTAGCTGACCATTATGTTTTAAATTGTAACCCTTAAAATAGTCGTTTATCTCAAGAGTCAGGTGACATCAACGTGCCTTTAAATTAACAGGCTGTCAGACCAAAGTAATGATATAAATTTATATTACACCATTTATGAAAGTATATCTATTAAAATATATCAACATATGCAGACACACCAAATGAATCAGAGCATTCCTAAAAGTGTTCACTTAATACCGGACTCTGATATTAACATTAATGCAGATTACTGTAGGCATAACTGGATAAAGCATGAGGCCACGGATCATTCTCCTCGACTCAGACTCATTAAATCTTTTCAAACATGCAGTGATGACACAGCAATAAACACCGGGACTATCACTTTCCAGCTCTAGAGTCCATTTACACCAACACAGCTCGTCACACCTGCAACACGACGACCGCTTCACCCCAAACTTAACCTTAATAACATCCAGAAAACCCCCCAGCCGATATCAGCACCCTCATCATCCCACAGCGGCGGATTCCATCAGGACCGAGTTAGTTCATCGACGGATCGACTTAACAGTTTAAAACATCCAAAACAACATTCGCTTTAACAAGTAAACCACTGAAAAAACAGCCTGGTTAAGAACTACATGACAACAGGACAGAGAAAAGCTTTGATATGGATCAAATTTGTGCAAATAAATTGGCGGCAGGAGCAAAAAGAGAAAGATTTCTCACCTTTTCGGCCGGAGATTTAAAGAGAGCGGAGTGACAGATTTGGGTAGCAGGTCAGTTTTGGCATTATAAGTTGGTATATATTGCATTCCCCATAGGCAAAGGGAAACCCCATCTTTCTCTTTATGGAAGTTGATTTTCCTGCAGACCAATGGGCTGGCGAGCACCCGAAATATTATATCTGACCTCCCCTTCACTCTGGAGTCTCCTGCCTCTCTGACCATTATAAATAACACCCCCACCCCTTTAAGATTGTTTCGCTGATTACACTGTTTCCAAAACCCAAAAGGAAAGAAACTCGCTGGGCCCGGCAGACGAAAAAAAGAGGAGAGCTGCAAAGGAGAAAGAAAAGAGGCAAATCAACACGATGTTAGTCGCGTAAACGGAATAGTTCATATCACCCGTGAATAAACGTAGGCTGGCTCCCAGGCAGGGTTTTTTCCTGCTTCAGTAAAGTAAACCAGGAAACAGCAGTGATGAAAGCTGAGGGGACAGCAGGTGGGGGGGTGGACTCCCAGGACGGCCATTTAAGACGCACTAAATGGACAGTATTAGGACGCTGTTAACAGGAGCCGGTCCCAGCAGGGGGGTGAGAGGGGTCGAAAAGAGTAGATCTGTGAAAATAAAAAGTTTGTAAAGAGAAGATGTTAATCTGATGCTAAAGACTGGTTGACTTATTAACCGGCTGGTAAATGATCTGGACAATGACTCAAGGAAACGCTGCCGCGTATGGAGAGCCAACGTTCTGTAGCTCGACTGAATGGCGAGCGAGACGCTGCACTGGGTGCAGGCTGGGGTCTGTGGTGCCCCCCCCACAAAATGAAAAAAACCTCAGGTCTCCAGCTGTGGGGTGTCCTCCTTACCGTACATGAACAAACATCTTAAAGTTACACAATAACGCAGAAGTTGCCTACACTAACCCAAAACACAATATTCACAGCAAAAATGCAGTAAATACAAAAAAAACATGCAAAAAAGAAATGCATGAAAAACTCTAATCGAAATCTAACCCATGAGAACTAGTTTCAACTTTCCCAGATAAAAGGCTGATGAAAGTTCGATGCTGAAGTAACACTGCTAAAGCTAAAAGGGACACAGTAAAGATTTAAATACAGTCAGTCAAGTTAGTTCGTTAGTTATTGTGTCATGGATATAACATCAGCACAGCCCACATGGACTAATGCGACCGTTACATTTCATCAAGGCATGATGGTTTTATTCAAGCAGAAAATCTGACGTGGTTGGCGCTTGTAACAGGAAACCGCTGCTGCTAACGTAGCATTTTGAAATCGGTTGCCAAAATGTCTGGCTAACATATATGGGGGTAACAGCAGGCAGAGGCAAAGTTATTACTGTCTTTTAAGTGTTTCCTATGCAGCAGCTGCTTTTCCGCCTACTCATTTTATATATAGCTTCATATTCAGTAGTTTCTTTTATGTACTAATGTATCAATAAATCTCTAAAAAGTTGCCACGACAAGATTTTTGCAGTTGTAATTCCCTGGCCAGGACTAAGGCAGGACTTATGCTCCTGTGTCAAGTCTACGCAAGTGGTCTATGTTGTTGTGAGCTACTTCTGTGTTGGCTTCACTCTGCAGTTACACTTCCAAACCGCTAGTTGCCGCTGATATGCTGCTGTGTTGAGTTTCTCAGTCACTGTTTTATCGACCAGTTCGTCGGTGTAACTTCCAAATGACCGTGACTTGAACTGAGAGACTCTCGACAGAGTCGGCGCTGACGGATGTTGAGCAACATTTTTTAGTTTTTCTGAATTTACTGCAACGCAGAAACAAAATAAGACGTCGGAGGAGACGGTCTGTACAGTGGCGGCGAAGGAGGAAGAAAATCCGGAAATGTGATGCTTCCAAGTCGATCGATCACAGCTCCGGATCGCCTCGACACGTGGTTACATCAGTCTATGATAAAAATACAGAGAAGCATAAATTGGCCGTGAATCCATTAGCCTCAGAGATGTGACCGAACGAATGTAACCTGGTAAAGTGGACTGACAGAATCAAAGAACTCTACAGCGATCGATACCAACGAACACTGAGCCACATCAACTGCAGGAAAATCCATTAGTTTAAGAAAAACAAAAAAGGAAGGTGGGGAAGTTCAACATCTGAGGTTCTTACAATTTATAACTTTCAATTACTTACCAAATAAGCAGCTCCTCCAGCGCCGCAATATTAGCATCATCCCGGAAAACACCTTCACCTGCAGTCTGTAAACGGGCACGTGATTGGCCAGACAGAGACGGAAAAGTAAAAACCAGCCTGCCGTCGTGGAGAGGTTCCTCCTGTTGACGCTTTTTTTTAAAAGATGAAAATCCACGCAGAACCAAAGATATCATCTTTTAAATGATTATTGCCCCCAACACCTGTAAACAGACTTTGACGTGGCTCTTTGATGTGACTCCATGAACAAACCTTACTTTTTTGTACATTCAGCCGACCACGTTCCTACACCGCAAGTCAACACCAAGACAACTGTTAGGTACATGGTTTTCTTTAATATTTCCAATGGTACAAATTATATCCGACTTAAGAAACACGACAGGAGAAATACATCGCTTCACATTTCTGAAACATCGAGGTCATCGAGAACATTCCGGGCCACTGAGAAATCACCTGAGAGAACGAGCCAGGAAAACCTATTAAGCTCGAAACGAACGACTCTGACTCGAAATATGGCGACGCTTCGTCCACCGCGGCGCCTCGAGGGAGCGTCCATCAGGAGATATATCGTCTTCTTCAGTCTCATCGCCTGCATTAGTGGGAAAAAAACAAAAAAACAAAACACCGGCACCGTACACTAATGACTGGCAAATATATTACAGCAAGGACCACTTTACACAAATAATATCATGTTCAGACTTGTTTTTTTTTCTTTAAGCCCAAAGTAAAACATCAGAAAAAAAAATACCAAACGTTGTTTACAACATACCAAGAGAAGTCAAAGTCATACAAAGTGTGCAAATGTCACCGTACTGTCACGAGACGACTTCCAATGAAGGCACCGCACTTTCTAAAGTTTCCGCTCACGTACAGGCTTGACCGTGCCGCTGGGTTAATGTCATCTTTGTTTAAACTGTCCTGATTCGCGCTGCGGCCATCCATGAGTTAAAGGAATACGAAAAAAAAGTTCTAAAAACAACAAAAATTAAATCCAGTTTTGAGTATTTGCATGATTTCTATCGTCAGATAGGTCTGTTACACAGTAGGAAGCGTTGGTTCCAGAATTGTCTGCAATAAAGTTTCTAAACACTCGTTTTAAAATGGCTTTGGGACACGTTTTAGCTCAATTTCTCTTCGCTAGTTAATGATAAACATTTGGGGGGGGGGGTAATTGATTGAACAAGAAAAAAAACTTTTAAAACTCGAACCGAAACTGTATAGTAGACAAATTTAGAGCAAAAATTTATATTGAAGTCATTTTTGAATTTTGTTTCTTTCTGGTTTATGCTGTGTGGAAAAAAAAAGCTGATTAGAACTAAAACATTTTGACCACTAAAATAGAAACATCCGCTAAACTAAAAAGTTATTTAACCTGCAACAGATATCTTTAGAGAACGAATTTAGCTAGGTCAAGTGTTAGTGGGCTAACATCAACGTCTGGTTTGCGCTTCGTTACAAAAATAATTTACCTCGGTGTTTGACGACAGTGCTTTGAGTTTTAGAGCCAGACTCCAGTGAGTTTAGAGCCAAGGTGTCTCTATTGAACTAAATAGGTTAAGGAGAAATATCCAATCATAGGCTAACATCTGTCTGGTTTATGTGCTAAGCTAGCAATACCTCCAGCTGTTTCATGTTAGAGTGTAAAATTTCAGCATCAAACAGGATTCATATAAAGTCTAATGCAACACCAACTGTTAGCTAATCAGAACCAAAGTTTCAACCACTGAGCCAAACCAATCACGTTGCTTCAGTCCATTTGATGAACCAGACTTTTGATCATTCGCTAATCGGGTCTATTTGGGAATGTCAAGCCTTCTGATTTCAGACCAGCAGGACGGCTGATGTGGAGGAGAAAAGTCAGAGTACGGACGTGAAACACCGAGATAAATATTAAAGTTGTGTCCTTTTCCCTCTCTGGGAAAACTTCGTCAAATTAACCAGGGGCAGATATTTAACTTCTTGCAGCACCAGATTAACTTGCAGATAAACCTGTCACTTAACCGATAACTATCAGAGCAGTTGAAGTACACAAAATTAATCCGCTATAGTTGCAACAATCGATGAATCTTTGACATGACTTGTTAAAGCAGAAATACCGAACCGCCTCCAGACATGACGATTTGCTGGTTTTGTTTTACATCAGTGTGAGTTGAATGGTTTGGAGGATTCTGACTGCTGGGTTGGACAGGACGTTTGAATGCGTTGCCAAAAATGTGTGATTTAAATAGATTTTTATAACATATTTTCTCAGGTAAAGTTGTTGTTGAATTACGTGACTGAACAGCAGTTGTGGAAAAACATCTGTGTCCAGCAAAATAGCTTCCTGTCAAGACCAAAACCTGCTGTTTCAGTTGCATCCCTACACAACAAACAAAACTCAGGTTTACATGGGAATTCAGACAGCGTGAGCCATGTGAACACTTTAATTCAACTACCACCTTGATCTGGTTTTTCTAGTGTGAACACAGCTGCCAAACTCATATCTGAGAAAAAAAAAAAAAAACTCAATCAATCCACATTAAAATAAAAGGCAGTACTTTTGCATTTGGATAAACCCTGTGATTAGTGCAAAAATCATCTCTCTTAATACTGATGATCCACAGATGCACATCGCACCAGTTTCCTTTTTTTTTTACTGCATACGCCGAAGGTCAAAAATACACAAAAGCCACAGTCTGAGCACCAGGGGAGGTGAGATTCAACCAAAACGAACTGTGGCTGGGAAAAAAATTCTTCCTCACAGAGGAGAGGTCGGGGGGGGGGGGGGGTCTTCCATCAAGTATGCCCTCAGGGAAAAAAACAACATAAAAAAAAAAAACGGCATGAAAAAAGGTCACAAACAACAGAAGCAGGTCAGATTCAAAAGGTGTGTCCATGTGCAAAGTTCCCCCCCTGGTGGGATAAACTGGCGAAGTCGTCCGGTCGGCGAACGGATCCTCCGGCAAACAGATCCTCCGTTTCGCTTCGCTCCGACGGGGTCAAAGGAAACAGACCTTTTTTTTTTTTTTTTTTTTTAAACCCACCAACCACACAGACTACTACAATCAAACAACCATTTTACCAGCAAACCAGATTAATTAGTAAGAAAAAAAACAATAAACAAAAAAACCCACAAGCCTCCGGTTACTTTGCTCCAGTGTCCAAGGACCCAAAGTTCACACCTGGAATCAGAAACTGAATCTAAAATGCATCTCAAGCGTTACTACTTCACTTTCAGACCAGAAACCTGTGATTTAAACCTGAGGCGGAGGGGGGGGGGGGCTCTTAAAACTCAAGCAGTAAAAGCCAGAGACAGGACGAAGGTGCTCGGCGGAGGCTTTGACCACTGGTGGTGCTATGGAGCAACGCTTCGATGAATCGGTCCCCGTTTGGGTTTTTATTTTTCATTTTTTGCATCTCATGGTCAACTTTCATGAGCACAAGCGGAATTATGTTGTAATTATGAGCCATAATTCACCACATTTGGTGAAAAAAAAAAAACAAAAACAAAAACAAACGCATTACTGTGTGTGGAGAAAAGTCCACGGAGAACCTTTAAAAATCCTCTTTTTTGGCCTATAGTGGGCAGCAGATACAAGAACTGAACTCCGCACCAACACTTCGTTATTATCCTCATTATTATCTTCGTTATAATCCCGGTCCTTGCGGTATGCATCGCCACACCTTTTCCTTTTCTTGGCAGGTGAAGGTCAGGTTACGGCAGAGGTTTGTCAAAGAAGCATAAAGCAGCTTTTAGATCAGGCTCATTCAACCATCTGCTCTAACATTGGCACATTTAAATTTTCTGGCACCTTGAAGGCAAATCCCACACCTGCAGTGGCTTTTCTGTGCATTAACACCGAACCCGAGAAACTCTCAAACATCTGCCTCAACAAATTCTGGATCGCCCTGACAGACCTGGGACGACCTACAAGGACTAAGGCGCCTCTCCAACACTCTGGCAAACTCCTACGTGCCGCACTCTGACCATGATGCTTTCTGTTTTCCAGGCGTGAACCCGGACCGCAGAGTTACCTCCTGAGCAAGCAGCCCCCCCCCCACACACACACACACTGGAATGACATCAATGATCTCCTGAGATGTCCCGTTAAAAATTCCCCTGATTATAAAACATCACCATGACAACATGGCACAGGACCAGAGCAGGACTATATCGACATCTATACAGCCAACACCACTATGTCGTTATACCGAGGAGCTGTGTACATTACAGTGAAGTCTATTGCATCTCCTGCTGTTTGGGGGGGGGCATCTCAGCCAGGTCACATTTACAGGTCTGAAGAGGAAATACATTAAATTCATAAGTTTTACAGCCACAAAAAGCCAAGTGGGGACGATAAATTCCAATCGACCAGTTTACAGGCAAAAGTACAGCTGCCCGTGGGGGGGCGGAGGAGGAGCCTTGAGCTGCCGCCGAGCATGTTGGGAAACGAAGTCAGGTCCAGGCCACCTTGCGAGAGATGGCCTGTTTGAAGCCCTCGGGGTCGACATCGCCCCCGGGCCGCAGCGCCCTCTCCAGGCTCACCAGCACATTTTGGTGGCACTCCCGGATGTTGACCGGGTACTTGGCCCTCAGCAGCTCGTAGGCGGCGATCAGTCTCATGTTTCGTCTCACCATCAGGTACTGGATGATGCACGTTGGTGCCAGGGAGAACCCGTCACGGCAGTGGACCAGGACACGCTTCCGCTTCCCGGCGGACGCGTCAATGCACTCGTTGATGTCCTCGAAGCAGCGCTGCTTCAGGGCCGGCCCGTCGCCCAGGGCGTCCGGCACGTCGCCGATGTCCACCTTGAGGCGGGACCAGCTGTGGCGGGCACCGCGGGAGCAGGTGCAGGGTATGAGGCTGAGGCTGGGCCCCAGCTCCCCCGGCGCGCTGCTCATGTCGATGATGCTGTCAATGTTGTTGCGGCACAGCGTGCGCCCATTGTACGCCGCGTTAAGGTTGCCGACGTAGATATAGTCCGTCACCTTGGAGATGACGGGCTCAGAGTACTGGAAGTGCTCGGGGCCACCGGGTTTTGGCTCCGGCGTGTCGGGGCCCCTGGCTCCCGCCGGGCCTGTGGCGGCTCTCCGGCTATAGTTGCGCAACTTCTTGGAGCCCGAGCGTGACGGGGGGTTGGAGTCGGACTCAGAGCTGCTGTTCCAGGGCGGAGAGAAGAGAGCGAAGCGCCCAGAGGACTTGCCCTTGTGGAGGACATCCGCCGGGCCAGACAGGCCAGAGCCGGACGCCGCGACGGATGCCGAAGCGCAGAACAGCGACGCCCGCTCCAGAGAGCCTGTGCTGCTGGCAGCTCCGGCGCTGTGCGCCTGCTCCATCTGCAAGAGAATCACATACATTTGACCCAACATCTCCGCCGTTTCCTACAACCAACGCGAGCAGACGTTTCCGAGCCTCTGCCGGCCCCTGATCCGGTCCCGGCCCCTGAGGTGCCGGATCGTCATGTGAATTTTAACAACTGCACCACGTTTGTTTTCAACCTGTAAGAACACAGAATGAGCACCAACATAAAAATTACCGGTTTTAATTTATTAACCCTGTCTCCAAAAAGAGTGGCGCTGTAGTCTCCTTTATAAAATCTTGCTCCTGGAAGCTTCTGATATCCTTCATGAGTGAGGAGGACATGAATGTTCCAGGGCTGTAAACGCCTCCATAAACTTTATTTATTTGTTTGTTTGTTTACACAGTCGTGTGTTCTGCCCGGCCCCCGGCCCCCCGCCCCAGCCCCGGTCCCACGCTCGGACCCACCTGAGCTTTGAGGTTGTTCTTCCACTCCTGCGTCTCCAGGGCCCTGAAGCGGCCGCTGCTGTCAGAAGAGACCGACACGCAGAGGGGCCGGTGGGCCCTGGGGGGCAGCTGGGGGGTGAGGGCCACAGGGATGGGCCTCGCATCGGCGCGCTCGCTCCTACTCATCATGAGATCTGGGCAGGATCCTGGAGATGGACCAGAGATATCACAGGTTACATTTTTTTTTTAAGTTTTGCCAACTCTAAAACGAAACCAAACCGAGAAGAACTAGTTGATTTTATTTTTTATGTCTCCGCAAATCAGGTAAGTTGTTTTTCTGCTCCACGAAGGTTTTTGATGGAAACTTTGGTGGAGTAAAGAAAAACCCTTTTTTAAATTCTCTTTTCATTTCATTCTTTTTAAATCGGATGCGGCCGTTGGCGGTTCCGTGGGACGCCGCGTGTTTGAAACCTCGCGGCGTCGACATGTGGGAGGAAACACCCTCGCTGGTTTTACAAAAACTGATGCCAAACTGTGACCGTGAAAGGTTAAAAAGCGAGTTTTCCATCAGTGTCCTCATGAGGATTCTCCCAGGTGGACGGGCCTCCGTGGACAGGACGTTGCAGTGGAACCCTTTATCCAGGAAGTCTTTCCTCTACCTGCACAGCATCACCTGAGCCATCAGATGTAAAAGGATTTTGTCAGGGGAAAAAAGAAAGAGCTGTAAATGAGTTTTCCACCTACCGGCACATTCTGCGCGGCTGGCCGACTGAATCTGCAGTGTGTTCTGGGCTTTCAACAGGCTGAGGAGGGTCCTCGCTATACCTGCGGACGAGAGGTCACCTTGCCGTTAACGCCACGGACCCACGCGGGCCGCTGGGGATGGAGATGTGCTAATGAGAAAGGGAGACGCCGGCCTCACCGATCCGTCCGTCCCGCCTGCGGAGCACCTTCTCATCCAGCAGCTTGTGCGCACTCGGGTCTTTGTTCCAGTCCTCCTCGGCGTCCATGTTCCGCCTCCTGCGGACAGGGGCACAGAGAGAACCCCGCTCAGGCGGCGGCCCGTCATCGTCGGCAAGCCGAGCGGCGCTTCAGCTCCACGGGGCGGACATGGCCACGGCCGCTAGGCGACGGCGTGGACGGCGTCTGCGACTAGCATCGCCGCGGCTAAGTTAGCCGCTAAAGAGCAGCCTGCTAGCCTAGCTCACCGTGCGGGGGGTCATGTTGTGTAGGGCTGGTGGTGGCTGTGGTGATAAGGGGGGGGGGGTCTAACCGTCGGCTGGTTCTTCCCCGAGGGGGGAGGCGAGACCGCAGCGAACTAGCAAAGCGTGAAACCCGGGGGACGGCGCTAGCACGACGGCTCGGGCGGTTCCGGTCGTGGGAACATTAGCGCGCTAGCCGCCGCCGTCCGGCGCCGCTGCCCGCTGCTCGCCAACGCGTCGTGCGGCTCATGACGCACCGGCCACAGCTACGGCCGCATGGTGAGCGGGTCGGCGGCCGCACGACGCGGCCCGACGTCGGTGACAAACACGGTAAAATGTGACAATTCAGGCGGAGCTCCGGGGACCAGCGGGCCGGCTACCGAGCGGCACCACCACCGAGGGACGGCGGCACGGAGCGTTACGGAACCGTGCGCCGTGGGGTTGACTTTACCCTGGGACGGGACTTCCAGGTCGTGTCAACCCTCATGAACGTCTGTAGCGACCAAACGGTTCGGTCGAAGAAAGGTTGTGAAGATGAGAGACGAGGCTGATGTTACAGGACCGAGAAGGTCGAGCAGGATCTTCACGCACCTGGAGAGGAAAACTACCTGGAAGGTAAGCTCAGCGGCACACGACTGTACGGCGGTTAAGATCTGCTCGATGGATCTACCGGCGTCTCTCAGAGAGGCGGGACTAGTCGGTTTCTCAATGAATTCGACTTGAACTACCCGTGAGGCTGATTGAGACCAATAAAACGAACTCCTCTCCGGTAATTTCAAAAAGAATAATGCTATTTTATCAAATATTATCTAATCATTGTTACAGCTCACGGAACGAAAATGTTTAGAAATTAGCTAAATAATTTTAAAACTCGTAAAAATTTTAAACTGAAGAATAAAACTCCTCCTCTGGCATATGGTGCCGAAAAGGCAAACAATTCAGGAAACGGTGGCTACTTCAGATAATAATTATAAAAACCCCTAACTACCCAGTTTCATAATTACAAGTTTATCTGGTCCAAATCTGCACTAGACCTGAATTAAAACTGAAGTTTTAATCAACTTTAACATTTTACTGTTTATTTTTTTTAATGATTGTGAGTCTTTTCTGTGACTCCTTTCATTTCCAAGGGTGAAAAAAAATGACCTGAACACACTCATTAATTTAACAGTGCAAACAGAGGAGCGTTTCGACACCACTGTGCCTTCGTCACGGTTAAAATGTAAAGCATTATGTCCCACTGCCAAAAAAACAGCAAATGTTCTGATGGTATTAGTAAATTAGCTCAAGATTAGTTTTCAGTAATAGAATAAAAGATAATATTATGAACTTAAATCTGTAAAAAGGCAAATTCTAACTCGTCCAATTCTCGTCCATCAGTTCATGAAAAAAGCAGCTGTAAGATTCATTTGAACCAAATAAATCCAGAATTATTCCCTTTAGATTTTTCCTTCTCCTCTTTTTCCTTTTGCGCTTCACATCAGGTGAACAGTTCCACCAGGTCGTCACGTTTCCGGCCCGGTTGAACGAGGGAGGAGAAAATAAAACCTTTATCAAAGGAAGAGAGAAGCGTCTGACAGACGCCAGAGACAAAAGTCACACAATCACGTCGAGAGGGAGAAACTAAACAGAAATCACACGGATCTAAAACCACTTGCTCTGCGTCTGAGCTGGACTCACGTCGACTCACCGTCCGTGTGTGAGTGTGTGTGTGTGTGTGTGTGCGGTTCTTCGTCCGTTCTCCAGCGCGTCAGGAGGAAAACATCTATGTGGAGCCTGCGTCTTTTTGGTTTTTTGTTTGTTTGTTTTGTTCCTCCTCCTCCTCCTCCTCCTCCTCCTCCTCCCCGTGGTTTCATTGGACGACCGGGTCTCTCCGGGTCTCTCCGGGTCTCTCCGGATCTCTCCGGGTCTCCTGGTAACCCTCGCCGCCGGCTGATGTCACCTCTCTGCGCGGTGAAGCCTTTGTCAATAAGCGGGCGGGGTAGGTCTCTGGAGATGAGACGGGCTGCGGAGGCCGCGGCCGCCGTGATGTCCTGGAGCTTAACGGTGCAGTAAGGCGGCCTAAGTGGATTATTCCCATCACCTCTGTGAAACACCCCTTAATTCACATCCTAAAGCATCGTTTATGTATTAAATGAGCCCATGAACTTGCACCTTGATTGAAAAAGCACAGTTTATTTATGGCAAAGTTTGAAATGTTACTTTTGTATATTTGTACACCATAGAGAATTTTTCCCTTTAAAAAACTGCTCTATTCAGGCAGAAAACCCCCAAGATTCATTGCAAACCATCATATCTTCTGTTAATTTAGCTGAGATGTGAGTAAATCTACCGTATCAAACACATGAATACTAAACAAAAAAATTCAACACGCATCCCAGGCCTGGAAAATTATGCGCCCAAAATAAAAAGGTTATTGTTCTTCAACCCTTTTGATCACAGTCGTGACCCTGGTCTCCTTAGGAAAGGAATCACTTTAAATGTTAAAACTGAAAAGTCACAACGTGTCTAAGAGACGTTGAAACAAAGTTACAGATACGAACGGCGTGGAAATTTGAGTTTTTGTTGCATCGCTTGTTTATTTTTCGGCATCAGAACCAGAATATGAGGCCTGAGGTGGGACCGCCGGTCTGGACCAGCTCCGTGTCGACGGCTGCCGCAGTGATATGTGGATCCTGGACTGATTTTCTCGGGTGGAGTCAGGAGACTTTCAGAACCGAAGCGGCGCTACCGAGTCCAAAGGGTCCTACGGTCGGGACGGTGGGTTTTTAAAAGGTTGAAGACCCATGGACTGAACTGAAAACAACACACAACACAACACCTTCAACTTTAAACCTTAAATGGCCAGTTTCAAATCAATGTGTAAATTAAAGGGAAAGTCATTTACCTCTTAAAACCTACTTTATATGTTGATTAAGGGATTTTTAAGGGATTTGGGGCTACGATACCAAACACCTTGATCTATGTTGTTACCTCCGCGAAGGAGGTCAGGTGATCACCCGCGTCCATCCGTTTGTTTCTTTGTCATCGGGATCATAGAAAAACTGCAGACGGAGGACGGCGGTGTGGGGCTGCATGGGTGGGGGGACGTGGCTGCATGGGTGGGGGGATGTGGCTGCATGGGTGGGGGGACGTGGTGAGGAGCCTGGAGGCATTAAAAAAATGTCCTGAGGATGGCGCCAGAGGGACGAGCATGTCATTAGGCCCCTTTGGTTAGAAGACGGTTTTTAAGGTGGTTTATTTCACAGTTCTTCAAAAAACATTTCACTCATTGAAACGTCACAAATACACCGTGAAACTCTGCCACTGGTGTAAGTGATATCTGTTTTATTAACGGTCGACTTTATGGTCGTCTCACGGGTTTAAACCCTTCCTGCAAGGCCCTCGCCATCCGTCCCTCTGTGAGTCTAATGACCCAAGGCCCGATCATCCAAGGCAGCCAGGTAATTTACCTAAACCACTGGTGATCGACACCAGGCAGGCAAGGCAACATTCCACGAATGAAAGGGACGAACGTCGTCTGGCGTGTCATCGCTAACCCCTGACCCTCCACCGGACCCCGACCAAAACGCCGCGGGCTAACCCAGGTCAATACAGAGGAGAGGACCGCTCATGTTTGATTGTAAAATATCACTTTATGATTAGATATTAAAATATAATCATTATTCTTTAATGTATGATACAAAGTTATCAATCAGATGGATAAAATGATTCCAGAGGAACACCTGAGAAAAAACAAATTATAAATCTCTTCCAGAGAAATGTTTTTTTTCCCTCTAGAACAGACCCCACGCTGTTCCCCCCCCGACCCCCACCCCTCAGAAGGGCAGCTTGCTGGGGAGGGGGATCTTCTTCTTCAGGGCCAGTGTGGAGTTGACCTGCTCGGCCGACAGCAGGTTGTGCCACTGGGCGACCGGCCGCCGCGGGTTGGACAGCATGTCGGCCCAGTGCCTCAGCTGGTTCCCCGTGGCGGCGCAGCCCAGGAAGATCTTCCCCATGGCGTCGTCGCGGGTCACCGCGTCGTGGTCCCACACGGAGATCACCAGGTCCAACCTCTGGGGGACCACAGAGCCGAGCTTGGAAAGTCAGACTACTTGTCCGGGGTCGGACCACTTCAGATGGTTTTGGTTTTATATTTGTTCAGGTCTTTAAAATCACTGCTCATATGGAGGATTTAAAATTACTAAATCAAATTACCAGAAACTCAAATGAATAAATAAATAAATTGAAATATATATAACACATTACCTCTCTCTCTCTCTCTCTCTCTCTCTCTGTCTCTCTCTCTCTCTCTCTATATATATATATATATATATATATATATGCATGTATGTGTGTGTATATATATTATGTATATATACACAATACATATGTGTGTTTGTGTGTGTGTGTATTTGTGTATCTATATATTTCCTTTTTACTATGTCATGATTTGATGAAAAACATGTTAAATGACTAATATTTGGCCTTTTGTCCTAAATAAAACTGCTATTAAAGCATAAATAAAAAGAAAAATCTACAATTCTTTCAGTAATGCAGCAAATTGTGAATATATTCACCACTGACAAAAAAATGATTAGTGTAGAAATATCAGTAAAGGTCAATGAAATGTTATTGTATCTTTTTTAAACTCTTAATTTTATACATACATATTTTTTTAATTATTTATTTTATAAATCTCCTGACTCTCACCTGGATTTGTTCGAAGGACACGTTGAAGGTGAAGGACTCGTTGTAATAAGGGTTCAGCGTTTTCTTCTTCATGGACGTCTTCCTTTTCTTCCACTTCCTCTTGTCCAGAGCCAGCTGCACCTTCACGTAAGGATCTGAAGACGACACGTGACTGTTGGTCATCAGTCAATGACTATTTTTTCCATCAGCCTTTCTGAATGTGCATGAAAAGAAACTGCAGAAAAAAATTCAAATTTGTTCTAAAATATAAAATTTTGCAAAATAAAAAGAGTTTCTCAGGAGGAAAGATAGATAAAATGAAACTTGTGCAAACGATCAAAAACTTAAAAGAAACTAAAAAGTTTTTCCTTGGTCCATTCTTCTTAATTTTATTGAAATTTTATTGGAAGCTAAACTTTATTGAAACCTGATCACTGACATCAGATGAGCAGAATGTGATTTTAAATCTGTTTTTGATTTTCAATCTGTTTCACCTTTTAAAATTTTTTAATCATTATAATGATTTTTATAATTTATTGAACAGAAATGTGCAGATTTAAAAAAAAATTACGAGTACGACTTGTATCAACCAAAACATTTCTTAAGTTAATTAGGTAATTCGCTGATACTTTCCGACCTGTTTTCTGTAACTGAACTTTGATGCTCGGACGTCTCAGTTTTACCGTTTTACCAGGTACACATGAGGCAGTGGCTAAATCTAGGCCAGGATCTGGTCCTGACCCCCCCGGTCTCGCGCTGACCTGAGGATCCTCCGGAGTCCATGCTCTTCAGGTTCTTGGCCTCCAGGATCACCACGGTCAGTTTGCCGGCGGTGGGGACGTAGCGCAGGGAGAAGCAGATCTCACCCAGGTTTTCCTCCTGCCGCACAATGACAGCAAACAGATCGTCAGACGACTCGGCTCAAAAACCATCGACGGTTGTTGGAATTCACCGAAAAAAAACAGATTAAAAATGATTTGATTTGAAATTTGATTTCATTTTTCCCGGTCTCCTCCACCATCACGCTCCAGCACGAAAAACCTCCACTTTGCTGATTCAAGACCTCCTTTCCGACCCCCCAGGGGACCGAGCACTGAACCTGGGGTTACAGGACTTTCTCCGACGCTATGTCCCCCCCAGGACATCAAACGCTCAGCCAGACCTCCCCAGCTTTAAAAGATTCCCTGAAAACTCACCTTTTTTCCAGCTGCTTTTACCGAACGCTCTGCTCTGTCGCTGATGGTTTTATGTGACAGTTCGTCCTTTATCTTTCTCTCTTGTCACTGTATTTGCTCCTTCTCATCGACCTACTTTCATCTACTTTTATGTTTAATAAAACATATCATCATTGTTATCGGTCTTTTATTAGATGTTACGCAGACATTCATGATCCCCAGAGGATGAATCCCACTGACCTTTCCTGAAGCTCCACTGGTAGGTTGTCGTTCTCGGTCTCAGTTTAAATATCTCGACAGCTTTTGGTTTCAATTCCGTTGAAATTTGGAGAATTTTAAAACTTCTGACTTTTAATCTTTCGCAAAACACTAAACTAAGAAGGTAAAAATTACTCGTGCAGGCGCGTTAACGTGCTGATGTGAACAGAGCAGCCGCACGGCGCCGCCGGCACAGCCACGGACTCTTTGGTCTCCGGTTCTGGCTCAGCTCCTCTACCTCGAACTTGGCGGGCTCGGCGAGGTCCTGCCACTCCTCGATGACGTGGTTCCAGTCGACGTCGCCGAGCTGCAACCTGAGCTCGCCGATGACGTCGTGCTTGGAGAATCTGTTGAAGTCGAACACCTGCATCACGGCCGTCGACTTCAGGAGGGAGGACTTGGACAACTGGGGAGAGATCGCTCAGGTTAGAAGCACAGGAGGGTTCGTTCCTTTGGCTTTGGATCCAAAAGCAAGACAACAAAACATTTCAGTTTTCCTTTTCAAGGCTGTTTGTACCTTAAACTGCACAAATCACAGAAACGATGGGTGAGAATTGTTCAATATTCAATATATTAAAAAAAAGAAAAGAACAGGGTTTGAACGGCTTTCACCAAGTGAAATTTAAGACTTTTAAAGACCTTTTTAATACTTGTTTCACAAAAATACCAGCTAAGTATGATTATGATGATGATGATATGGATGATATCTCCTAGAATTATTCATTATGTCACAATTTTTTTAAAATACTACCCAGAGGTATATGACCAGTTAAATCAATGTGAGCTGGGTAAACGGCAAGAAACGAATGGAAGATGGATTAACCAGCAATAAATGATGAATTTAAGTCAGAAAAATTGTGACTTTTTTAGTCTTTGTGCCTTAATATCGACAAATTACATAAGCAAATGGAAGAAAATGTTCTATATCTCAATACTGATCAATTGTTATTGGGATATTTATCACTTCCTGAAAACTGAAACATATTCAAATATCAAAAGTATGAAAAACTGAGAAAAACAGAAATTTCAATAGTAATCGATTAATTATCCTGTAGCTCTAGACGCTATTGGTAAAAAAAGGTTACTCCTAATTATTTCAAATTAAAGTCTTCTATAGATGGAGTAATAATCCGTTTTTTTAATAGTGAGGTTCTCTTACATATTAACAGTAGATGATGTAAATTCCGAGTGTATTTTAATGCTCCACCTTTGAGCTCTTAGCAATGAAATCGGAGCGTCCTCTTACCTGGAAAGTGAACTGTTCGTTGAAGACGGGGTTCAGCGTGTTTCTGAATACTTTGGTCTCGCAGGTTTTGGACTTGTCAGGGCAGACGTAGACCTTGACGTACGGGTCTGAGCTTCCTCCCAGGTCCATGGCCTTCAGGCCGTCGGCCCGTTTGACCCCGACCCTGAGCTGCGGAGACCGACGGGAAACAGGCGGGTCATGACCTTCGGTAACTCACACAGGACGGGGGCCTCAGTTGGCCTTCACCACAGGCAGTGGCGGCGGTGGCGGCGGTGGCGGCGGTGGCGGCAGTGGCAGCGGCGGCGAACTGAGGCGGGGTTGACTTTCACGTTTTGACCTCCAAATCGAAGGAATAACCGTAAATCCCCAGTGCGATATTATTATGTCATGTTTGTGGTTGTAAGAGACTAATTATTCCATAAGCCTTTCTGTGTTTTAAGGATATGGACGAACCCTGGATCTAAACCACAATCCTAAAACCCTTTAGAGCTCAGAGGACAGGGTCCGGCCCGGTGATGCCCACGATCAGAACAAACCTGGTGGGTTGCTGTGAAGTCTGGGTCGCGTTCCCGTATATTCACCCTTAAACATCCCGATTTTCCTTTTCATCGCATCAACTCATGAAATGACCAACATATTTCTGTGTAGAACCTCTGGAGAACCGAGAGAACTTTGAGAACTAACAAAATCCTCATATGCTGAATCTCTTGTGTCCTGTTTTTTGGACTAAGCCTCTAAATTTTCACTTTGCTAGTGACCCCCCCCCCCCCCCCAGGGGGGGCAGTCCCAGATTGTAATCACCTCGGACTGAGCGGCGTCGTACTCCAGTGAGTAGAGTAGCTTGCCCCGCGCCTTTTTGGTTGAGCCGTAGTCCACATCTGCCACATCTGGCTGAACCTGTTAGGGCAAGGGACAAAACAGAAACACATCAGGTTAGACCCAGAGTCTGATTTGCTTTTATAGCTTTTACTTTAGCATATTTGACCCCCAAAACAATATATCTATTCCCATAACCAAAGCCGGCTCACGTCGTACCACACTCGCTGTGATATATTTTCAACATGCATGGCGCTCTATTTAACATAGCTGGAAAGTAACTTAGTACATTTACTCTAGTGCAGTACCTAGTAGTTCCATTTCCATGTTTCTATACACCTCTACACCTCTATTTATTCCACACAAGTTGGCCTCAAACCATAGGAAGGAAAGCTGCAATCAAACTTGCAGAAGTGTGGAGAAATCTTGTCAAATAGTTTTCCCCATGTTTCGTAGTTTGTTTTTTTCCTCCTAGTTCGGGCCAAGAATGATGCTATGTGAACGGGGAGAGAGAACCAGAAGGGGGGGGGGGGTCCTGTTCCGGAGCTGAAACTCACTGTAAAGCCTGGTGAAGCCGAGCAGAGCTGCAGGTTCGGCTGATGCTTCTCTGCGGACTCATCACTACCAGAGACTCCGGGCTGCTGTCACATTGGTTTCACATCGTTTTTACAAGAATATAGATATAAAAAATTGCAGTCATTTAGATTTTAGCTGTGCAGATATACAGTAAAATCATCCGTCTTCGTGCAGGACGGTGCCTGCCCTGCTGGCCCCTAAACAACGCCGCGACCCCTGACTCGGTATCCACGGCGACTCACCAGAGCCGTGGTGGTCTTCCCGTTCACCCCCTTCAGGTTGATCCTCTCGTCCTTCCCCTGCCGCCGCTTCTTCGTCTTCCCCCTGCGGCAGCACTTGATGCAGACGCACAGACAGCAGAGGAGAATCAGCAGGGCGCCGGCCACGAAGATGGTGTAGACCGCCCAGCGGGGCACTGCGCAAGAAACCAAGAGTTAACCGGAGGAGGCCTGGCCCAAGACCATCGAGTGCCCATGTGAACGGTGAAACTGGTTTCACTTGACTGTCACGGGCCATTAAAAAATCCCGTACGAATGAGCCAATGACAGCGATGGGAGACAAAATCTATTCCAAAAGACAGTGAACACCGAGCTTAATATGAGTTATGACAAATCATTGAGGCGTCTTCCATCTGTCTGTCCCTCCTTATGTGTCTATTCCTTAGGTAGTAAATGATTAGAAGGACTAGAAGAACTAAACCGGCAGAAACTTTGATAAATCATTAACGGGTTTGGTCTTTTTTTCTGCTTTAATACAGAGAGAACACCTGTTTTATGTCTCATCGTCGTCAGATCCAACAAGCGCCTCCTTGTTTGTTTCTTTTTTTAACTACAACTATTTTACTGGCAACCTTTTAGATTCAGGTTTCAAATTTCACATCAATTATCCAATATTTCACAAAATAGGAAAGATTAAACAAAATGTTAAAAAAAAATTTAACCAGATTTTTGTATTAGAACATTGTTTCTTCTTCCTTCCCATAAATAATCTAAAGACCCCTCAGGTTTACCTGGTGGCCCTGTGGAGGGGCCCCGACCCCCAGGTCATTATTCTGCATAGTGGTCGTTTTCACTTTTGATACTAACACTCTTGTACTTTTATTAAAATGAACCTAGGACTTGAAACATCAGTCACAGTGGAAACTTTTTCACAGAAGATAACGTCTGTTATGATATGGTGCTATATAAATAAAATTGAATTGAAGTCAAATTGAACTACTACCTTCACTTTTGTTGCTTCAAGGAAATTCTGCAGAAAACACATCTGGAAAGTGTGAGTTTGAACGAACAAAACACAGATCCTTGGATCCTAAGGTTTTGTTTTTTTGTCGAGCGGCAGCAGTGGATTGGTTAGAGGTGGAGGATGGTTTAGGCAGAGCTGGCGTTTGGTAACTTACGGGGGATCTGGTCCAGGAGGTCATTGAAGAATTTGGCGGCTGGATTGATGGTTGTGTTGGTGTGGGCGACGGTGGTGGGGTTGATGACGATGGGGTGGGACGTCCGCGGCAGGTCCGCGGTGGTGGGTGGAGCCCATGAAGTCGATGCATTAAGCGTGGGGTGAGATAAATTGGCTATTCGTGGATGGATGGAAGGCATGATGATGAGGAGGATGAGGAAGATGAGGAGCTCTGGAAACAAGATAGTTTCCTGTTGGTCGCGGGAGGCGTTGCTGGCTCCAGCATCAACAGCAAAGGCAGGGAACAAGACGACTGCTAGCTACTTACCATGGATGTAAACAATACTGGGTTTAATATACCTCAAAAATCTATTTTAAAAATGATGGAAGGAAATAAAGTCAACACGTTTTTAAGAGCTCAAAGATAGACACGAGTTTTGGAGAGCAACAGTGAACGAATTCATGAAATACAGGGGAATTCTCAGGGTTTCATTGTTTGTTACGAAACAGACTTTACTGAGTTTATGCTGAATGACCGGTGGTCACTTCCAGATTGTTCCAGGCTGGATGAATGAATGGACAACCTGTTGGTGCAGGTGTGGCAAAATACCTCAGATGCTATAAGTTACCTTGACCTTAAAAATTTTGGAATTCAAGCCATCTAACGTTGGGCTGAAGATTGCCCCCCCAAGGCCGAGGCTCCATCGGGACCTTTGGAAGGATCTCAGACCTCAGGGCCGAACACCTGAAGGCTGGAGACTCGACCACGTACCCACGAACAAAAACGGTGAAAGACGCCGAGTTAGTATTATTTCTGAGTCGCAGTTCACCCACAGTCAATAACAAAGGGAAGTAATCCAATTACAAAAGACAAACAGAGCTGGGCAGAAATATCACCACAGAAGCCATAAAACCAATCACTGCACAGCTATTTTTGGACACAGGAGACTCCTGAACTGGAGATTGGATGTTTCCTAACAGCAGTGACGTAGAAAATCAAACAGTGCAGCCACTAAACTCTGCAGATACGGCCGAGTGGCGATCCACCCGTGGGCCTCCACCATGAACAAACAGCAGTGGCAGCACATTAACCCAACAGAGTGATTCACACTGATAACAACACCCCATCTCGATGCTTCCAACACTGACGAGTTGATTCACACAACACGCTGCCGATAGAGGAAATCATTCTAAATTCTTCCTCCAGTCATTCCTGAAGTCTGGACCGAAGCATCTGGAACTGGTCTGGACCAGGAAACCGAGGCAGGCATCCTGGAAGTACCGTCGTTTCCTTAAAACCTCCTGGAAAGTTGGTTTGAGGAATCATCACGCTCTTCTTTTTACATTTACAACGAAAATAGGCTGTGTCTCAATTCGTGAGTAGCATCCTTCGAAGGACGCCTTCGATGACCACGAGGGCCAAACCAAAATGAGGCAGTCCGGTCTATGGAGCATTTCTTGTTTATCCTCCACCACTGTTTTTTTGCAGAGGCTATCTGCAGTAAAATGATTCCATGGTGATACATAAGCTGGGTCACAACGAATCTTGGGATTGGTTGGGCTGCTCCCCTTGGGTTTCCGGGGAAACGAAGGAAAAGTGTCGTTTCCCGGGAAACCATAACCATACGTAGGCCTTGTCTCGCCGCTGCGAAACAGTCACTACCTTATATGCAGCCTTCAAAAGGATGCGGCCGCCCTGAATTGAGACACAGCTACTGTTCACATTGTTTCGAGTGAGTCGCGTGTCTTAAAGGAGTATGCCGGACTTTTATTTTTACACAAGTCTGGGGCCTCACGAGAGACGGATTAAAACAAGAATGGTAGAGAGAGAAGCAGCAGAGGCTGAGATTTCCTGAGTTTTAGTCTCTCGTTTGAGTCGCGCTCTTAACAACTGTGGGTCCTACATTTCCCACGATGCAGCTGATGTTAAAAGCGACGGGCAGAAAACGCCTCCTCTCCCCAATGGCAGAAAACACAAAAGATGATGACATGATGCGACTTTTCTCTTTACAAACAGATGCAAAACTCTACCGAAATAATGGCAAACGCGTCTCAGGGATTAAAGCTCAGCTGAAATCTTTTACTCACTGGTGACGAGTTTTAAAGTAAAGCCGACATCCCTTCCTTCGCTCTCCGCCGGGCGACGGGCTGAGGACGAAGAGTTTCTGATGTGTGCTGCCCTGAGCGAAAACGGCAGAAGAGGAAGGAAGGTGGCGTCGACCCGACCAGAGAGACCAGAATTTTCCCTGAGAAAAAAAAAAACAACAAAGCCCAAAAGCTGTTTGATCAGGGAGAGGAAACGCCTCCTCCCTCCATCCAGGCCGTAATCAGCAGGAGAACACATCAACAGCGCCGGGCCTCTTTCCAAACATCTATTTTGTCTGTTCAAACAGTGAAAGTGGTCTGTGACAAAAACAAGCCAACTTCCTGCTCCGCCTGAAGCACAACACCGGAGTCAAACTCCTTCATTGGAGGAGCCGAATGTAAACAAAGCGTCGCCGCAACCAAACCTCAGACGAAGCTGCCGTCGGCCCCAAAGTTTGCGGACCATAATTTTCAAATACTGTTTCCTTTAAAGCCAGTTATTCTCCTTCTGTCGCACTGGTCAGCTTTCGGGCATCGGCAGCGTCGGCACCAGCATCCGATGGGCTGGGGCCATGCATCTATTTCCCAGGGCAGGAACCTTCCAACATCCGCCCACTTTACTTCGACCGCGGCCGCAGATGTTGGACAGGATGGATAAAAGCCACATGATGCAGCCGCCACTGCCGCCACCACCATGTTGTCTGAAACAAAGCTCTGGCTCATATATATATATAAAAAATATAAAAAAAAGAGGAGTGGAAGAAATAAAGGAAGAAGAAAGACAGTGAGGCCAAAAAAAGAAAGATAGAAGAAAGACAATGAAAGGAGGAAGGGAGGAAGGGAATAAAGAAAATGCAACAAAAGGGCAGAAGAGAGGAAAATAAGGACGACAGGAGGAAAAAGAAAAAGAGGAGGAGGAGGGGAAGAACAAGGGAGAGAAAGGAGAGGAAGAACAGGGGAAATGAGGGAAGAATGGAAACAGCAAGAAAGACGGGACAAAAGAGAGTAACAAAGAGTTGGGGAAGAAAGAAGGCAAAAAAAATAAAAGTGGCAGAGGGAAGGGAGGAACAGAAAAAAATGATATGACGCAGGGGAAATCAAAAAGGGGAAAGTTCGGAGGAAAGAATTAGAGAAAAGAAAAAGACGGGACAGAAAGAAAACAACACAGGAAGACAAACAGACGAGTGAGCCGTGGATCACCGAGACACAGGCAGGAGTCGTCCGTGGACAGAGGTTCACTACGGGATGGGAATTTTTTAACATCCGTAATGTTTTATAGGTTTTTTTTTTCTTTGTGTCCCGAAATGAATAAAACCAGATGAAAGTGAATATGTGACTCTGGACGTAGATGATAAAGAGAAACAACAGCCACATTACCTGAGAGTCTCTGTCCAGGCTTTTTTTTTCCCTCCGCTTTCATCCGAGTGTCATCTCTTCTCCGCTGTGTTCGGGCGGCCGCTGACTTTTGACCTTTCGCCGCTCTCTGCCGCCGAGCTTCAGTCGGCCACGTTCGGCTCTCGGGGTCTGTGCTGTCTGTGCTTCGAACCCGCGGCAGCCGCCACGCCTGCTGAACACACACACACACAGGTGACCTGCGTAGTCAAACAGAGGTGCAGTCTTTGCTGGTTAAAAGAAAAAAAACCTGTTATTCAAATACAGTGTGCGTCATGTAACAGGACGACCAGAGTGACGGCTGTGGCCCGATTATCTGGAGGAGCAGTCACTCACCTTCCAGGTGAGACGGCGGCTGCTGCTATAGCAACTCGCGTCAGATTGTAGATTGTTTTTAATACGTTGTTTTAAGGATTTTAACATTCAGTCCGTCTTGTTTTTAGCGGGTAAAGATCAGGCAGCTGGTCCAATCAACTCCGTCCGCTGGATGATTGCCATGAAATTTTAGTGCAGACATTCACGGTTCCCGGAGGTTGAACCCTACTGCTTTCTGTGATCTTCTGGATTTTCCTCCTGTAGCGCCACCAGCAGGTTGACATTCATGGTTTTCAAGAAAATATGTCGTCTACTACCAGACAGATTGTCATGAATTTTGGTCCAGACATTCACGTTCCACTCAGGATGAATACTCGTAACTGAGGGCCCCTACTTACCCACGACGTCAGAGCCCCGACGCCCCAAGTTCCCTCTAAGTCCAGAGCAAACAAACCTCCTGTGCTAAAACGATATTTCTAACTTTCTGGTGATTTGATCAAACACATCTTAAAAGTAATATGCTCCACATGAGGACAAAATAAACTAAAATAATAATGACAAAAAACGTACTTTTTACTTGATGCTTAATAGCAACTGCTTGTGAAGGTTAACGTCTGTGCAACAGTGCCTGTTAGATACGTGTCGTATATCAGAGGATTCCCTGGTTTCTACGCCACCACGTTTCCCGACTTGGCTCCCAGAACACAGACCTACTAGTGGTTCCCACAGTCTCCTCAGGTAGGAACCAGAGCCTTCAGGTATCAGGCTCCTGTGCTGTGGAACCATCTTCCAGTTTGGGTTGGGGGGGGGGCAGACACCCTCTTCACGTTTAAGAGTCGGCTTAAATCCTTCCTCTTTGATTTAGCTTATCCTTAGAACTGGCTCAGGATCAGCTGGGACCATCCCCTAGTTATGCTGCTATAGGCCCAGACTGCTGGGGGACTTCCCATGATGCACTGGGCTCCTCTCCTCTCCTCCCGTCACCTTCTGCAGGTTATTCTGCCTCTGATGCTGCAGTCTGGATCAGAGTCTGGATCTAGGACTGAAGAACCATCACTCTCCTGCCCCTCCTTTGTCTCTCTCCATGTCTCTTTACCCCCAAGCCAGGATCTGTTCAATGTTTCTACCTGTTAAAGGGAGTTTTTCTTGCTCATGGGAGAAACGTTGGGTCTCGGTAAATAAAAACTATAAAGAGTCTGATCCAGATCCGCTCTATATGAAAAGTGACCTGAGGTAACATCTGGTATGATATTGAGCTATATAGACAAAATTGAACTGAATTGACTCATATCAGGTGTTTTCCTTCACTTCTTAATCTCAGACACTGATTTCCTGCCTCCATTTTGAAAGATGTTGTTATCAGGGACAACCATGGAAAATAAGTCGTGAGCTATAGAGGCCTTATTAGAAAGTTATTTGACCAAGGAAAAGAAAAAGTCAGTAAAGTTAAACATTTTAGTTTTATTTAACTGATGCTGCATTTATTGATTTAAATGTTGAGATAAGCAAGAACAGGCCAGGGGCCGATCACAGTAGAGGTCATCAGAGCAGGAAACGGACAAGTTCCCCGGCAACCGCCCGGAGCTTTCAACCGCATCTCGGCAGCTAGTCTCTACTCAGTTGTCATCTTGTGTCATTGTGTTATCGCTCATCAAGACCGTGAAGTGTTTGAAACCTGTGGGGGGGGGGGCAAGAGAAGAACCAAGAGGCCACAAAGTGGGGAAGAACGACTTCTGTACCGGACTCAACCCTCGAAACCCAAATGTGTGCATCCGGGATCTGGCCTCGGTTTCCTGCCCTGGTCACCGCTCATATCTGTCGTGTTGAATTGTTTCACACTGTAAAAAAAAAAAAAAAAAAAGAAACCCCAACCTCCATTCATCCTTTACAAGAGAAACCACAGCCACTAAGCCAATATATATCGATATCTGTGTTCTATAAGTTATTAATATTGCTGTTCTGACACCTTTCAAACTATGTGTCTGGAAAACGAAGAGACTGATCTGCAGACAGTGTTTCTTTACCACCCGAACCCCCTTTATTTTTATTTTGTTTTTACTGAGAACATTTAAATAACATTAGAACTAGATGTGGTACAGCATTGAAGTGCACAGAGGATCCCGGTGGGCTGGGGTGGGGTTGGGGGGGGGGGGGGGGGTTGGACACAGACACACAGCTTCCTGTTTCTCCTCCATTATGTACACCGAAGCTGCGACGGCGGCCGGCGGTTTAGAAGTTGATGGCTTTGCCGAAGGACGCAGCCAGGTTGGCTTCTCTGAAGGCCTCTGACACCGTCTGCAGGGTGGGGGTGGGGGCGGGGGTGGGGGGCGGGGGCGAAGTGGAAGAAGAAGAGAGGGTCAGTTTGAGGTTTAATTTCACAAGCCTGTGTCTCTCAGGTTTTATTCATTCATTCATCAACAACTTTAAGATTTTGTAAACGGACAAATCAGACCTTCAGATGAGAAACTGTACTTGTTGACAAAAGATTAACAAGCACTCAAGAGATTTCTCCTATTTTCTTACCATTATATTATAGTGTGGCAGTAAAAATAATGTATTAAATGTTTATATTCTGCTCAATGGGGGAATTGAAGTACAGTGTTTGCACTTTTTGTTTCTCCGGCTTTAACGTCACTTTAGGTCAGAATTTGTTTTGTGAACTGAAAATCAACTGACAGCTGTTGTAGTTCTGATTACTTGTTTCCTGTTTTTCAAAACAAATATAATGAATAAATAGGGAAAAAAAGTCTCTAAGCTGAAGGATCATCTGCTTTTTTTTGTCTTATGACACAGTAAGCTAAGCATTTTGGACTCGTACTTTTAGAAAGACGAGCGAAAAGAGGATGTCATCTGGGGCCTTACGAAACTCTGACGGGAAGATTTTAGTCCTGATAAACCGGTAGTTTGGCTTTAAGTTGACAAAAGATGACAAACCGTTGTTTTGTTCCAAAATGTTGGGTTTTAAGATGCAGAGAAAGAAAAAGAAAAAGAGACGAAAGAAAACCTGAACGACTGTGTCGCTTTTTGAATAAACAAATTCTCTCTTTCCCCATCTTCTTCTCACTTTTGTCGTTGGGCAGTTTTTCAACATCTTTTGAAAAGGAACCCAGAGCACAAACCCTGTCACTTTCCCCAATGCTCTGACATGTTTTATCATCCAAAAAAACGAATCCGGAAAATATTAGGAAGATGAATCAATAATGAAAACAACGCCAAGGTTTATCCTGGTTTATGGTGTCGATGTATTTCCGTTCTCCAGATAAGTGGCGGTTTTAAGTCACATTCGCCCCCACAGGTGTTCACATTACAACACATTCCAGGCGCGCGTGTGATATTCTGATGAATGTGTGTGTCAGTTACATACGGGGTGGGCGTGGCAGACTCTGGCAACGTCCTCACAGGAAGCTCCATACTCCATGGCCAAAGCAGCTTCATTGATCATCTCTCCAGCTCCCTGCGGACACACACACACACACACACACACACACACACACACACACACACACACACACACACACACACACACACACACACACACACACACACACACACACAGTTGACCACACTGGTTGCTGACTGATTAAACACTAACTCTGGCGTGGCGTGGCGTGGCGTGGGCTCTTACCGATCCGAGGATGTGCGCCCCCAGCATCCTGTCCGTCTCCTTGTGGCTGAGGATCTTCACCATGCCGTCAGTGTCGGCGTTGGTCTTGGCTCGGCTGTTGGCAGCGAAGGGGAACTTGCCGACTCTGAACGGGACGCCCTGAGGGGAGGGGGCAGGTCGAGACCGTGAAAACGCTGCCGGAAACGTCTCATTGCCAAAAGCAGCGAAAGAAACCAGACAATCACCTGGAAGCTTTAGACATCGCCCTCCTCTGGTCTAGAATTTCGATATTTACGTTTTTTCTGAATTTCTCGGCAAGATTTGATCGTCCGTCACCAACACTTATCATTTGTACGCTTGATTAAAACATTTAATTGGCCCAGTGGGGACTTGAAGCGCCAGGAAATGCCGCCACCGTCTGGCCGAGTCTGAAGCTGCTCAGTTTAACCACAAGACCTTTTTCAACTTCATCTTCCAATGCTGCTCTGGATTTTTAATCTGCTACTTTCATCTGACAAACTTCAGGCACTCCCTATTTTGCAGATTCAGATTTTATATCAGGTGTCAAAAAAAAAAATATGATGAACTGCTGCTAATTAAATTGCCAAACAGTAAATAAAGTAGAACTGCAGGACTCAAAATGGAGGATTTTCACAGATTACCGAGGGCAGTTAGAATCCATCAGCGATGTGTAAACACTGTGACAACGGTAAAGGAGTCTCTGGCAGTGATGAACCTGCAGAGAACTAACAGCTGAATCTGCAGCCGCCCCCCCCAACTATACTGAGCTTATAGTGAGTGTCAGCTCATTGTTTATCCGTCTGGACCAAAGCTTTACTGTTCTGGTTCATTCTCAGTGGTCTCATAGTTTTGTTCATGGCTGCAGCTGCCAGATGTTTTAAGCGGAGCATCTGTTTAAAAAGCCACTTGTCCACCACCAGCTCAGCAGCAGACTTCAGCTGGACCCAGTCAGAGACCTGGGGCTGGGGAGCTTGGTGAAGCATTTAGCAGCTAAAGAGACTGAGGTTTCACCTGAGGGGCTGGTGGAGGAGACCAAAACCGGAGCTAAAACAGAGGGAGGACTGGACTTCGATTCACCAGGTGGACTCAGAGACCAGATACAGATGATTCATCATATTGCCCTGTAACAGCTGGATGTGGAAATGAGCAGCTGTTTGAGCAGTTGTCCAAAAAAAAAGTGACCCAAAAAACAAAAACAACTTCGGTTACTGCAGGTTTCAATTGAAAGTTTTGTTTGGAACCAAAAGTTTCTGGAAACACCGCCTGGCCTCTGTAACACTGATATTTGTGATGCTCTGTATTATTTCCACTGTCTGTTATTCATATCCCCCCTGGCGCCCACCTCCTCCTTGAGCTGCTCCTCTGTCTTGCCCACCCAGGCCACTTCAGGGTGCGTGTAGATGACAGAGGGAACGCAGTTGTAGTCGATGTGCACGGCGCCGCCAGCCATGCCCTCCACGCAGATGATGCCCTCGTCCTCGGCCTTGTGGGCCAACATCGGCCCGGCGACCACGTCACCGATGGCGTAAATGCTGTGGGGGGGTGTAAATAGATAAAATCACTGAAATGTCTAAGCATCTCATTTTCAATTAATTATAATTTGAAACAAAAAATCTTAATTTTACTTTACAGAATTAAATCCATGTATGTGATTAACATAAAATATAAATTCTAAAACCTGTTTTTTAGGTTGTTTTTTTTAAACCTCTCCCCGCTGCAGCGCAATGTAAAATTATAGGACTTTTTTTCCCCTCTTTTTTTCAGCAACTTTTTGTTACTACACGAGGAAACTTGACCTAAAATTCTCCCTGATCACATCAGATTATGTCTTTTTTCCAAACTGAACTCTAGAGTTTTTAAACTGATGGCAGGAGACTTGCAGCTAGAAATCTTTTGAGAAACTGACCCAAAAGTTGCTTTAATGATAATCAATAATTGACGATTAATACGATGACGTAGCTTGTTGTCTTACCACAGATGTGTAAGAACCACCTGCGGTAAAACAACAATAGTCAGGGTGATAGGGAGTCAGTTATACTCAAGGGGCTTTTTCAGTACCACACTCTACTATAATCCAGTGTAGTTTATTTGGTTTATTTAGTTTTAGAGGCTGTACTTTATACATGTGAATGTGGTTTTTCTTATCTCAACACCTGCCATGGTTTTTTTTCCTACTGTTTTTGTAGTTTATGCTGATTGTTTTTCAGCTTCCCATTTTGACACTGATCTTTCAGAACTAAATATAAAAGGATCTTTATCCAAAAAGTCAACGCTGAAAACAAAGTTCGGTCAATGCATCGTTATTGGATTTATTAAACCCTCCATAACAACGGGCTTCTCCATCTGTATCAAAATGTTTCCTGGATCCATTTTTAGATAAATAAGACGCTACACGTGGGTTGTGATGTTTGGTTTTCCGGGCTCGCCGCTACCTGGGTACTTTGGTCTGGAAGCGGTTGTTGACGGGGATGCGGCCCCGGTTGTCTAGCTCAATGCCGACTGAGTCCAGGCCCAGGTTCTGAGTGAAAGGTCGCCGGCCGATGCAGACCAGCAGCACGTCGCACGTCAGCGTCTCGTTCTTCCCTCCGGCTGCCGCCTCCACCCTGAAAGCACCGAAGTGTTACAAGCCGGTGTGATGCTCTGGTCCCCATGAACCACATCCTAGAGCTCTCAGAGGTCAAGACATTATCCGAACTCCGATATTCTGAAAGGAATTTTTTTAAACTCACGCGACGTCGATCTTGCCATCGGGCCTCTTGGTGGCCCCCAGGACTTTGGTGCCAAGCTTGAACTTGAGGCCCTGCTTCTGCAGAATGCGCTGGAAGTTCTTGGAGATCTCCATGTCGATGCCCATGCCGCCCACGTGGCCCAGGAACTCCACCGCTGTGACTTTAGAGCCCAGACGCTGCCACACCGACCCCTGGGGGGGGGGGTTAAAGACAAAGACAGATGAAATTCTGGTGCTCTTGTGACCACTCGAGTGAATATCTAACATGTAAGCGTGTTTCCCGTCAAGGGACCGAAGTGATGCTGACCAGCTCCACCCCGATGACCCCAGCTCCAATCACAATCAGCTCCTCCGGCACCTTCTTTAGGGACAGAGCTCCAGTCGATGACACGATGGCGTCTTCATCAATCTAAGAAAAAAACAAAAACAAAAAATGAGCCTCTAACACATTTAAAAGGCCTGTTTAACATTTCGGTCTCACGTATTTTTCAGTCAGGTAGTAAAAGTGTCTGTACCTATGTATCCCAATCATCTCCTTGTCCCTGAAAAACGAAGCCATCTTTACCGCAGTAATCAGTGGTTTTTATATGAAACTGAGTAAAATGATTGAGGAATGTGGAAGAAGCTTCTCGTGGTGAGAATCATCATTTAGACTGCGAAGCCAAAGATTTGAGGTTTGTCTCCTTTGTTGCATTGAAAACAGAACCAAGCTTGGATCATGTTGGTGACACAGGTGCAAACAATCACTACATCAAATCCTTTCTCCTGTTTGTTTAAAATGTTGTATTTATATTTTTGTTGATACAACTCGAGATCATTAATTGGAACTAACTGGAACTTTCAGAAATGTTGGGGGGGGGGGGGGGGGCTGGAATTCCACATTAACCCTATTTTAACATTCGCCTGTAAAGATCCCTTACAGAGTGGAGAGGTCGCAGTACCTGGATGCCAGGGAAGGGCGTGACCTCTGAGCCTGTGGCGATGAGGATGTTCTTGGTGTTGATGACCTGCTCGCTGCCGTCCGCCACCGTGGCCGTCACCTGGTTCTTGCCTGTCACCTTCCCGAAGCCGTTGACATGGGTAACCTGGGGGGGTTTTGATTTCACACTGTAAGCCCTGTCATCAGCAGTTCTGACCTTGAATTACATGTCAGCCAAAAACAACAACACCGTTAAAAAAAAAGTCTGACTTTGTTCTGTTTGAATAGATGTGCGATTCCTCCCGTCAGCGCCTTGACCGCCCCACTCTTCTGAGCCATCATCTTCTCCAGGTTCAACGAGATGCCTGAAACTGAGACGCAGAGACTTGAGTCCGGAGATGCCGCCGCTACATGACCAACAGGGAAAAAAATATTCTGCCACTACTCTGGCATCTTTACACGGATTGAGCAATGGTGAAAATGACGGTCTCAGCCAAATTGTCATTTTTATCCTGAAGGATGCAGCAGTGTTTGTTTTTGAGTTACGAGTGTTCTGCTTAGTCTTAAAATCATTTTTTAAAAAGAAAAATTTAAAGGCAGGCTTTGGCTGTCTACAAGGGGAGAAAAAAAATTTTCATTGGCTATTGATCACTTTGCTTTAAATTATTTAAAGTACGAAGGCAAAATCATAACATGTATGTTTAGAACAATTGACTGAGGTCAGCTGTCATGTGTTAAACTGTATAAGATGTAAAAAAAACCCAATCATTTAACACATTTCATTGTTTACGAATAGGATCAAACTACAGAGTTTCGTTGAATAGTAAATGACGTGATCATAGGATATAAATAAACTGGATGTCACCATGAGAGTAAAACTAAATTCAGCAGATCAATCTACATCTGAAAGAATCAGCTGGTTTTGTAGGTTCATTGGCCAACAGAAAAGAAACCTACAACCTTCTTGAGTTTGGGCTGCCGACCAAGTGAAAGCTGCCACACAGGCTCAGGTTTCAGCCTCAAAAATGCGAGGACCTGCTGCCGTTCTTTTGTCATATCGCAGAAAAATGAACATCTTTGGATTCTGAACTATCAACTGGACAAAAAAAACAAAAACAAAACACAAACACACAATGGTGCCGGTTTGTTTTCTGTTTGGGGGACCATGCCCAATGTCACCACCAGCGACAACGGGAATCCATGGTTGACTCCCTCGGCCTGAGGGTCCTTTAATGCCACGACCATCCCAGCGGGCCGGACCAAAAAAAGCCCCAGAACTTCCCTTTAAAAAGCCCAGCGAAGCCACTTACTTTCAATGCCTCTGCTTTCAAAGTCCTTGCCATGAGCCATGTGGTACAAGTAAGAGTTGTTCAGCAGCGCCTGCAGACACAAGTAAAGCCTTTTATGTATTTTATCACTTTAAGGAACTTATGTGATTTTCTGTGTTTCGTCCGGTTTGCAAAATGATTTTCCCTTCAGCGACGTGAACGTGTCTGCAGAATGGCCCTGGACGCTGGCAAGTCAGCATCCGATTTACAGTGAAACTACCGGTAAAAACCGCACACTGGGTTTTGGTTCTGCGCTTGGGGGCGCTTGACGCGACCATTGGATGCACATGGTTGCCGAGGGTAACGGTGTTTGTTTGTCCATGGCTGGGGCAATGGAGGCAGCACTGCCCAGGAACCCAGGAACCCAGGAACCCAGCTCCTCACCTTCGAGGGGATGCAGCCGACGTTCAGGCAGGTCCCGCCCAGTGTGGCGTTTTTCTCCACACAGACTGTCTGTTAAAAGGAAACGCATGTATTAGATGTGTAAGAGATGAGTTTGTGTGTGTGTCTGCTCTTTGAGGGGGCAAACAAATGGGAGAACATTGAGACTGTTGGGGGGGGGGCTTACCTTGAAGCCGAGCTGCGCAGCCTTGATGGCAGCAACGTAGCCGCCTGGACCGGAGCCCACCACTGTGACGTCGGCATCGACTGCAGGGAGGCAAAGCAGCAGCTTTTTACCACACATTCATCCCAGCAGAGAGGTTGCTGAACTTTTATAAGGATCGTGCTATAATAACTGCCCCCCCCTTGTGAACAGATGTCAAAAGTAACGACTGGCCCAAATTCTCTTAAGCTATTCATGTGTTCAGGTTTATGATTTAAGTTTAAGACTGTTTAATAAAACCTTTTAAACAAAAATTAACCAGCAGGGAGAATGTGGCGAAGTATTGTCTCATTTTTCATCACTTCGAAACAGCATGAATAGAAATAATTCTTAATATAATCAATTTATTCAATACGACCTTTTCTCTGATAAACAATAGAAAACGGATGGATTAACCAATTAAAAGCAATTTTCTTACCCTATCCCTCCAAAGCTGGTACAAAACATTTTAGAACTAAAATTACTACCGACAGTAAGGAAGACCTCTTCTTTATTAAATTCAGACTTTTCTAAGTCTTTTTATTTTTCCCTCTTGGACACCGTGGTCTGTGCCACCGAAGAGTAAATCCCTTTAACGGGCAGATCTAGCGTCGGCTAGATGGGAAACGACTACCAAAAGGCAGGGTTAAAGTTCACAGGAGAATGTGTCATTAAATGAAGACAGACAGATAAGGCTCGCAGTTTTCTTACTTGCTGCTTTGTCGGCGTAGGTTCTAACGGACAGAGCTGCAGCTCCGTGTAGTTTGCAGGGAAGTTGGTGGCTCCGCTGTAAAATAAATAAATAAATTTGTGTGTGTGTATGTGTGTGTGTGTGTGTATATATATATATATATATATATATATATATATATACACACACACATACACACATATATACACACAAACCAACCAAGATACACAAGTGAGAAGGACGGTCTCACAATCCAGAACTTAAAAACAGCACATAAGTTGGACTTGTTACCAACTACAGTGATATTGCCTTGATTTATCTTCAGAGTAAGAAGATAATTTACAACCATTTTTCTATCAATGGCTTAAAAACCATGGAAAAAAGAAACAAAAAACTGCAATTTAGAGAATGAAAGCAGCCGAGTCACAGGAATCAAACCAATTTCTCAAAGAACAAGCATCCGACTACAGTGTTTTCCAGGTGAGCTCCCTCGACATCAGCTCAGCTTCCTTATTCATGCATTTCCCTTCACTTAAAAGTTTTTCCTGATTCAGCTCCTCCACCACACACTGAGGGAAAAACTGGACATACCCGCAGTGAAAACAGGTTTCTGGGGAAAAGATGCAAGGTCCGGCACAATGCGCTCAGCATCACATTTATGAAGTTATAAAAGGTGAAAATCTGACCTCAGGACAATCGCATGGGCTAAAGCAATTGGCATATTCACATTCCCCTCGTATCTTCAAAGGGGTCACAGCCCCTCCAGGTGGTCGGGATATGTGTGTGTGTGTGTGTGTGTGTGTGTGTTGGGGGGGGTTCGCTGTCTTGTCGACTTAGTGGGGTGCCCAAACCTTTGCACATGGCAAGTTCACTGTGTTGTGTTCTCTTTTCTTTTGTGTTTTTTTTACTTTTCAAGCATTAACATTTGAAGAAAGACTCGTTTTTAATGTCTGATTGTCGCAGGGGTTGGATTTACTTCGTACATTTGCCAGCAACATACATAATACATACATACACACATGTGGTCATAGTAAGTACAAGCTGTCACCTCTGTCAGTGTTTTGTAATTAACCAGCAACTCTTGAGCCTTTCCAGCTGAAGGGCTGCTGGCTGGTTAGCAAATATGCTTTGCCAAAAAATATACAAATATTTTGTTATTATCATTACATAATAGAATATATTATTATATGTTCTCCAGAGCTCTAGACGCGGTAAACGTGGAAACAACCTCTCCGAAGATCGGAATAACTAGAAAATGAAAGTTTCTGCGACGAGCTCTAAGTTGCTGAGCTTCTGACACAAGTTACAGTAAAGGTTAGGTAACTGCTGCTAGCTAGCTAGCTTAGCGTGCTAACATGGATTATGGTTAGAGAAAACTGAAAAGTCCTTTGACAACATCTTTTCCCTAGTGTCAGTTAAAACCTCTGACCCTGCCACAAAACTGTCACTTTGATAATAGGTTTATGAATTCTTTGCAGTACGAACTAGCTAACGTTAGCTGTATTCACAACAAAAGTCGTAATTGTATTAAGAACATGGCCCTTGTCACTAATTTTGCTCCGGCCGAATTAAAGGGGGGGTTACTAAATTGAGACCCATATAAATTAAATATCAAGCGACTTCTTATTTAAACAACAACCACGCAAAAACCTTGAATTCCGAATTTTCTCAGCGGAGTCTGGCGGTGCGTCCTGCGCATACGATTTCACCGGCGCAGAGCTGTTAGCTTGAGGCGCTACTCGGGCCCGGGGCGCGTTTATGAAAACATCGGCATTGACGGGCCCTACAGCTTGGGAGAGCGGTCTGAACCCGATCCGGACAACGCGTCCCGGTTAGCGGGTTAGTAAGGCCCGTACTCACCGTGGCCAGAGAGCGGTACAGCTGGGTCCAGCTCTGCATTTTGTCGGTGTCCCTTCGCAGGATCGGTAACCTACAGCAGGCCGACCAGCCAAGGACTCTGCTCATTGCGCCTGCGCAGTACCAGTGGGAGAAACCCGTCCGGGCGTCGCATCTAAGTGACGTCAGCGGCATGAACGCCGCAGCGGTCGGAACAAAACCGGTAAAAATATCAGTTATTTGCATTTTTCTCCCGCCAGCGCTCGAAATGATGGACGAAGGACTCGCATCGTTCACTTCAGTAACTGCACCAACACCACAGCTCCAAAATTCTCATTCAAAACACAAGGGCTCAAGATCCTGCTTGATTTTAAAAGTGTTATCAGTAAAATGTAGGTAAGGCATCAATTAAAAGCCCCCATTCTTTCGTAAAGTGCCCACGGTGATATTATGTCTAAGTTTTTGTCCAAGCAGCATTTTACAGTCATTACCTCTAAGTGTCCCTCTACACGTAGGCTAGATAAATGATTACTTTTATTTGAATTAATCCATTAGGGGAACTAGCTCTTTACTTGACCTTTATAGAGCTCATAGATATCTGTGACCTTGGGCCCCAACCAGATTTCTTTTGTTACATGTCACATGTCATAATTCTTGATAAGCATTAATTTAATCTTTACAAATGTGTATTATATTATAAGCACCTTATATACATATATATATATATATATATATATATATATATTTTTTTTTTTTTTTTTAATGCAAAATCAGTTATCACCTTAATCTTGAAATTTTAATCTGAAAAGTAACTAAGAGCTAAAAAAAAAGTCAGATATGTGTAGTGAAGTAAAAAATGGAAGGCTACAGTATCCGTCTGGATGTAGTGGTGTAAAAGTATGAAGTAGCATGAAATGTAAAGAACAAGTATTTCAAAAAACGTACTCAAGTGCAGTACTTGAGTAAACATACTTAGTTAATTTCCATTTCTTCCTCTGTGCTGTAACATTTTGGAATTATTTGTTATACTATGAAAAAATGGGTTCAGGGAATAAACAGCTAATAAGGTGGAAGAAATCTATTTTAAATGGATTCATTAAATCTTTCCATCCTGTATTAAAGAAAAACTGTTCCTGTTACGAACTACAACATCAAATTACATATTAATTCACAGCTACTCAGTAAAATTTAAAAAAAAATTACAGCAAATGAATCAGTGATTATTAGCAAACTGGAATGAAGGGAAAGTTTGACCTCAGGATTACAGAGAGGCCAAATCCAGATCATGCTGAGTTCAGACCGTCAGAAACCAAACTGTGCTCAGAAATCAAGAGTCACCTGCTGGCAGACAAGCAGACAACATGGACACTGTTGTGATCATGCATCGACGGAGCTCGGTAACCAGCTCTTTCCCAATGTCGCCAATGTCATTTAGTGAGATCCAACTGCAGATATCATGATGACTCAAAACTGGGATTTTAATGTGTCCACAGCAGCATAGCTAACTAATTTAAAAGCTAGAAATTTCTAAATGTCAAAGTTAGAAAAACTAAGCTTTAAACATTTGTTTGTCATTTGTATTAATTGTTGATTCCTGATATCTTGCGGGTTTTCTTATCAGCAGCAATTACAATCAGAATTTCATCTGCTTTACGTTAAAAGAGGAAATACACCACACTCTCATTAATCAGTGACAAAATGTCTTTTTCTGGAGAGTCAAAGCTCAACGAGTTAAATCAGTGTAGACAATACCTGATCTGGTTTTTCTTTTCTTTCTTTTACTGTCTGATATATAGCCAGTCAGAGCTCACCATCAATGAAGTTTCCACTCTTTTTTTATTTACATAATATTACTACCAAAGAAAGCACAACAGTCAACAGGCTGAATTTGCTACTGAGATGTAATGATCTCTGCAAAAGCTCCTTTTTGTGATGTTTTTGAAGTTTTGTTTTAACCGTTTTTTTGTATTTTGAAAAAAAATGATTATATGATACTGGATGGACTCAATTATTACTGATTATTTACAAGACAGAGAAGCAATGGGACATATCATGGGATCACATGATATTAAGGAAAACATTTAGAATAGGAGAAGAGGGAAGTATATTCCATATAATGCAACGTCACGTGACGTAGAGCTTTTTGTTTGGATGAAATCTGACATCTCCACTCATTGTACTCCACAACGCTTATCAATGTTGTGGAGGCTAACACCATGATTCTGACAGGGACTGAAGAACGGGTAGAGTTTGTAAGGCAAGGGGACGTCAGTGAAAGAGTAGATGAGAGCGGCAGTATCAACATCATAAAAGGAGACCAGACCCTCCTCGAGATCCACAAACACCCCCACGTTCTTAGGGCAGGACCTCAGAGAGAGACCGACTGATGGTTCTGCACCAGCAAAGTACTTACGTTGGAGAAAATCTGGACACAAACACACAGTCCAGAAACCATTGTTAGGGCTCAGTGTGATTGTTCTCTTCTTGCTGGACTTTCTGGCCACTCCTAAAGTCCACCAAGACCACCTCTTAACTGGAACCTGGAAGTAAAACCTTCCTGAAGTGAATGCCTTCTTTGATCGGACACATCTACAGTTATTGCCCTCATTTACCTGCTGTTTAGCACAAGACTGGTTGGGTTTGGGATGTACAATATCAGGATCAAGAGTCACATCCACTGCATACTGCTGGACCCTCTCCAGCTCGGCCTCGAACAGCTCATTCATTTGTTTACTGAGCGTCTCCTCCAGCTTATTCACAGCTCTCCTGACAGTCCCCTTATATGATGGAGCATGGACGCTGACCTCTGTCCAGTCCCTGGTGGGTTCAGCAGTGTTCAGGGATGAGAAACTTTGGAGGAGGTGGAGGTGGTCTTCAGAGCATGAGAGCTGCTCCACCTCAGAGCTCCTCTTCCTCAGCTCAGAGATTTCCTGTTGCAGCTCTTTGATGAAGCCTTCAGCCCGTTTTTCTTTGTGTCTCTGCTTGTCTTTGATGGTCTTGATGAGTTCAGCCTGACCTCTCTCAACAGACTCCTTCAGAGCAGCGAAGACATTAACGCCTTCTGCTATTTCTGCGTCTGCTCGTTCATTACTGAGCTCCACTGATCGTTTGATCTCCTGAATCTTCTGTTGTCTCTTCTGGATCATCTGCTGAATTTCAGCCTCTGTCTCCCTCAGCTCTGCCTTCCTTTCTTCATATTCTTCTATCACGGGAATAAAATCATGTGTCTTGTGGTCAGAATAGGTGCAGGACATACAGATGCATGTCTGGTCGGTCTTACAGAACAGCTCCAGCAGTTTGTCGTGCTCCGTACACACCTTGTCTTCCAGGTTCTCCACAGGGTCGATCAGTTGGTGTCTTTTTAGGCCTGGCTCTGTCAGATGAGGCTCCAGGTGAGTCCCACAATAGGAGGCCCGACACACCGGGCAGGACTTCCGGGCCTTCGGTTTGGTTCCAGTGCAGACGTCACAGGGAACCTCTCCCGGTTTGGCAGCTTGTCGCTCTGAGCTTCTGCTGCTGCTGCTGCTGCTGCTCTTGCTGCTGCTGCTTCTGCTGCTGCTGCTGCTGCTGTTGCTGCTGCTGCTGGCTTCCTTTTGAACTGACCGTCTGAAACGAGCAGCCACGGCAGAGATGAACGTGTTTACATGCAGCTCAGGTCTTGTGTTGTAAAGCCTTTTACAGATGGGACACTGGCACGAGAGACTAACATCCCAGTGATCTGTGATGCAGTTTCTGCAGAAGTTGTGTCCACATGGTAAAGTGACCGGATCAGTGAGCACATGCAGACAGATGGAGCATAGAAACGGATCCTCAATTCGACGACGGCTGGCAGCAGACATGTCCACGCACTGGAACAAAAATGCGAAGAAAACACCTTTGTAATTATTTGATTATTTGTTTTATTACATCAAACTATGATTAGTGGAACTTTAGGAGCGTTGTCCTGAATTCTGTTGTTCACCGAACTGAGGACCAAACCCACTAAAAAAAACACACAATGCAAATGTGCACACGTCGATTAATGTGCATCACAACCTGTGCGTATTCATGCATCTGATTTACGGATACAGATACACAGATACGTCTCATTATGCCGTCAAGTCAGTCAAGGCCAGTGATACAGAGAGCAGAGAATCAGATCCATCTAAATGTGCCAGAGAAAAGTGAAGACTGTAGTGACTGTAACCCCCACAGCCATGACTCAGTTCAAAACCAGTCCAGGTCAAGGCCTTGGGTGGGAGCGTCTTGTCCCTCCAGAGCTGAGGTGTTATGTTGTTAGCGGTTTACGAAGGACAGCAAATAATATCAGCTGTACTCACCAGTGTATGGCACAAACTCTGCTGCGTTTCTGATAAAAAAGAAACCAATGGATTCAGTCTATTTTTTTTTTTCAGGGTGGCTAGTCTCGACTGGCGCTCTGCTGTTGTTTAGACAAACTTTCACTTTCACTGAGGAAATGTGACATAGAAACTCTCCTGTCACTGTAGCTTTGTGGGTGTGGTTTTATTGCCCCTTTTTGGACAAACCTTGAAATACCTTTGAATCAAGATGAGTTTTTACTTTTTGTGGATCCTTGTTTCTTCAACAGGCGTCGGTAACAGTCCAAAGAACATCCAACTATAAACAAAATAAAAAGAGGGAGAAAAACAATGAGTTCATCCCACCAACAAAGCCTGTTTAGTCTTAACTTTATGTGAAAGATTTCTTTTGAAAATAAAATTAAGAAACACTGATACGGTAAACTTTTGTAACTGTACCACAAGATTATCAAAAAAGAAAAATGGGAAAATGATGAGAAAATTATAAAGTGTTTCAGAAAAATATTTATCACAGATCTCTGTTAAGTGAAATTCACAACATCATGTTTTAGAAAAAGCTCCACGGTCACATTAGAGAGAGTAATTGGCTTTAATTACTTTTCACCAAAGGAAAATCCATAATGTGTCTAAGAAACTAATATGGGCTTTTTAATCATCCCTGGTTTCCGTGCTCAGAGTTAAGTGCACTCCTCAGTTCATGTCACTGGTCCGCATTAGGCGTCATGCTGCGGTCTGTGATAACCTCCACTAGAGGGCGTCCCGCTCAAACCTAAAGGGACGTAACGACAGCTTCACTTGACTCTGGACTTCCTTGTGCTCTGTGTAGTATCTGACATTAGATGACATTGGGCCACACTCTGTCAATTTTCTGTTTAGGATAAAAGTAAATTTCTACTTTTTCTGTGACTTTTTTTTTTTTTTTAATATCAAATAGAGTGGACCCTCTTTGTCCTCTGAGAAAAACTTAATTTGATATTTCCATCCACGACCCGCTAAGCAGCCCACCTCACAACTTCGTCTTTAATCTCAGTATTTATCACAACGCTATTCTCAGAGCTCTCGGACTCTCACGGATCTCAGGTTATTTATTTCCCCCAGTTTGGATTTTCTGTTTCTGGTGCCGTTAATATGACACAGATGGGGGCGAAGAGAGAAATTTGAAAAAAAACAAAAACCTGTGGGTGAGCACACACACTCTTATTTGTGTTTAATTTTTATTTATTTTTCTTGAAGAAGGATCTTGGATCATGTTTTGGTTTTTTCTGACGATAAGAAAAATGTATGATATTTCCAGTCCCCGACATTTTAAAAATAATCTATTCACATTCGCATTTATTTCGTCTCCAGGATGGAAATAACCTGAACGAGTGGAGCGACGTCCGAAAGCCATTTGGGCCTTTTTTTTCCCCAAGTTTGTCTCTGGGTTTCACTTTGGCAGGATCCTGCAGGAGTGTCTCCGTCTCGTCCGGGCCCCTCTGGGCCCTGCTGACAGTCAAATTAAAACACCATGCCAACAACCCGGCAAACACTCCCTACTCCTCTCAGAGAAACGCCGGCTTTCAGAGTCAGCGTGAAGAGCCGGCCTTCGTGTTCCCCGTCTGGAGGCCTTTCACGTGCTAAAATAAGAGTTTCCCCCGCTCTCGCCGAGTCAACATGAGCAAAGCGAGTGCTGTGAAAGGCGGGGAGAGCCCCCATTTGACGACTAGCAGCCCTGGTCTTGTGTCTGTGCGACACTATGGGGCCGCCACAAAAGCTCGTCCTTTCTCCCGCTGCAGAATAACACCGAGGGAAAAGAAAAGAGGTGGTCACGATTGGGAGGAGGGAGGATTATAGGGGTAGAAAAAAAGGGGGTGAGTGGGGGCAGGGGTGGTGGTCTGGCTTTTGAAACAGGCCCGGCGCAGATGTATGGGGCAGGAGGATTAGGCTGTGGGTGTCGGTGACGTTCACCCGGCTCGACTCTCTCCCTCCGGCGTGGCCCATTGTGCCCGGCAGCCTCGGGGCGGTGAGCGGCCGGGCCGGCGTGCCAACGGGGCTCAGGGCGCCCTGATAACGGTTGGAGCGAGCCCCCCCGAATCCCCATCCCCTCTCCGCCTCCTTGCTCGGCCCTCCTCAACCGTCACGGGTCCACGTGCAGAGGTTGTGACAGGTGAGCCGACGTCTATCCACCTGGCCAGCGATGGTGTGGCAGGGACAGGTGTCATCGGGTCCGTGGCGACCTGGTTCATCCACCGGAAAAAATCAATTGCTGCGCCTCAAACCTGCACTCAGGTTCAATAACAGAGTAAATATACTCAGTTACTCTCCACCGGCGTTCAAGGGAGCTGCTTCGGCCCAGAGCCTCCAGCTTCCTGTCTGTCTCTCCTCAGGACTTGGAATAAACTCTGCCGGGTCCTCAGGGCGAAAGCTTCTCTTGAGCATTGTCGTCGCTGTCGTCGCTGTCATCACCGAGGTGGAGCCGTTTTTTCTCTGTAAAGAAACAGAGCCGGCAGGAAACAAAGATAATAAAATGTAACTCGAGCACCAACACCTGACAGCCTATCAGGGGACAAATTCACTTCATTTTGAGCCTTTAAGACTCAGCTTTAGTGTTAACTCATCGATGAGAAACCCTGGCCGATGTGTCGGTGGGTCTGTCGCTCCACCGCTTTTGTTCGAGCTGAAAATATCCCAGCGACTTTGTTGCTCTTTGACGCAGGAATATATCACTTCCCGGTCCTCACGCATCTTCCCTAAACATCAGAGGATAAGAGAAGAGAGAGAGAGAGAGAGAGAGAGAGAGAGGGTGAAGCACATATTCTCAGTGTATTGTGGGGAGGAATGCCATTGAATTTGGGGGGGGGGGTTGTTTTGTTTTGTTTTGTTTTTTTTCATGCACCAGCCTCCTTTGTGTGAAGGCTATGGAAGTCCATTGTGCGGACAGACACCCTGAGAAAGGAGGCGAGCTTGGATCTGTTGTCTGCCGGTGCTTCTGCAGCGCCTGGGCCCTGCAGAAAAAAAACCAGAAAAAGACCCGAATGAGGCCCTGCCAATCGGAAGCAGCCGGTCTGAGACCGGGAGACAATGCCACTGGGCAACTTTGAAGACCGGCAACAATTAAAAATGCAGCTTCGCTTTATTAATTATGCATTCATGCTTTTGTCTTGGCCCTTTTTTACTCGGGATGGGGGAGAGAATGGTGGGGGGGGGCAGAGTTTAAGATTCAACAGGTCTGAGGCAGAAAGAGAGAGAAACAGAGAGAGAAAGAGATTACAGTGAAAAGACAACACATGCAAATGCTGCTGTTGGAAATTCATTGAGGGAGAAATGAGTGTGTGGTTGGATGTGAGGTTCAGGGGGATTACAAATGCTAAAAGGAGTAAAAAAAAAAAAAAAGCAACCAAAAAACCCTGGTATTCACCTAATAAAACCTGCTTCAGTAAAAAAAGAGAGAGAAAACAATTCAGGGTTTAAAAAAAAAAGATCCAGATCCAGAGAGTTCGGCAAAACTCGCGGTTTCATCTCAGAGCCTGTTGCTAGGAGACCCTGAGTCACAGCTCGGAGTTGCACTTTGCAGGCTCCTTTTTTTCTCCTCCGGGGCCTTTCTCCTCTCTCCTCCTCCCCTCCGAAGGCATTGAGGTGAAGTTCTGCCGGTTGGCGGCTCCGTCAGGTGGCTCCGTTGTGCTCGGAGTCGCCAGCAAACAGCTCCTTTAGCACCGGGGGGGGGGTTATTCAGGAAAAGTCAACGTGGCTTTGAAAAATCAGCCTGTTTTTGGGGGTTTGGGGGGTTTCATGCCCCCGTTTACAACCAGATCTGTCACACCGATTGGACAGGAGGACGTGGAATCACAGAGTCTCCCCCTGCTGGCAACCAGACAAACTGTTTGTGGGTTAAAATTTCAGTCCCTTTAAAACAATGGTTACATGAACTCGATAAGTAATCAATAACACAATCCTGATCCTGATCCTGATCCAGTCCTGAAATAAAAAACAGTCACAACCACGGTGGATGTGAAACACAAGTCCATCATCATAAACTAAACCCAACAAATTATATATATATATATATATATATATATATATATATATATATAATTTGTGTATATATAATTTGTATATATATAATTTGTTATATAATATATATATATATATACTATATATATATATATTTATATTGTATTTTATGCGCAATAGATTAAAATAACATGTTGCCTATATTGTGATAACTTGGAAATTGATCCTATTGAAAAATTCAGTAAAAAATAAAATGTTAACAAAATAATTACCATTGTTTTTTCTCTTATTTGTTTCAGGACTGTCAATCAATGAGCTACAAACTTTACCGTTAGCCTGTGTTATGCTTACATTTTGGCAAACTGGCACAGTTAAAGACACGTCGAACTTACTATCGGCACTTCCTGTCTTGAGCGTCCCCCGACGGCGCCCTTGACAACCGCCATCGGATTCCCGTCATACGGAAGAAAACCATAAACACCGCGATGTTTCTCGGGCGACTTCTGGCCGATAGTGATGTCTGACGGTGTGAGTCTTTGATTACAAGTAGAGCTTTCAACATATCCACATTTCCTCCATGAAAATATGGCTTAATTGACTGGGTTTTTTAGTTTGGTTTGGGGTTGTTTTACAACTCTTGAGTGTTCGACTGCACTTTTACCTCTGAGCTCATGAAATGCCGATTTTCAACGGGTGGGAATGACGACCAGAGTTTGACCATCCAAACCCCACAATTCTGTTTAAGCTGAGATGGGGCGAAGACCCCCTGGGTTAAATGGTGAAGTTGCATCATGTCCACTGCAAATCCATCTGCACTGGGATGAATGAAACACCCCTTATCTCAGTTGACAAACACAAAGTCAGCTCACTGTTGTTGCTGCTCTACCGCTGCCAGTCATCCACTGACGGCTCAAAAATCTGTTCTGGTTGCCACCTTGATATTCAGTGAAAAGTACCGGTTCTGGGCCAGAGTTCCTGATTGGACCCTCATAACTAAACAGAGCTTGTTTAGAACACTTCAACGTTTGTTCTGTGCCCTAATATTTCGCCTTTGTTCCCAGATAAACTTCCAGTGACGGCTGGATGGCTCCGTGATTCAAGCTTCACCGTGGACCGACAGAATCACTTCAAGCCACCGCAGTCTCTCGTCTACCAGCGGCAAACAGATTCAAACCAAGGTTCACGAAGACGTGCTGACGAGTGCAGCCGGGTGGGGTGGGGGGGTGGGGGGGTGATGTGTGTTGGCGGCCCATGTGTTTCAAATACAAACAGGGCTGCATGAATGAACGGGCTGAATGCAAAGCTCATTAGTGCTGCAGGAGACCGTACGAGGAGAGTCAGGGATCGTATAGTTTGAGTGAGCGCAGAAGTGCCTCAACACATTCCTGCCTCTTTATTAAGGTGATCCGTGACCCCGCCGGTCCCGAAATAGAACGTTTTTCCATTGTGCACATGAGTGTGTGTGTGAGTGTGTGTGAGTGTGTGTGTGTGTGAGTGCGTGTGTGTGAGTGCGTGTGTGTGAGTGTGTGTGTGTGCGCGGCGGTCGGGGGCTAATACATTGCGTATCAGACCTCTTCTCTCCCAAAAAAGGAACTTGTCAGTCGAGAGGCCACTTAGCGCCCTCGCACTCCGGTCGGCGCGCAGATAAAACCCGCTGTTTCCTGAAGCCTCCTCCACTGGAGAGGCCTCGGAGAGCAGCGTTTTGTTTGGCTGCTGGTATGTGGGGAGCAGCACGGGACGCACAAAGATGCTGGTAATGACAGTTAATCTTCGAAAAGGTCCGACAATGCCGACGACCCCGAGGGGGGGGCATCAAAGTCGAAGGCAGCGCAGAGCGGCCGGTTCCCATCACCTAAAACCAACAAGGCCCCGGGTTGGAAAGTAAACATGGAGTTGACGGGGTGGGGGGGGGGGGTCACGTTCATACGGATGTTTGGACCTCTTGCGTGGACACAACAGATAATTTCCACCTTAATTTGTGTCTTCCTGTTGGAGTCCCTTTTTTTTCACAAGGAACTGGGAGTTTTTTGCAGCCACTGCTCAGATTCATTCCCTTGGAGTTTACCATGAAACCGACACTGTGTTAACCGCTGGGCCCCCAGTACTTACCGACCTCCCTTCTCCATCTGAGGCCTCCAGCTTGGGGCCCATTGGTTCCTGAGGAAGATGTAAATCCGTTAAAAAGACAACTCGTGAATATATTATTTCACAGTAAATCAACCCGATCTCAGAAATTATGGAGTCAGATGAAAGGACGAATAACGACAATACAGGTCGTCTGTGCAGCGACTTGTTATGACCTATTGTTACGTTCTACTGTCGGGCGCCCTCCAGTGGCCGTGGCGATTATGGCAGACGCAAAGGAGGAAGTAGGGTGGCGTACGGAGAAACACAGGGTCGGTGTGAGGAACAGGCCGACGTGGATGGACGGCTCGACTTGATGCCGGGCACCACAGGGGTGGTTTTGTTTTTTTAACAGTAGCTACAAACGACCTCTGCGACCCGTTGTTTAGGTCAGTGGACGAGTAGGACGATGGATGTCAGTTTTGTCCATCAACCCCCCCCCCCCCCAACAACCTGCCTCCTGACTGTTACCAGCTCCAGAGCCTGAGCTCTGAACCCTCTGGTACGAGGGTTGGGGGGGGGTACAGTGAGCATGGTAGCACACGTGTGTGTGTGTGTGTGTGGGGGGGGGGGGTTAGTGACACCCAATCTCTGCTGTGTGACATGACCTCATTACCTCAATCCATGTATTGATGGGGGGGGGGATTATCAGCAGCCTGACAACATAAAGGCTCAGTTCACACACAACTACTGCTACTAATGGTACTACTGGTATTACCACTACTACTACTAGTACTACTGGTACTACTACTACTACTATTACTATTACTACCACTAGTAATACTACTACTACAACTAGTAACACTGGTACTACTACTACTACTAGTACTACTGGTACTACTACTACTACTACTACTAGTATTACTACTACTACTAGTAATACTGGTACTACAAATACTACTACTACTACTACTACTACTACTACTACTGCTGCTACCAGTAATAATAATAATAATAATAATAATAATAATAACAATAATAATAATAACATTTATCCCTTTACTCTACAGGTAAAGTTAATTCCCAGCATTTAGACTCACTGAACGTCTCAGTGTGATTCACCTGTGAAGGTGCTGACCTGCACTGACTTGAAACAGGGTGGAGACAGTGAGCACAAAGCTCAGCGGAGTCCCCCTGTGAAAACAAAGCTTAGAAACCTATCAACAATTTTAAAAAAAGCAAAACAACTGGAAGTGTTTATCTGATGTCCTGGAACAACATCCTGGGAACCTTCCCTCGGGGAGGGGGGGGTTGTTGTCTGTGCGTTTCAATGGCCGCTGCTTTCTTCCCACGTAACATCATCCGAGGGTGGGGCCTTGTCGGTGGAACTGAGAAGGACATTTTGTTGCAGCTTTTTCTGTGACCGTCAAAAGGGACCTGATTGTCACCTCGGCGTCGCCTGTCCCACCGGTGCTGACCCAGAGACGAAGGGTTGTGGTTCGGTCCAGCAGAACTAGATGATGAGTAAAAGCTCCGATACCCGGTCGAGAAAACGGGTCTACTGTCAGCGGACGCCGGCCTTATTCACGACTCGGCTTTTATTCTGATTAACAATTCAATTATAATTGAATCTAGATTAAATTATTTTATTTTAGCCACCTGGGGGCAGCGGAAACAAGCTGTGAAACACAACACCAAAGTATCTTCCCCTTCTTAAGCTGAACACTTGCCTATCTCCACATCCGGCAGCTACGGGGCAACAGGATCTGTCATCTGGATCTGGGCTCCGAGTCCCTCTCATGAATCTAGGTCTAGATAAAAAAAAAAGAGCTAGAATTCACTCTAAAGCTCCATGAAACCGTGATTCAGCTGATTATTCTCTGCAGGTCCATCAGGACCACAGGCTCCTTTCATCCGGTTCATATTGTCTTTTCATTGTTATCATTGGAACATTGATAAGAGCCGCTTTAAGGTTTGGTCACGTTTAGGCACTGACACATCTCGGTTATGGTTGAGGAGAGATCATGTCAGGGACGACCTCCACCCGAAACACTCCGTCGCCGCATCGGCTTCCCGTGCCGGGTGGTTCGATCGACCGCTCCGTGTTCCCTGCCACTCCTCCCACGGGATCGATGACTAGTTCCGACCGTCCCCCCCGGGGGCTAGTTCCCGCTCAGTTTTGTCCCCCACTCAATCGTGCAGGTTGAGACTTGACTCTCCGCCCGGTTGGTTTTCCTCCTCAGATCATTTCAGGTCACATGCTGGAGGGAAAAAAAAAAACACTCTTAGCTTATAGGAAAGTCATGGAGAAGTGTCCGAAAGGCCCCCCCCCCACCACAAAAAAAACTCTGAATGGTTGCTCTGTGGGGGTACAGCTAATTTTATTAGCCCCCTTGGAAACATTCAACCTAACAAGTGGAAAGCAGTTTCTGCATAAATTAAAGATAATCCAGAGTAAATTATGCAAATATATTCGCTCAGATAAAGGAGGGGGCGGCGTGGTTGTTTATTGTGAGGTAAAAAAAAAAAAAAAATCTGAGCCAGTGGTTGAAAGCTAACCCCAGGGAGGGGTGGGGGGGTCCACTCAAAGGTTGGTGAGGGCTCGGCCTCTGGGTGAAATAACATCGTCTGTAAATCACCGGGAGGGCGAACGAAGCCCCGACGAGCCGGGGATGAAGCTGGAGTGTAAAAAACCCCCAGAAAACCAGGAACAGCAGGTGAAGTCCGGTGGAGTTTCTCGGCCATAAAATGCTCCTCCCAGCAGGTTTCATCTTCCAGTCGGCCGTCGTCGGTTCCCTCCTCCATCCTGAGAAAATCGGAAATATCTAGTCAGGGTCAAGGGTCGGGGTCAGGTCCCAGCCGTGGCCGGATTGACCTGTTACACGGGTGGAAGGGCGGCTGCGGCTGAGGAGGTGGAGCGGGGGTTCGATCGGGGTTCGATCCCCCGGCTCCTCCGGTCCGTGGGTTGGTTTCCCCGGGCACGATGCTGAACCCCCCTGGGAAAAAGGCGCCTTCCCCCAACCTCACTGACCGTCAGTGAATGATCATCATCCAACACGCACCTCACTTATCTCAGGTCAGTTTTCTTCCAGTAGCTAACACTCACAGTCGCCACATTGATAGTCTGTCGGGCTGTGCACTGTCAAATGCTTCTGAGTCAACGGCAGTGGTGGAAAGTAACTAAGTACATTTACTCAAGTACTTAATTTATTTTGGATTAATGTGATTTTTGAAGTTATCTTGTATTTTCATTTAATGCCACTTTACAATCCTCCTCTACTGCGTGTCAGAGGGAAACATTGACTTTTAATCCACTACATTTATCTGACAGCTGCAGCTGCAGATCAAATTATTAGATTAAAACATAATGATCTTATAAAATAAAACTCCTCATTAAGAATAAAGGCAGATGTTCCCAGCCCCAGTGTTTAGCTATGACTCCTTGTCAAATGTCAGATGTCCGAAGTTCCCCAAAGAGATGGACACCTCTCACAGTCTCTAAACCATCTACCTGTATACAAAGTAGTTAACAGCAGCTCCACCTGGAGCAGCTCCAACAGTAGAATGCTGCTGAAGCCTCCGTGACTCAGTGTTAATAATGTAATATTTATATCATATTGATATTTTCTATGTAACTATTTAACTTTTACTTTTGATATTTTATGTAGATTCAACTCATAATAGGATTTTAAATAAGAGACTCATTACTTGTAGTTGAGTATTTTTTATTGTGGTGTCTCTGCTTACATAAAATTATCATTATTGGTATATTTGTATTTTACTCGTATAAGGGTTATAAAGTCTCTGTGCTAAACTTAGGCTAACTATCTCTCTTGGTTCTACAGAGGTGAAAGTGATTTTCCATATTTTCATGTGACTTGAGGGAACAGAAAAAAAGGAAGATTTCTTTTTAAAATTTCTGATGCAAACCAACATTTTCCAATTCCCATTCATACTCTGCACACACACACACACACACACACACACACACACAAACACATGAACTCCACATTCCCAGAGTGAATTGTGATTTATGGGTCACTGCTGATGTTTTGGTCTCCGTTTCAGCGTGAGGTGGAAACGTCTCTTGGGGGGTCAGGAGGTCTGCGGCCCCCGTGAACTCCACCACACACACACACACACACACACACACATAAAACACACTCACGCAAACACACTTAAAAGCAAGAAAAGAAAAAAACCCTTCTCTTTGCCGTTTCACTCAATTAGTCTTGGCGTTGTGTTAATGGCTCCCCGCCGCCCGCCGGGTCGAGAGTCACCAGCTGCTTCGCGCCACAGGAGGTGTCACAGCACCTGAGGACCAAAAACTCTTCGGCTGATGCTGCACGGATGAAATTCACACATCGGGGAAAATCACCACAGGCTCCAGATCAAGATTTGATTGACTACTTGAAGGTAGTTTTTTTCTCTTTGTTTTGAGTTTTTTTTGGTGGGAATCATGGGAATACATTTTAGTTCCCATTGACCTGGTGTCTTCAAGAGTTTATCGGTATGTTACAGGTGTTTTATTCTTCTGCCTTTGGAGCATTTTGGGAACTAGATGTGGGAACACAACCTGTCAAACCATAAACGGTATAATGCGACCCAGGTTGTAGATTTATCTTAGGGTCAGTGGCAGAGAATGGAGGTACGATCCACATCATTCCCTTTGAGGCGCGACAGGATGCTACCTCTTCAGACTTGCTATTAATTAAAACAAGTCATAATGGGGCCAGAAATCAGGTGGACATCTTTGTATGATTTGTTTTGGACGAATAAAATTTAACATTGACTACAACAAAATATGCTTCAAGTTCAGGGCTAATTATTCTGTGGTAATTAGATTAATTGATAAATATAAACTGATGGAAATGGGTTCAGTCTTGAGCCAAGGGTCCCTGTGTCTAAATCTACTTTAAATACCTTTAATATTTCAGTATGTATTATAAAACAGCGCATAGATTTGAATAAATTTGGATTTAATTGACTAATAACCAGCAGTTGGCTGGGGCCCCCGTCAACCGGGCCCCGTATGTTACATGAGGTTTGTAGAAGGGGACTTTTTTTGTTTGTTTTGGTGGCTGGTCCAGGATTGTGTTGGGGGACAGCGGGATGGGGGGGTTTCTGCAGGGGGGCGTTTGGACTAAGACCCGACTCAGGCCCTGCTTATTCTTGCCTCTTTTTTTCCATTTTCTAGGTTTTTTTTAAATTCCTTTCTTTCCCCTAATTCCTCTTGCTCCATTTCTCTTCTCCCCAGCTCCCCCTTCCCTTCCTTTCGCCCCCCCTTTCCCCATCAGATTATATTTCTATGTCCTCTTTTTGATTCCCCCCTTCCTCCCCTTTCTGTCCCTATTCCTGCTTCCACCTTTTTTCCTTTCCTCTTCCCTGCTTCCTTTCCATTTTCTCTTCCTCTCTGATTTATTTTGTTTTTCCCCCGTTTCGTTCCTCGTTGCTTCCCCCTTTTATCTTCCCCTTTTCCCTCATCACTTTCCATTCCCTCATATTTTCATTCACTGAATAAAAAAAAAAAGATAAAAAAAAAACCCCAAACACGAGCTGATGAATAAAACTCAACTAAAAGACTACGAGGAACTACTGACTGTGTATTGTGGCCGTGTGGAGGAAGTGAGGCCGGTGTGGCTGCGGGCTGTGGGCGGTGCACTGCTCCAGTCTGGCGGCTGCTGCTCAGTCAGTCAGTCGGTGCGGAGGAGAGCGGACGGAGCGGAGCGGCGCACCGGGACCCGGGATCCGTGCTACACATACGCAGCGGCAGCGAGTCCACAACCGACCGACCGACCGACCGGCAGGAAGGCAGGACCGGAGCAGCATGGACCTGTGAGGGCAGAGGGACGACCGGGACCTGCCCCCCCCTCCGAGGAAAAAATCTCCGTTATATCTGTTTACCTACCGCATCTGCGAGCTTCCCCCAACATGGAGCCCGCGGGCTGCTGGCTGCTCCTGGCTGCGCACTTCATCCTCGGCTGCCACCAAGGTGAGGCGGGCTGCCGCTCGCGTTTCGTGACCCCCCCCCCCCAACCGCCACCTCCACCCCAACATGAAGCACAAACCCTTAAATCTGTCTTTTCTTCTGTTCGGATTTCTCGTCAGACCGTGCGGGTTCAACTCTCCGCGCCAACTTTGCGGCCGCTGCAGCCTCAGGTGAGCTCGGTCCGCGGCGAACCGCGGAGGTCTGGGTCTAGTTTGTGTGTTTGTGGTTCCTTTTTTCTATCAGAATTAGAAATCCTCTGCTCCGATTCATCACCAGAAGCGAACCTGCTGCGCGTAACGCGTCGTGCGTCTTTGGAAACATTTAGGGAAACGAATCCAAAAAGCGCAGATTGTTTTTAAACAGATTTTCTGGAAAAGGGAGGGAGGGGGCGTGGGCGCTGGGCTGATGTTGCCCCTGTGTGTCCTGTTTTCTGCTGGGACCCCCCCCCCTCCCGGTCCGGTGGGGACCGCAGATTGAAACGTTTGAGAGTCGCAGGGCGTCACGTATCAGGTCCAAACCGGAGCTGTCAAGCATGAAAGGGGACGTTTGGACACGGTGGTCTGACCGTCTTTTTAGGAGCGTCAGAGGCTCCAGATCTGGCAGCAACGACAGCAGTAATCCTATAATGCATCCCAGAAGCAGATACTATCACTGCGGGGAAAAAACCCTGTAAACTAATAGACATCTGTTTTACTCCCCACCCTCAGGCTTTTTATAGGCGTCTAGGGTGATAGAGCCAGAAAGAACCACTGGGAGCGAGAGGGTGAAGTTAAAGTGGAGGCGAACTCCGTGTTCCTGGGGCCTTTCCTGGGGCCTTTCCTGTCTCCGGGAGGTAAAACCGGCTCGTGTCAGGTTTCTAAGCGGTTTGGGTTCGGACCGTCCAGGTTTAAAAGCCCCGACGGGGCGCTCTGCCCCGGTGGCAGGTTTCCCTCCCAGCCGGACGAGGCAGCGCTCCACTGCATAACTTTCCTGAAACATGTTTTGTGAGACTTCTTGAATAGCAAAATGTAATGTGATTACTTTTGAAGTTGAAAGTTGAAATTCAGGCCTGCTCGCTGCCTCAGCGGGAGTTGGACGGACGATTGTCTCCGGCCCTACGTCCATCGTCCCGTCGGGCTCGTGGGCTACGCGGTGACGGTTGTTGGCCGGAAATCAGCCAACCCCCGGGTCGTCGTTTGATTTGTCATTTACATGTCGCGCTCTTTGCCGGCTTGCTAGCATCAGGCGTCGGCTGGTTTGGTTGGGCGTTGGAAGGTGTGTTGACCCCGTACATCCGTGGCAGCAGCGTGGCTAACGTTAGCGTAGCCGTCGGTGGTCGGTACATCCCTCCGGTCGGGTTTCGGCCGCTTTGCTTTGCTTTGCTTTGTTAGACGTGGTCTTTGGTGTAGCTAATTACTTGACTGGTGATTTTGCTTTAGAGCTTCTTTACCTTCAGGCTTTTTTTCTTCCACATGAGTTCTTCCATTCTTGGACCAAAGGATGGAGCAGATGTGATGGCTGCTAAATCTTGACTTGGGATGAAAGGCCACTTAGCCTTAGATGTAGCGGCAAACTAACGAGCTAAAGAACTACTTGTTTATAGAATTTGCTCCCGAATTGTGAACGATGATCATTCGCTGATTCAACAACAGAGCTACCACATGTTTACAGAGCTTGGTCCCTTCGTGGTACTTCTGGAGCTTTCAGTCACATCTGATCATCTCCTTTAGCAGATGGCGCTGGCCCAGTTGTGCTGGATTGGTATGGGTGTAAATTTCTGCTTTTGTTTTTTGTTTTGTTTTTTTCGAGCATTTTGCAGATTCCCCGTCCATGTTGGTTTGAGAGTTAAGGTTCGTGTTTTGTCCTCGAAGATGGAAAAGGCAAAAAATGGGATGGTTTTTTTTGAGACGTTTGATTTGATTCGTTCGCAGGTCGAAGCCTTTCCTGGTCCTCTTTGTTTTTCCTCTGCTGTAAAGCGGAACATTTTCTCTTCTACGCTGTGTGATGATACTGTGTCACAGGTCCGTCTTCGTATCCTGCGTCAGTTTGTCCTAACACCTCGTTGAATATACACGACGCCACATCGAGGGAAGTTCACATCAAAAAAACAGAAATCCGTCGACCACTGTGCATCATTTTAGACGGTCTAGCCGGATCCAGCGGGCGCCTTTTGTGGCGTCGTGATGCCTGCCAGAAATTAAGATCAATTTCAGTGGGAGCGTTGGGGTTGTTGATCACACAATGAGCGATGGGGGCAGTGGGCGGGGTTCAGGGGCTTTGAGAAGTCAGTGGAGATGAATCAGGGTTTTCCAGGTCTTATCCTCTGGTTCGCCCTCCCCGGCCGTACGGTACAGTCGCAGCGTGCCAGGGAGGACACTGATCCGCTTGGCTGAATCTTTTCGGGGGGTGAGACGTGAAACAAAGATTAGGGGTGGTGGGTGGGTTGCTGGGTGGGGGGAGGGTGGCGGGGGGAGCTGGCCGGAGCCAGTTTTAGCTGAAGAGATGTGAAACCTTTTGTGGCCAGGCCAGCAGTGAGTCTGGATCTGTTCTGGTCGGTTCGGTACCTGCAGAAAGCCCCCCCCCCCCCCGGCTGCCCTCAGGCCTCCTCCCTTTTCATTTGGGCTGGGTTTTTTTTGTTTTTTTTCCCTTTCCCAAATGAAGCTTTGATGAAATGTCGTGGCACAAAGGAGGTGCCAGCTCGCCGAGGAGGCAGCGCAGGAACAGTTGACGGCGGAAGAAAAGGCACATGAGGAGGGAACCCGGCACCATCTGTCCCCTCGAATGACACTCGTGAATGGGCAGCGGCAGCCGTTGCCCCCGCGATCCTGTCTGGGCCCGGGGAGTCTCTGGCCCTCTCGCGGACAGATGGCTGTCGCAGTCGGCCGGGCAGTCTGTGGACGCGACGTCCGACGCCGCCACCACCGACGCCACTGACGCCTGCGCCGCCAGGAGGCCGGAATATGGCCGTCGGTGCTCACGGGCATCACTAAAGATAAACTCACATTTCTCTCCCCAACATCTTTCTGAATACGAACCTCAACGAAAGCGCCCCCCCCCCCTTCCTTCTTAATGAGATAAACCAGAGCTAATTTGAGGCTTCAGTAGTTTGACTCAGGTGATCAAGTGGATGCCAGGTAAAGTCGAGTCTGTTTTTTGGCTCAGTTTTTCCTTCTTGCCGAGCTCAGACAGTAACAAAAACGATAGTTCTAGTGGATTCCTGGATTTTTTTTTCTTTTAAAATGACCTCCGCTCTATTCTGGTATTTATATGCTGCAGTTCCTTGTTACCATGAGGGCGACATAATCAGTCGCTGGAGATGCGTCTGCAACAAGCTAACATTGGCTGTTAAACTAGCCTGGCTGATTTTGAAGGGTACGAGCAGGAGGCACAACAGCAAGCAAAGCCTTGATTTAATGGTTCGTGTGGGGACGCTAGAAAAACGGCGAATCTTTCCGCTGGTGCTGCCTCGTGTGTTTGACAAAGCTGCGGTGGAGACCGGGACGTCTCGGCGGCAGTGGACGACCATGAGCTGTGGACACGTGGGGGGTCTTACAAGGTCAGAGGTCGTGTTTCTGACCTGAGTTTTCTCACCGGCGTCGGTATTTAATCTCACAGGTTCCTCCAGGTTCAGTGATAATTAACCAGTGGGAAATATACCATTGGTTTGCTGGTTATAATTTGTGTGTATTTTTTTTTTTTTAAATTCATTTATTTGTCTGTTTTTGTTCTGACTGATTTTATTGATGATTATTTAGATTTTTATCGTCTCAGTTTGTTTGTTGTTTTCATCACCACCGTGACCTTGAAATTCTCTCAGTTGTGCACATACAAAGCAAAAATATATATTTTTTCCCCATCAACTTCAGCACTTTGTTTTTAATTTAATTCTTTCTCATGTGAGTCAAAGTGGAGGTTTTTTTTGTTGTTGAAAAGTTGAGAGTGAAAATTTGATAGATGAAGATATGATTTATAGTTTTTTTTCGGGGGGGGGGGGTGGGACGACCGTCACATTTTATTCTTTCTCAGAATCAGCTTAAACAGATGCAGCGGCGTCTATTTCGATATCACGCAGAGGCCTGATGTTGAGGCGTATCACGGTCCATCGTTAGCATCACTGTCGGGATCGGTTACAGGTGCGACACACCTGGAAGAAGATTTGAAGTTCATCCACCACTAAATAATCAGCATTGAACACAAAATACAAATGAACGTGCCGCGCCGAAATATCGGGCTCTGATGTGATACGATTGTGATACAATCCAAATTTTGAGGGAGACAAGTGAACTCATCACCGGAGGAGCTCAGGGTTAGATAAACTAAAGCTTCAACTTAAATTGCAACTTAAATGATGAAAAGACTGAATTTCTGTATCTGCACTGAAATTATATCACCGAATTCAAGAGATCGAACCACCACAAAACACTTATCGTTTTCAAAGTGAAGAGGAGGAACCTGAGACTTACGGGATTTCGTTGGGAAATTCGGGTAAAAGCAGCCGAATGTTATTTAAAAATCCAAGAATTTAAATTTTTTTTTAATTTGTTTTCAATTGTGAAATAACTCCGCAAAAATGAAACAAGGTCGTGACCCGGAGCAGCGCTCCGGTGTGTGACGTTGGGGGGTTTCGGCGACGCTCCAATCCCGTTCAGCTTTTATTGCGTATTGAGAAGCAGATACAGTAGCTCGTAGCTCATTTGGATTCTGCGTTGGTTGTTCGGGGGAAGGACATGAACGGGGACGGTCACCTCGTTCGACCTCTTCTTTTCTTTGGCCTTTCCTCTCCTTTACATCCATGTCTTTATTCAACCTCCCTTCCCCTCCCCTCCCCGTTTCCCACCATCCTCTCCCTCTCTGTCTCTTTTCTTTCCTTTCCTCCCCCGTTATCCCTCCATCTCCATCCAAATCAGCTCTAGCTGGGCAGACGTCCCCTCGCTGCCCCACTGGTAGTCCGGGGGGGGCAGATTTCCAGTCATGGCAGCGGGGGTATTTGATGACCAGATTAGTGGGTATTAGGCTCAACAGCATTCACTCAGGCATACACAGGGGCCACCGGTTTGAAACCTCCAGAGTCGCCCCTCTTTTTCACTCCGCTGGCCCTCGGCTGAATGTGGGCTGGGGGGTTACGGTTCGGGGGGGGGGTAACCGGCTCGGGTCCTCGGCGGAGGTCAGCCGGGGGCCCGTGCATCCCGCGCCGCCTCCTCGAAGCCCGGCCCGTTGAATTATGCTGTCAGAGGGGAGATTTGTTTTGTAACAGTAGGGAAAGGGGGCAACTACAGAAAGAAGGAGGGGGGTAGATTGGGGGGGGGGGGTGGGAGTGGGGGTGGGGTGGGGCGGGGTGCAGAGCAACAGAGAAAAGAAGAGGGTGAGGGGTGGTTGGAGGGGGAGCGAGCATTTAAAGCGTGACGCATGATGGCACTGCGATTTGTCCCAGTGGCGGCGGCGGCGGCGAGGAGGAGAGGACGCTGTCACACTGTGAAGCTGGAGCAGAAGTGTGGGAGCGCAGTGTGTTAGGAGGAGGGGGAGGAGGTGGGGGGGGGCGCTCACACACACACACACGTATATAAACACACACAAACACACATTCTTCCTCCGACACCTCGAGGCTGGAGGCCTCACAGAGCGATGGAGCGCAGGTTAAGCAGCACTCCTGCCTTCATTAGTCTTCGTTAACATCCCCAGCCTTGGTGTCCCCCCCCATCCCGGCTCTGTTCTCAGGCCCCCACCCCCCACCCCCACCCCCCCATCCCCCCGGGTCCCAGGCTCCCAGGCTCCATCCGAGCTTCCTCTTCCTCGGCGCCGCTGCTGATGATTCTCTTGAAGGCGAAGCTGTGGCCGAGTCGACTGGCGCTCGTGTTAAAATGAACTGTAGCAGCGACTGAGCGGATGGAAAGTCACCGGATAAACACCTGCCTTCCCTAAGAGGATCCAGGGACTCGTTTGGAAGTTGCAACCTGAGTTCAATAATTAACACTTTTTGTTACATCACTGTTACATCAAGACAAACATGCATTTATCTACAAAACACTTATTTAACAGAAAAGCCAAATTTCTCAAGTGTGTATAGTTTTCTCAACTCGAACAGCCGTACGAGACCTTAAACAAAGTCTAGAAGTGACAAAACTATGATTTAAATCCGGATCTATCAGGTTGAAGAGGCACCGATCAGTGATCGATACCAGGCGTCTGCTGAGGTTTGAGACGGAGGGAGACGCTTCATCTCGAACTTTTACTTCCTTGACCTTGGCCTTGGGCGAAAAACTGATTTCGGTGCCGCTCGTTAGTTTCCCAGAGGCCTCGCGGGCACGTCGGGGCTCGTGTTGTTTTCTACTGCGATTGAAACCAGAAAATAAATAAACATACGGACGGGCGAAAAAAGGGGGCGTCGGTTTATTGCTTTTCCAGGAGAATTTTCCGGGAACAACTGTCGGGAACAAAACACTGACTCGAGAAGGCAACACATTTTTTTTCTAGATAAAACTGCGGCGCAAGTTTTCAGAAACAAGTGAAGTAATGTTTGAGGCTCCCATTCTTTCCCTTCCATAAATTTTCCACTCAATTACATTTTTGAAGAAAAGAGCTTTTAGGCGCCTATAAAGACGACGTCTGAGATTTTCAGGCAGCTTCACGTCGTATGAATTTTCTCTCTGGGTTTGAGCTCGAGAAGTTTTTCAGATTAAACGTGTTTAGACGGCAAGTTGTTTTTTTTTTTTCCTCGGGGCCAGATCTCTTTCTCTTTTTTTTGTTCCTCTACTCTTCAATCTTCTTCACCATTTTTTTCTGTCCAGCTCCTTTTTTTTTTTTTTTCCTCCTTTTTCTCTCCTCAGCTCTTAATCTCTCATTTTCTCTCGTCCTTTTCACGACGCCTGGGTCCCGCCGAACATCTTCTGTCGCCCCCACATTTTCTCCCTTTTTGGAGCCTCATGCCTTCATCCTTCTACTGTCTCTCCCCCTCCTCCTCACCCTCCCTCCCCTCTTAACGTTTTTTTAATCCTCCTCCTCCTCCTCCTCCTCATTTGTCTCTCCTCTCGTATCCGGGCGGGTGAGGGATGAGGGGTGTCGAGGGCGGGTATTTCTTTTGGTTAGCCAACCATCTTGTCTCTGCTGGTGTCCACCTGGCGACCAGCCACCACCCCTCCTCTTCCTCCTCCTCCTCCTCGGTGCCCACCGCAGCTCTGGACGCTGTAATGGATGACGGGGCAGATCCGGGTGGCCCACGGCGCCTCTGAAAGTGGGGGGCGTTTGGGGGGGGGGGGGGTCACACCGGGGCCCACTGCAGCGGAGAACAAGTGGAGCTCCCGTGGAGTAGCTGGTGGAGAGCCATTTGATTTGTCCTCCACCTTCCTCCTCGTTGTCCCTGCTCCTCGGCCGCCTGCGAGTGTGTGGTCTCCTCCTCCATCCTGGACGCTCGATGGGCTGAATGCGAAATCCCGAGGGGGGAAAAAAAAAGAAGTGGCGTGGAAGAAAAGGCCGGCGACAAAAAGGCCTGCGGGGAGGACGCAGGTCGGTCAGAGTCCTCTCCAGTTAAAAAAAAAAAGGGCCGATTCGCTCCTTTTCTCCCCCCATTCACCTACTGGTTGAAGGGCTGGGGGGGGTCTCTAAGCAGGTGAACGTGGGAGGCGCTTTAGGCAGATGTTGGCCTGCACAAAAGGATTCAATGGGCTTCGACAAGGCTTCTCGAGTATTTACAGAACATTTACATTTACATTTCAGGCATTAGTCTGATCCTCTTATCCAGATCGGCCTCCCCCTCGAGTGCAGCGGGAGAATGAGCTTAAATTCCCCTCTATCACCGACATTACAAGCTAACGGGGGGGGGGCAGCGCCATGTCGTGGCCCCCGGAGGAGGCCGAAGAGGAAAAAAGAGCGGAGCAGATATATTAGGCTGAACTTAGCACGTTATTTCACATCGCATTGACTCATTTTCTGGCAGAAATCAGAGTTTAGCAAATCAACTGATTACACTTTTTGCGTACGTGTCCAATATCCTACCTCCTTCTAGCTCTGTCTTTGGTCTCCACCAGCTTGTGAGAAAAGCAGTATCGGTAATAGATCAATTGTGTATATATATTTCAGCTGATTCAGTTTTTTGGTGGTGGGATCCTGCTGGTTCTCTGCGTAGTTAATGTCTGAAATTTCCATCGGTCGATGAGCTAAGGGCTGGTCGCCGGGTCTGACTGCACCATCTCACTTATAATAAGGAGGCTTGTTCATACTATAGAGGTGTGTGTGTGTGTGTGTGTGTGTGTGTGTGTGCGCGTGGGGGGGGTTAGTAAAAACATGTGTATCGTGATTTATGCTTCTCTTGTAAAGTCATGTGACTGGCGCACTGATGAAGCCAACATAGCCGAAAGCAGAGTTGTAAATTTTGACAGACTCCTCTGTGTGTGTGTGTGTGTGTGTGTGTGTGTGTGTGTGTGTGTGTTCTCAAGATTAGAGATTACAGCCTGAATGTCTGTAACAACAAAAGCATTTAAACTTTTTTTTTTTTTTGGGAGCAGTTTCCGAGGGGCCTCACTTGGACCTGAATATTGAGATCTGTCAGGTCTCGGGTGTGTTGGGCTGCAGGTAAATACCTGCCGAATCAGTACGTTTACCCCCCCAGGGCGCACGCTCCTCCTCAGGTCTCGAGGAGAATCTGTCCAACCTTCTGCTCAGACCGGTTCTGGACCAGGGGGGTGGGCTCAGGTTGTGTTGACACACCCTAGCTGAGGTTCGTGTGCAGGGGTGTGTGTGTGGCGAAAGCTGTGAAAGGTTAAACCTGTTAACTCTGTGAAGCACCGGACGGTCGGGGCAGTTACGTCTGATTGGAAGCAGAGGTGAACTTGACAATGTCGCTGAATCGAGTTGAAATTGATCTGGGATGAAACCAGAGCTGATAACTGCCAGATGTGCAGTTAGACCCCAGATGTTTTACACCGTAAACAGCCATGTAATTGTTGCCATTGAGGCAATTGTGAAGCCTCTGCTGCACCAGACTTTTAACTTCAAACAGTCTGAATGTTACTGAAACGGTTATCGGTTATCAGTTTACTGTGGATCAACAAGGGGCAATATTAATTATTTCTATTATTTTAATCTGCTGATTAGTCTCTTGATAAAATGTTGGCCTGAAATTGTGAAAAATTAAATCTGGAACCAGCAAACATTTGACGCTGCTGCCTAGAAAATGATGCATCAGCTATTGGAGTAGCTGCTGGTTTATGTTCTGCCGATGATGTTGTGTGTTGTTTGTCTCTAGTGTTTTCTGGATCAACACACCAGCCGATTGTTATCTCCAGCAGCCACACGTGTCACTGTTTGGCTTTTTTTAAAGTAATACCTTTTCCTGGGGCTGTTCCCTCAGACAGCTTGTTTCCCCACACACGTCGGCGTATTAGTGCCTGGTTGACTGGTGCAGTAGCCCGAGGCGGGTACCAGGGATGCTGGACACGGGGATCTGAGGCAGCTGGTTGGCGGCGGCGAACAGCAGGAGGTCGGGACTAACCGGCTCCCTCCGAACGGCTGCATCTAGGCCACCAGGAGCTGATTTAGTCCAGAACCGTATAGTAACAGTTCGACTTAATGGTATCACACAATATATATGTTCTTCATAAGCTGCCGTCAGTTTAGACAGGAACAAACAAAGAAGTGTTTTACTTATATGTAAATCAGAACATTTAGTGTGAATCAGATAATCCAAGGTAAAGATTAAAAATACGATATCAATCATTTTTATTTATGTTTGATGGCTCCATGGACAAGTCTGTGACACACAACGGTCTTATGAAGAGACAAAACTCGGATAAACGATTTTCATGGTTAGATTCTGATGAAGAGGACACATCGGCCATCGTTAGTTAACATTAGCAGCAGGGGAAATCCAGCAGAAGTGTGTCAAGGTTAGAGAAGGACAAAGTGTAAAATCTATAATTTCCTCTGCCCCCCCCCCCGCCTGCTAATTTCAATTGGGTCATTCCTCAAAATAGTGCTGCATCCCCAAGGCACCGTCACTGAAGGTCTGCCTGTTAATGAGCCGGCGATTGTGCCGATGATGTTCGCCTGGTTAGAGCGAAGCGGCGGAGTCACGCAGGTGAAAGCGATCGAGACTTTGATTGGACCGATGGTGATGGTACGAATCACAAGCAGCAGGTTTCAGATTGATAGTTAAAGGAGAATACTCTTTTCTATCTGCAGAATTCTGCCGTTAACAAAGGGCCATCACCATTGCTCATTCTTTTATTGATTACTTGTTAAGGCCAATTCAAGCCGTACCCTAAGCTTAAGCCTGAAATACATCATCCCAAAAAAGTAAACTATGCGTCCTGGCGACCAAGACCACAAGAAGTGTGATTGGTCGGCTTGGTAGCAGCGCATCTCCCACTTCTCCTTTCTCCCCCGCCGTCGTACAGACCGTCTCTTCGACGTCTTTTTTTCGTTTCTGCGTTGCAGAAAATTCAGGAAAACTAAAACTGCTGTTCAACATCTATCGGTCCCAGCTCCATCAAGAGCCGTTCAGTTTCAGTCGCCGTCGTTTTGAAGTGCGGCAACTCGTGGAAAATGGGGGCAAAGAAACACATAATCGCCATCGCCAACTTGCGGTTTAGCAGAGTAATTGTAGAGCGAAACCAACCAGGATAGTGGTTGTGTTGGTTGAATGAAAAATTGTCTCCACAGTGTCCAGTGCAAGTCAACATTCATCAGTATTTAACCAGACATCCCTATCAGGGTCACGGTCCTGATCCCGATCCGAGTTCTTTAATTTTACTGGGTATCTAAAGAGTCCGATCCAGAACCTTAGTCACCGTAACATAGCTTAAAATATGTGTATGACACACTGAAATAGCAGCTGTAGCTACTTGATCTTATACGTCTTTATTCATGAGCTACCAAAATACTGAAGGTCATAGTTCAAATGTATGAAGTCAAAGTACTGAATATGAACAAAAGTTCACCTGAAGAATCTGACTCTCTGGGGGAAAAAGACAAAAAAACCATGACAGGATCAACTATAGAGAAGACGTCTCACTCTGGTGTTAAACTTGTAAACTGTGAACCGGTGTTAGAGTGGAGCTCCTTCTCTCATTAAAGGTCTTTGGCTGGATACAGGCATCGGTGTTGTGCCAAAGTCTGTTTCCCCGACCTTCAGCTGACCCTGACCTCATCCCTGACCCCAACCAGTTCTGTCTGCTGCGTATAACCAAAACAAGAGCCAGGGACGGTGATTCCGCAGAGCGCCGTGACCCTCACGGGGATTTTCAGTAACCGAAGGTAGAAAAGACCGGAGCGAGGTCTGAGTCGGTTTCCAGTGGACCATGGGGGTTCGAGCACCATCAGAGGACGGTGGACACGATGCAGGCACAGCTGGAGATGTCTGACGTGAGTTTAATGTAGGTTGAGTGGTTCAACTTAAATGTGTCTCCAGAACCTTTTATCCAAGCCCTCTCAGCCAAGGCTTCACAGCTGGACCCAGCCCTCGTCAACACTTTCCTTTGACAACCCATTTGAATCGGTCCAGCGAAGCCGGTTGGAGACTTTTGAAGGCAAAAGGCTCGTTCTCTTTCCAGCAGTGCATCTCTACCATCCGTTAGTTGTGACTGTAGCCGAATGAATCCAGGTCTGTGTCTGCAGGAGGCTCGACGGTTTGAACGCCCCCGGCGAACCGTGGAGGCGGTTCCCTCGGCTGAGGGTGGTCTTTTCACGGTCCAGCAGGTTGCAGTAAGCCCCAGCCGAGTGTCGCCGCCTCAACGGTTCCTTGGTGTTTGGACACTGACGTTTCTGTATGTCTCTGCCACGTTTGATTCTCACCATGGATTTAGTCCTGATTTAGACCTTTGAAAAAAGATCAATGAACAAAAGATCTTAAAGCCTGTTTCAAAGGCTCATGGGCTCATTTAGGTAAAAAAGTTAACGCGTCGATAGATCGGGGAACCATCAGGTCTGTGTGGGGTGATGATGAGGGAACTGGAACCTTCCTCACATCAATACATGGAACAGATTCGTCAGATATCCATCGTGTTCTCCACGTGGTCCCCCGTCGTCCCAACTTCGACCGGAGCTCTTTCCTCTTCTTCTGTGGTGGTTTAATGGCAGCAACTGGAGAATCAGCTCCACCTGCTGTTTGGCTCCTAATACTCACTTAACAACGTTACGATGGTAACGAACATTAATTTACATCTACTGTTGCCATTTTCATAGGAAATTTGACTAGAATTTGTTCTGCAATTGGATGGAAACCAGGCTGTGGTGGTTCAGGATTTCATAGCATTTTGTTTTTCAGTTTCCTTTTTGAATCTATTTGTATTTTCCTTGCGACATTTGTCATTTGAAAAGTAAGGTCATGAAGATCTGTGGGCAAAAACATTGTAAATAAATGCGAGTATGAGAGACGGACAGGTTACGGGATTATTATGGTTCCCTCTTAGGCAAGATTTTTTTAATCCTACACGCCTGTCAACAGTAATTTATGGTCTACAAGAAGTAAAAATCCCAAAAGGCTGAGGTGTCGAATCCTAGATGATGAGAGGTGGAAGGAATCTGAGGCATGTCCAGTCGCTCTTAATACAGAGCTGCAACAACTATTGATTCGTCAATTAGTTGGGTCCCTTTTATGATCGTTTAACCCTTTAAATTACTTTTCAGAAATTTCAGAAATTTCAAACGTTTCCTGGTTGAAGCTTCTCAAAGGTGATGATTTGAAGCTTTTTGCTCATCATATCTGATTCTAAACTCTATATTTTTGCTTTTTTGACTACTCAGTAACTAAAACAGAACAATTTGAACACATCACTTTTGCTTCTGGAAATGATCGATGGCATTTTTCTGACCTTTGTAGACAAATCGATTAATTTGGAAAATAATTAGCATATGAATTGATAAAGAAAATAACTGTTGCAGCTACTATTGTATAGTTTTGAAATTTTATGATTTAGCTTTCACACGTAAGGTAAAACCCTTGTGAGGCAGAAAGAAATGTAGAAAAAAGACTTAAAATTCATTAAAAAGATGAATCACAAGTGTTTTCCATCTATTTTCACAAATTTTGTTTCTTTTCCTCCTTTTCAATTTTTATCAAAGTTGAAGTTAACCACAAGTTATTAATGTTGCCTTAAAAAAAGGCCCACTTTTAAAGCTCGAGTTTGCTCCGCCAGCATCTATGGATTGGTTCGGTGTTTACTGCCTGTTTTTTCCCCAGTTGGCAGTTGGTAATTACTACATGACTTGAATGCAGCATTTTAATCCCCCAAATTCAGTGTGTAAATAATCTTTTCAGCCACACATTCTTGCAGACATCAGTGAGGACGTCATCCCAGGCTTGAGCTGGAGAGTAAATGCGACTGTAAAAAGTTTATAATATAGGATAGATTTGCATATTCTCTCTCTCTCTTTCTCACACACTCACACACACACACACACACACACTTCCTCTCTCATTGTCTTTCCTGTGGGATACAGCGCTGGCACTCTCCTTGGTCCTTTCAGCCCCGGTGTTTAATGAAGTTGTTTTTCTGTTCGGGGAGCTTTCCTCTGGGCCTCCGACAAACCGTTTCGTCACCGTGCGTACGATTAGATTAGAAACACGTCTGCTGGAACCGAAGCGGCTCCGCTTGGAACCGATGCCTTTCGCGCATGAGGAGGGAAACTCGCGGCCTCTTCCACTTTAGTAACCTGTGGGAAAACCGTCTGCCGTTCGCGCGACTTCTGCTGCTTCCAATACACGGCGCGACTTTTCTGGGGGATTTTTTTTAGTTCCTTACAACCAGCGGGGTGGACTCGAAAGTCCAAAGCCAAGCCAGGCCCCAATGAGGTTTTGGCTAAATGCGGGATCACCAAAGTCAGCAGGATTCTTCCTCTGGGGACCAGGAATGTCTGTCAGGAAATTTCATAGCAGTCAATCCAACAGTTTCTACCACTTTCACTCAAAACTACGAATGTCAGCCTAGACCAAAAGTAAGGAAAAGGCTTCAGGGGACCATGAATGCCTTTATTATATTTCAGGATGATGTATCCATCCATCACTTGACCAAAATGTTGGACCAACCCACTGACCGAGGTTAAAAATGAGGGCTAAACACATCTTGTATGAAAAATATCTATGACAACTTAAATAGTAAGACACTTAAACTGTGCCCTAAAGGGTTCTGCAAAAATAATGAGTCCCTGACAATCTCCAAAGCTGGAAAACAGTCCCCCACCGAGTGTTGTTGATGTGATTCCATCACAACGATTGAAAAAGCCCCTCCAGGAATGTGGACGACAGGAGCCAGACATTAATCCGCCACTGGAAATAGTCCCCAACAAATGCACCATTTCCTCCCATTTATCTGTTTGATAAGGAAAAATACAACGACCAGCTGTCTTAGGGAATTACTGAGCCAGTTTTATTGAAACTGTTTTTCACAACCGACCTCCAGGAGGAACCGATGGGTTTGGAGCCGAGAGCCACAGAAGGAGTAGGGAAGTCAGAGAGTGCTCAGAGAAGAACGAACCCTTTGTTGGGACTTGTTGACAAGAAAGAAAGTATAGACCGGCACCGGACGTTTCCTTTTAAGAAGATCCGGTGCCGGCCATTTGGCTCATGCATCTGGTGAAACGGAACACAGTTTCGGTAGCCGACCGTGACCTTTGACTTCCCTGTGAAGGAGGGAAGAAAAAAATCTGCTGCCAAAAGCATTTTTTTTTCCCTGCTTCACACACTGGATCCGTCTCTTTGTTTATTTCGTGGTGTCCACACACTACATCTGCTGTCAGCGTTAATACGTTGTTAGCGTTCGAAGAGGCTGCGACGGCTGATGGAACGCTGCTGTTTCCGTTTCAGACCGTGGACGTGCACCAGCAGACTCAGTTTGACGCTCGGCTGCTGCCCCGGACAGATTGAATGTGTCTGTGTCCAAAATCGGATTGGCAACATAACTGCTCTGTTTTCTTTCAAAGGGGGAGACGAGGACAGAGGCAGAACAGCCCCGGTCTGAGCGGTTGCTGTCGTTATTCTCACAGCAGAAATTTGAGGGCAACACGCGTATTTATTGTCCCCGTGAAGAGTCGTGGTCAATTTATGCCCCAGACGTCCAGCCCCCCCAAAACATGTAACTACATGTCACAGCATTTCAGGCTCCTCCTCCTTCGCCGCCATCATCCGGACTGTCTCCTCCAACGACTTCTTTCGTTTGTGCATTGCAGTAAATTCAGGGAAACTAAAACTGCTCTTCAGCATCCGTCTGCTCCGACTCCAACAAGATCCACTTGGTTCCAGTTGCTGATGTTTCAACGTGTGTCAACGACCTCTGGAAAACAGTGGCAAAGAAACCAAACACGGTTGCATGTAAACACTACTGCCAACTAGGGGTCTGGTGGGGTAACTGCAGAGTGACACCAATAAGGATGCATAAATGCTCAGGCTAGTTGCTGTGGCTACGCCGTAGGTTCGACGCAGAAGCACGAATTGGCCAGTTAGCATAGCTTAGCATAAAGAGTGGAAATGGAGAAACAGCTAGCTTGGCCTTGTGCGAGGCTAACGAAAGCAGCACAGCTACTCGGCAGCTCAGTTCTCACATTTTTCATTGTTACAAAGACTGAAGCATAAGAATGACTATTCACCTGTGTAGTTTGCCTGAAACACACCATGTGGACAGATACTTGAAATCTAGCCTGAAAACTTTCTGGACGTTTGAAAGCGTTTTGACATCATCACATTTTTAAAACCATCTTAAAGTTGGTTTTCCCGAGGTTTGAGTCCCGGTTCATTTGGTGACACCGACGGCTGAAGTAGTACCAGACACCCCCCCCTTCTCAGGGAGGGAGCACGTGTGATTTATAAGAGCCAAGGTTCAACGGCCTCCACTGCTTCGTCCTGTAATTGATGCCAACGTCGGCCACATGCTACGCACATCCGGCGCTCCCGAGTGTTTTTCTTCAAATTTAATCCGCCGTGTATTTATGCTGGGCCCTGCAGCAGCCCCGGCGAGCTGAGGGCTGCCATTGCCCGCCACAAAGGTTTTAAATAACCGGGGAAAAATAAAACCTCCCCGAGACTGTTGTGCAAGGGCCTTTCTCCTTTTCCCTTTAAATCTTCCTCTTCCTGTAAACAAGTCGCTGTGAGCAGGAGCCCTTTGTTTAAAAATCCCGGTCGCTCTCTGAGTGTCTGGAGCCGCTGGCGGCGGAGGCAGCAGCCCGGGCAGGCGAACAGAGAGAGCGGCGGCGCTGGAGGTTCGGGCCGCAGGTTGGTTTTTTTTGTTGGTTTTTTTTGTGTATGAGATTGATGCGGCGGGAGCAGGGGGGCTGGCACCCGGTGAACGGCGGGCGGGTGCCCAGCAGACATTTAGAGGCTGAATAGGTGCTGATGTGACATCCTGCGTCAGGCGCTGAGAACTGGCACAAACCGCAACAAAGGGGGTGGAAGTCGAGAAGACGTCTGCGTTTTTTTCGGCCGCTCGGTTTCCAGAAGCTGTTTTGATTTCTTCTGTTGAGGGGAAACGGTGGGGCAGTTGCAACGCTTGCTGCCGATTGGCCGGAGCAGGAGACAGAAACCTGAAGATGATAGAACAGGACCGTTTGGCCACAGCCCAGAGTGATGGAAACTTTTGACAGTCGGATCCATTCATCGCCCCCCCCAACCCCGAGTGAATAAACACACCCCACCACACAAACCGCTGTCAGAGAGCTTCTCGCGGTTCAGGGCGGCAGAGCCGGTGGCGGACGATCTTTGCCATATTTACAAAATATAAATCTGATCGAATCGAGGCGTCGTCGGGGAACCTCGTCGTCCCTTCGACTCCATCTGAACACGCTCTGTCTCCGACCATTTGTCCTGCCGTGCTTCGTTTGCTGGGATATTCTTGTGTTTTGCTCGGATACAGATAAATAAGCCATATGCCTGTTTCTCGTGCAGGTCAACTTTTTGGTTTGTGCCAGAAAAAAAACCCTCACTCGTGGGGGCAGATTGTTCTTCTGCTAATCAAGATGATGCACTGAAGATGATGTCCTCGCAGCACACGGTCATAGATACATGTTCCTTTTATTGCAGTTGAGTTCCTGGAGTCGGTTTCCTCCCTTTGCTCCTGGCTCGCTCGTTTCCGCGCGAAATCATCCTCTCGGCAGCTCCGCGTCTTTCATGTTTCAGCCTCCTTTTAGGGCCGACGGACTCGACCCTTGGATTATCCGCGGCTTTTGTTCTTTGCCATTTATAGTTAAAAGGGAAAGACGAAGGAGGCTGATCGATGAGGACAGCGTCAACCCGGAGGCCTCGGCTCAGCTGATGAGTTCACTTCTCCGCAGCCGCTTCTCCCCTGGTGATGGGATGTTTTTTATTTCATTTTTTTAAGGTAGAAAGGAGTTTTCATTTGTCTAATGCCTGCGGCACCATGTGAAGGTGCTTTGATTTCCTGTTGGTGGTCTCGCAGTGGATTTCCGAGTTTTTAAGGAGGATTGGCTGTGTATAAATCCAGTAGGAGCTTTGATGAATCACCATCCGCTGTCTGAGCATCACAAAGGTCAAACTCGGAGGGATGTGGAATCCAAATAGTTTTGTTTTTTTTTTTTAAGTTCTCCTGAGTCAGGAGATAAGAGACACATTTGGAGCTGTGCCGTCTTGCAGAGGCCGAGAGCAGCAACTAAAGAAACAGTGGAGAAAAGAGGGTTTGGAGTTTGAGGGCTCTTAGCCAAACTGTATAACAGATAAGTTGTAAAACCAGTATTTCATGACTTCTTAGGCTGATCGTCATGCATTGTCATAGAGCTAATATGACCTAAAAAAGGCTTTTAAAAAAATGCACTTTAGGTTGAGACAGTTGAAAAGGTAAAACGGAAAAGAGTTTGTCTCTTCCGCTTTGTTGTCCTGTTTCATCTCTTGCACCACTTGAATAAATTCATCCGCATTTCAAAATATTTAAATGTGAATTTAAGTTATTTAAGTGGCATAAATGTAGCTTAACCACATTAAAAAAAAGAGAGATGGTAGTTAACGGCTACCTTGCTAAGCTAGGCTAGTTAACTTTTAACTTCAGGGCCTGTTTCTTTAAACTTACTGCAACAGTGGGGCCGAGCCTAAAGACGCGAATGTCCAGATGGACGGATCCGTCCCGGCTACCACCAAATACAACGCAGCCGACCGAGTTGTTCGTCACCTTGGAAACAAATGAGGTCTTTAATGAGTCTGATGGCTCGGCCAGTTTCATCCCCTTCGCAGACTCGGGCGTAGGTACGACAGCAGCCTGCGGGGGCTCGGTCCACAGAGCCCTGGAGGGTGGACGCCTGGATCCGGCCCAACTTCGCCGACCTGCCCGAACCACCCGAACCTCCTCCTCCCTACGGTAGTCCTCCGTTGCTCCTGAGGGAACCCTGGCTGACGGGAGGTTTTAGCCAGATTCTGAAGGTGATAAATGCTAGAAACCCTTGGTCCGGCTCTGTTTTGATTACCTCTGACGGAGTCGCGCTCCGTCCGTCAGATCTAATAAATATCTTCTCATCTGTGACTTCACACTTCGGCCGCGAACCAGACGGAGCTGTGTACGGACTCATTGAGCTGTAGCAGATCTGTGTTCACCGGTCAGAGGTGAGATTTAGCCTCGATGTGAGATAAAAACACACGGAGGGACTTGTGCGGTAGCTTCGGTGCACACGTCTGCGACGGTAGCGGTTTTTCTGCTCGCCGGTTTTCCCCTCCCAGTCTGCTGACAGATCGGGGCCCGCCACCAGGACCTCTGAAGTGTAAAACACTCCAGCTGTTCGGGCTCATCGTTCCAACCGCTGGGGCTCTGAACGGTACTTTTCCACCCCGGGTTTATCCTGCCAGGTGGACCTCACTCCCTGACTGGATGCAAATCCCACCTTCGTCACCGGGACCAACGGACCTAAACTACAGCAGTGTTCATAACCTGGAATATTAATCTGTAACCTAAAGCATTTCACTCTTGATTTAAAAGTGTTGCCTGTTAGACTCAACTCAGGTAAAAAAGCACTAGAGACCTCCATGGGTTCCTCGACTGCTCGGCTTCACGATTGTCAGGTTTTTTTGAATCTGGATGAAACTTCTTTTTCCTGACTGTGTCGTTTCGCCGTCTGCGTTTGTTCTGTTTGTCTTTCACTCTGGCAAAGCATCAGTAGAGGGATCAAAACACCGGGCCTGGTTTGGAAGATTAATCTCAGATCCCTGAACCGATAAACCGCAGTGACTTTTCATGATCCTTGTGACCATCTAGCGCCGTCATCGGGTCAAAATTTAATGCCTGACGAACTTTCCATCAACTCGTCGATGCAAGACGAGCCACACCGGGGCAGGGAAGCGAAATGCCAGCTCAGGTTGACTATCAGGCCAATACAACCTCCTTCCTGCTGCACATTTGTCCAATCATACGATACGTATCAGCTTGTTGTGCCGGGGTAACGGTTTGCCTATCTGCAGGGGCGGTATGTAAAAAAGGCTTCCTGGATTGAGGGAGGGAAATGAACTGACGCCAAAACATGGCGGACCTTGCTGGTACGGTGCCGCAGGAAGTAAAACCCCAGCCTGTCCCCAGGCTAACGTGCTGCACCCTCCCCGTCTTAGCGGTTGGTATTAATCAAACCGAACCCCCTCCCTCCTCATGCCCGGCCCCCCCTGCACCCCCCGACCCCCACCCCTGGCATCAGGAGCCGGAGGGGCAGGGATTCGGGTGGATGTTTTGGGGGGGGTGCCACACATTCTGGCGTGGGCACCGGTTCTCACCCCCACAGCCTGTGGACGTTCCTGGCTCTCCCAGGGCTCGGCTAATCCTCTTATTCAGCGTCCGGCTGGAGGCAGCGGGACTCCCACAGACCGGAGCGCCGAGCCGGCCACTCTCCGCTGAATAAACACACTGACACAGTTGTGGTCTTTTTCTCTCCGTACGGACGCTGAGCAAGAGTTCCCCATAGAGGCTTTTCTACTCATTCACTCTTTTCCAGTAGAACATAAGCATGTGCCCCCCCCCCCACACACACACACACACACACCCTCCTCCTCCTTTCTGTACTCAAGACCTGAATTACACCCCCCCTCAGCCGCCCTCTCTCCTCCTCATCGGCCTCCCATCTTCACTTCCTTCTCTCCGTTCATCTTAAATCAGCTTTTCTCTCCTCGGCCATTCTTGCTCCTGAGTTCGCTCCTTCAGAAAAAGAAAAAAAAACGAAGCCTTTTTCTCCTCATCGATTGTTTCATTACACCAATAATTCCACATCAGAGCGTCAGTGATGGGAAATTTGCCCCCCTAAGGGGCGACAGACCACCTGCCGACGGCACAAAGATTCCCACCCCCCCAGCGGCAGGCGTCTTCCTACCAAAAAAAAATTAAATTCATCAACAAAAGAAATGGCTGAGTGATAACTATAGACCCTTGAAAGTTCTTTTTCGTGTTATTTACCTTGATTTTTTTGTAACTCATCGCTCCCCACCGCCGCCGCCCCACCATTATATGGATCCTAATCAAAAAAGCAGGTCAGATATTGTGTCGCCGCTGTGGGGGGTGGGGGGGTCCGTCCATCCAGCCCCTTTTTTTTTTTTCTTGTGAACGCGATGTCTCAGAGACGCCCTGAGGACATTTCTCTGAATCTGGCAAGGCCATCCACTCAGGTGAAGCGATTCCTTTATTGGTCAAAAGGTCAAAGGTCAAGGTCTTTGTCACCTCACCAAACATAATACGTTGATAATTATCCTGCTAACAATGAACACTGCACCCGACTGAGCACATACTAATACAAGTGACTGTACACATATTACAACAAGGATTAGAATGAGGGTGTAAACCTGTAATTGAATCTCCTAATTAAGGAAATAAAAAATAAAAAAATACAATCGTCCAAAACATCCTCACATTGAAAGGTTTTCCTTATAAACTTGACACACACACACACACACTTTTGGGTAGTTACAGAGCTGTGGTGATGTCGGGAGCAGGCAGGTGTTTCATGTCAGAGCTGCTGTTTACACCGTCTGGTTTCTATTTCCACCTTAACAGAGTCGGAGCTCAGCGCTTCCTGACTGTCCTGATCTCACCTGACTGCCCCGGGGGCGGTGGGGGGGTCGTTGATGGATTCTCTCCTTTGGTCTTTGTGTGTCTAGTCTCTACCGTCTGATGCGGTCGTGGGGTCGGCTGGTTTGCCGCCGCGGCCCAGACTGAAGTACCTTGACAAATACTGGATGTTCCGCTGTGAAATTTGGCACAAACATTCACGCTCTCCTCAGGATGAATTATAAACACTTTGGTGGCCCCTTCCATTTTTCATCTAGTCGCCATCGTCAGGTTTTAGTTTGTCCAAATGTTTGGTTTTTGAGCAGAGATGCCTCCAGACGTAACCACGTTCCCGTCGGCCCCCAGCTGTGCTTCACCATTTTTACCAGAATCAGCGTGTGAAAAAACAGCATTGTACTAAATACCAGGAACCAAAATTGTTAGTGATCGTCACTTGTAGACACTGAACATAAATTTCACGACAATATTTGCAGTAGCAGTTGAGCTGGTATTTTTTTCTCTGGCGTCGGAGTGAAAGACGCTCGACCTCCATCCTCAGCCGTCGGCGATGCAGAAACATCCTCTCGTCACTGTGGGCGTGGGGAAAAAAAGCTGCCTCTTGTTGCTTGAACTTCTGCCCTTTGACCTTTGAACCAGAGGCCGTGACCCTGCCACAGCCCGAGTGTTGGAGTGAAAGCGGCGGAGTGAATAACGCCACCAGGGCGACGCGGCTGCAAAGGAGCTCCGGGGACAGGGAAGACGAACGGCCCCGATTGTTTCTTTTATGGCTGCTCCCGGAGGGAAAACGAGCTGCAGCGGCTGCAGCGAGGGCTGTAACCCAGCTGGAATGCATTGCAGCAAATCACATACACTCTCTGGTCATGCAATGATTCATGGGAAAAGTGGCAGGAAGTGAGTTTCTGCCTCATCGGGGGGTTTAGTTCCACCTTGGCGCTCTGCCGGTCTTTTTTTTTTCCCCCTCAGAATCAGAATGCTGGAGTCTCCTCTGCTGGATATGTTTTGAGATAACAACCTTCTTTAGATTCAGGGATTTAACTTTCCACACTTTGACTAAAATGAAAAGGATGACCGGACCAACCTGCGATGTTCCACCAGAGAACAAGAAAGGCTTTATTCTCTTGGGGGGGGGGCTGGGTTTGCCTGCGAAACATTCTGCAGTTGCCGTCTTTCCTCTGACAGTCGCTTGGCGTCTTTCCCCTGTAGGTTACGTGGGTAAAACCCGTCCTCAGAAGCAGCGACTTTGCGCCCCACTGTGCACTGTTACTGGCCCATGGCCCATGGCCCGGCTCAAACAGCAGGCAGCGGGCGACAGGCGGCCAGCGATGGTGTCCGTGAACTGACTAAATACTGAAAAGGGGTAGAAACTTGAGCCAGTCATTCTGTGGTATGATTAATTTTAATACAGGGGGGAAGCAGTGGTTTTGAGGGTAATAAGGTAGAAAAGTTCTAACGCACAGTTAAGTCTTAGGGGACGTTGCGTAGGATCAGAAACACTCAAGTGAGAAGGAGCCAGAGAAACCGTTTTGGTTTCGGAAGTCTTAAACCCCAGTCAGATCCCAGCTGTCAAAGTGACTCCGATCTCCTGGTTTATTCAAACATTTAATCTAGGGCAGCCACTCTTATCGTAAAGCGGTCAGATTACCAGTAGTCTGCGTGGAAAACACCTGCTTTACATGAGAACTTTACATCCTTTATGAAGTTGCTGCCCTGCGGCTGACCCCCCCCCCCCCCACCCCCCCTTCGGATTGTCAAACATGTAATCTTGGATTAGCCCGCTATCATCCAGGGCTCGCTGCACAGCGGGACAACTCCTCTCCTAATTTACTGTGGACCTAATACTGGACAGCAGACCCCGGCCAGGATGAGTCATGAAATTTAATCTGGATGAAAAGGGGGCCTCAAACACTCCGAGGCATCTCTGATGGGATGATATTCCTGGTTTAAAGTCGGTCACAGTGACGAAATTGTGACTTCCTGTGCAGGATTCATGTTTTGCTTCCCCCTGTTCGTTTGCATTGTATGTGCACTGTCTTGTTGAAGCTGGTTCTGTGGCTTTTGTCGTCATCTTGGCGCCTCACTGTCTTATGACTGTATATCTTAGCTTGTACCTTGATTGGTTGAAGAACATCATGACAAACCGCATGTAACTTCAGCCCTTAGTCATGTGGCACCAGCCATGTAACTTTATCGGTCAGTCAGTCACGGACATTTGTGTTTATGGGGCTTCCCCAGCTGTTCCAGTCCAGCCAAAAAAGTAGTATAAAGTCTTGAATGTCTCCAGAGGGAGCTGTACAAAGGCTAATAAATTCTCGTTGGTTGGGTCTGAAGACCACAAGCCTGAAAAGTAAAAGAAAATATCTGGGGGGTGTGGAGTTAGAAAGAAGTGCACCCACCAGACCTCCTTCCAATACTGTGATCACTGGAGCTGCAGCATGTTTAGCAAATGTTTAACCTCAGGGAGGACCCTAAACTTTATAAATTAATTGGGAGTTTCCCTTGATGATAACAGCCCATGCTGATACAGGACGGTGGTAACCATCCTTACAAAAGGGTGCAACACACTCGTTCAATGCTTATAGCTACTCCTAAAGGATCTTTCTCCACATGTGTAATTGTTACCAAGAAACATAATCCAGTTTCTCCTTTACTGTGATTGGCTGTCTTCGGAAAAAAAAGCTTTTAAAATTATTCACCTGACTCCTGAGAAATCAATCCCCTTCCCCGGGAGGTGGAGTGTATTTCGATGGCAGCTGTCTTCTATGAATCTCAGCAGCTGTCCATTAAATTTGATGTAGGAACGTGCTTGAGAAAACCTTTACACATGATCACGCCCTAGGGCACTTCTCCTCTGTAATAACATGTACCTACATGTTGGGAATGTCTTGGATGGAATTCCAGCAATGAATTCCCAACATTTGTTTTTCCTCAGTAATGTGACTGTATATAAACACACACCTCATCACGTCTCTCTACTTCCTCTACGTGTGGCGTGACCTCTGCCCCCCTTGTCTCTTGGTGGGGGCGCTCGGCGCTCTGTGATGTTAATGAGGTGTTGTTCTCTAACGACTCCACTTCATTAACGTGACAGACGCCTGGACAGCAGCGCAGGTTGATGGTGTGGCCTCCTGACAGGATCTCATTATGAGCATGACTGAGAGCCGGACTGGTCCCGGTTAGTCAGAGGGGTCCAGGGGAACTCAGTAAGTTGGGGAGGGAGGCCTCCGATGCCTCCGATGCCTCCGATGCCTCCGATGCCTCCGATGATGCGGAGAAGGCATCAGTTCATGTAGTCCTGCAGAAGAATGGCTGTAGTGCTTGTGAGTTTGGGCTAATTTGATTACCACTGGTTCTGTTGTTTTCTTGTTTTGAGCCAAAAATATGAACCGTGAACAAAAGGTGGAGCAGCGTTGGGATCCCTGACATGTCGCCTACTTCCGAGGTGCAAACAGAAGGGAAAATGTCTGAAAAGTTCCAAAACTCCGGCAACACTTGCAGCACAGAGGACAAGTCTTTTGTCAGGACATCGCGTTTCAACCTCTAGACGTCATCAGGTCGTAAGAGGGGTATCAAACAAAAAATCGAGTTGGTAGAGCTTGGATTAGGTCTTAACACAGAATGAGCCTGTTAAACGTGGCATCCTTCAAAAACGCTCTATGTTGCAATAGGTTTCTACATCTGTCGGTCAAGTGAACTTGACCTCACAGGTGCCTCTCCTTGGGGCATCCTCATTACTTTGGGTTTAGGCGCTGACCATGAACTGACTCGTCCCAGTGTCGAGTTCAGCTGGGGGGGTTGGCAGGGGTCTTCATCACGTCATCCCTCGTCTCTTTCTCCCCCTTATATTCTATCTTCTTTCTACCGTTGACTCCCTAATAAAGACATAAAAGCCCGTCGACTCCTGAGAGCTGAGCTGGTTAACTTTGTATTTCTAGAGCAAAGTCGACAGGTCTCCCTGGAGCTTCTGAACACATCTCAGCTCTGACTTTGACTCTCAGTTTTTGGTGGTTGCTCTTATGTTAAAGTCAAATTGGACTGTGGAACCATGAAATACTGTGGTTCCCACGAGGAAGGTGCTGGAACTTTGGTAAAACTTGGATCCATCTTGGCCATGTGGGTCCCTTCTGTCACTGTTTTAAACTAGGATCATTTTGTCACAGCAGGAGGAGCACTGAGAAACATCAGCAGGGACCGTGAACTTGTTTACTAGAATGGAATGAATCAACATTACTAGTTCACTTACATTCCTACTTACATCTTTAACTAATTAACAATAGTCAGCTTGTTGTTATTACACATCGGATTGGATTTAGTTGACATTGTGTTGGAGTTGTCAGAAATCAGCTTGGTGGTTCACTTATTAGGCTGCAATTAGTGGCTTTTTTGTTGTTTTATTGGATTTTCAAATTCTCAGTCATTCTATTCAGAGGATGGGCACTTCTAGATATTGAAAGTATGATACGCCTTTGTGGTCATATCTGGCCCCCATGGTTGCCCGATTTGGCCCAAATATGGATCCGAGTGACACCAAAGGGGCCAAAGGGTTCAGCTCATCACTGACCCATGTCAATTTTTAAGCAACTGAGACTTGACAGCCTAAGGGGGCTTTAAATAGTTTTACCAGCAGATGAAGAAAAACTCAACATGACAAGCAGGGTCAGTGTTTTTATATAGTTATTCTAAGTGACTCACTGACTCTCTCTGTTCCACCGTCTGATTCGACCGGAGCCTGTGGCCGTTTCCAGCTGCAGGGCGGCCGAATGTACGCGCTGGTGTTTGTGGTTGTGTTTGGCAGCTGTTCAGTGAAAACTCAGCGCCGATTTTGTGTGAGGCAGCAAACCAAAAGAAAAAAAAAAGAAAAAATCAAACCAATATTAACAAACAAGGAAACAAGGAAAACCATAAAAACCATTAACATCCAAACCACTGATGCATCTGTCAGCGCAGGAATTTAAAAGGACACTTTTACACCCTGACAGCACCCGAAGCTACAATCTGTGAAGTTCATCTTGCATGGTGGTTTTTTAACGGGATGAATAGAATGAATCACTTCTGCCTGTATGTATAGGTTGAAGGCTAAGGAGTAGCTCAATGTGATAGTTTTATTGACTTTATTTACTTTTTTTTTAACCATAAAAATCTATCCCTTCTGTCATTTAAATTTCAAAATTTTTTATTTTTTTCTTTAAAAAGACTCAATTTTAAAAAAAATTTAAATAAGATATTGTGTTGTTTCAGAAATAAAAAGGTTTTTATGGATTTACAGGCCTCGTCAAAGACAGTTTAAAGAAAATGCAATGTCCTGTATCACAATTAATTCATTATCCATCCATATGAATATGTGTTTAAACTACCGTCTTTCTCTTTCTGTCTCTCTTACAGCTGAAGGATACGCCTACAGGAATCAACGCAAGTTCTCGGAAGACATCGACTGGTCGTACGCAGGTGAGTTTATGGTGGTTTATGAAACGCTGTGCATGGGGCACATTCCCCACCCTGCACGTAAAAACTGGAATAATAAGCTGTCAGTCATCAGGCAGCGGATCGGGAGGCTTTTTTATGTTGATGACGTCGTGACTTTATCAAGGCCCAGTACTTTAGTTTGTTTACACCCCGTTCGACACCTGATAGCATCTAGGTAGAATGTAGTCCTGTGGCGCATGTGCAAGTTAGCTGCTTGGCAACCAAGGCCAAGAAGACGAGGCGTTACTTGGAGTCAACAGATTCAGTGGAAATACCGAAAGCAAAATAGTGTGTGTGTGTGTTTCTGTGTGCGTTGTCAAGGAGATGAAGGAACATGTGACCAAGTGCAACAGTGCGAATCACTGTGATCACATGTTTTTAATTGTTTATTGAACCAATGGAGCATCCGTGGCTCAGAGGAATCAGATCTATCAGGCTGTGGATGCCCAGATAGGATACGTCGGTAGGAGACGTCCATTGCTCTTCTCAGCCTTTGTTGATAATAATACGAAATATCACCAGACTTATGACTTGGAAGAGTATTGCAGCTGAAGACAATTTGGTGTCTCTAAAACTTAAGACTAAATTGACAAGCTTCCTGACAGATTTATGTCCAAATCAAAAACGTTTGTAAGCAACAGTGCCCAAGTCCTGATGCACACAATGAGGATCTGTGACTTTGAATATCAGGGAAATTCCTGGGATTCAGGTCTTTGGCTTATATGAGCCAGACAGCTGGTTAACAGAACAAGTTGGTGAGGTTGACTTCAAGGGAAAACGATTCCGTGTAACTCTTATGTGGATGACTCAAAGAATACACAGAGGTCTCAGAAGTGTACCCTGGTGGACTCCGCAACTTATAGGGGCTTATAGGGACTCACATACAATCCAAACAATGTTGTTACACAGAACATTAGGTGGCTTTTACCAGTCAAAATCTCCTCATGTCTCAGATATTTACACAACTCTTGTGTCTGTAGGCTTCAGCTTGTGTTTTGCCAAAAAGTGGAATAACCAGGTATCACTTCTTGTTTGTGTTTAGATGCATGAGTGAGTGTGTATGTGTATTCGAATTAAAAGGTGTGTGTGTGTGTTTGTGTGAGAGAGAGAGAGATTAAAACATAAATCTTTGTACTTCAAGAATAAACTTCATGATTCTGAAGTAAATTGAAACTGTTTATGAAGCTTTTTAGCTTTTACATGGGAGATGAAAGTATTGCTTTTGCTTTTTTACTAACATGACTTGTTCCAGAGATCTTAAATGTGATAGGAAAAACATGTGTTTTTGCCCTGATTCCAGTCCGACTTAACATCGGTTCTCTGCTGATCCAATCCGTATCTAAATGCATATTAAATATTTATCTGACAAAATAAAAACACACAGCTATAACCTCATTTAACCTCATTTTCTCATGAGCTACTCAATCCAAATACTGAAGGTCCTTTGTTGATTTATGAATGTAACTTTAAAGGGAGAATGTGTTTCCCCTGTCTTGTCAACCTCAGCAAAACGAGAAAAATTCGACTTGATTTGACGACACCGATCCATTAAAATGCACCAGATTCGGCCTTGATACTAGGGATCAGATCAGGACATCTCAGCTAAAGTATATTATATATCTTGGATATCTATATATATATATATATATATATATATATATATATATATTCCTGGGATGTTGACAAGTATGTTTTTTGAACATTTTATTCCTTAATTAGAAATGGTAGAGAAAAGAACAAGAAAGCAGGAGAGAGAGATGCAACAAAAGTCCCCCGGTGTCTTAACCCCTGTTTATTGCTTTAAGAAGAGGCAGATATCCTCAGCAAACATTCGCCTCAGAGAGCAGCATCTCAACAAGCTACTGGTCAGGGAGTCAGAGTCCAGACCGGAGTCCAGAGGAGCTACCAGAGCAGCTACCTGCTCTCAGTCACTCAGCTGCAGCACGTGTCTCATCGCGGCACTGTTTGGAATAATCAGTGATAATTAACCTAATTATTTAATCAGGATCCAATCAGCAACCAGCAGATGAAAACAATCCAGTAACAACAGAGACTCTGGAAAAAAACTGCCGTGTTCAGCGCTGATGAACCGCTGATGAAGCCGTCACAATTATTCATCAAGCCCAAAATGCTCATCAGGTGCCAGTTTGTTCAGTTCGTGCTGAACATAATTAATATTCACCAGCTGAAAAAAAAAACCATAAAAAAGTTGATTTCATGGCCGTCGCTGGATTAACCAGGGAAAATGTGTCTGTATGTAGAGTCATCATATCAGAGTGTCAAGATTTTAAATCAACAGTTGATGGTATATGACACAGTAGTCGACCTGCTCACTCATCCATCCGTCCATCCACCCACCCATCCATCAATCTGTCTCCCATCAGTCCATCATTAGTCTACTGTCTGTCCGTCCGTCCATCCATCCATCCATCCATCCATCCATCCGTCTGTCCATCATCAGTCTAATGTCCGTCTGTCCATCCATCCATCCATCTGTCCATCATCTGTCCATCACCAGTCTCCGTCCATCCATCCATCCATCCATCCATCCATCCATCCATCCATCCATCCATCATCAGTCTACTGTCCATCCATCCATCCATCCATTCGTCCGTCCCCTGGCACCTCAACCCCTGATCCCTCCAGTACAGCATCACTGTGTTGACTCCATCTTCTACCGAGCAGCTCAGGCTCTGGCTTCTCATTTGAAAATAAAATTTAGAAGAACAGCACTGCCTTTCCCTTCAGAACCACATGAATCCAATTTTACCCACTTCTAGTCTAATTTTAGGATTCCCACGTGAATATGAGAATGCGCAGGCGCACACACACGTGAATGATTCATTTGATCTTTCTATCCGAAGCAGCCTTTTGGCATTGAAGAGAACATAATATGGTGAACGCTGGAGATTTTTTTTTTTTTTTTTAAAGGTCTTCGGTGATTGTATCATTCTAGTATCACAGGATGACTGTTGGTGGTTTCTGGAGCAAACGTGACCCCTGATGTTTCACTGATGCTCCCTTCAGGGACTCGGACAGATAAAACCTTTAAAGTGACTGTTTAGCCAGGTGGAAAGGAAAAATCAGATTTTTGTTTTAATAAACTACTAAAATAAACCACATTTTACACCATCCTGTCACAACTGTGCTCCTTATGCATTCTTGTACAGTGAAACATGACTTCAATCAGACGAAAGACATCTTTTCTTCGTGTTGTGGATCAAACTTCCTCTGTTGTATGAGCAGAGAACTAATGACACTTCTCCCCCTCTTGAGCCTCTTTACAATGTGAATTCATTTTCGACGTAAAGGGGTTGAGAACATAACCGATTATCAGTCACTTGTGTTTATATGCTCATGACAGCTACTCCCAACATCAGTAGCTCACGAGTTCCCTACTGCATGTTTTATTTTTAAGGCTACATTCTTTCACCCGTGTTCATGTTATTTAAAACGCGGCGCTCACATTTCATTAAACCTTTTAATTAACGAATGACGGCGATTGAAGTGATTTATGATGGAAATTCTGGAGGAGAGGGCGTCTTTGTTCCTGTTATTGAAGAAGCTGAAACGATGTTGAACCACAGCCATGCTAGCAGCTCTGGGGATCACTGAGGGCATCATCAAAGGTATTACTGTTCATCCTGGGGGGCGAGGGGGGGGCATGAATGTCGGATCTGATTTTCTTTTCCGAGCTGTAGAGCAAAATGTTTCCTCGACCGTGAAATAACCAAAAGCGTTCCTCCCGACATGGAGAGTGATGTTGATGTCGAGGCAAATTTCCTGTTGGTTCTTCAGAGGTTTTCATTGAGGAGATGAACTGTGTAGCCAAAAGTATATGGACATCCTCTGCACACTTTGCTGTACTGCTCTAGGTCTGTTTTTGCTGGTTTTCGTCCTTTAGTTCCAGTGAAGGAGAATCTTAATGCTGCAGCAGACAATTATAATTATTCAGATCCTTCACTTGTGTTAAAATACTTGTATAGCAATGATGAAATACACCATTAAAACCAAAAATCCTGCATTCAACTTCCTACCTAAGTAAAAGTGCAGTATTATCTGCAAAATTTCTTCTTTTGCTGTAAAATGTCTCTGATTCTCTTTTACATGAACAGATCATTGATCCTGAGTCATGGAGGCTTCAGCAATGTTTTACTGTTGGAGCTGCTCCAGGTGGAGCTGCTGTTAACTACCTTATATACAGGTAGAGGTTTTAGTCCACTGGTTCCCAACCTGGGGGTCGGGGCCCCTCCAGAGGGTCACCAGGTAAACCTGAAGGGTTGTCACTTGATTCATAGAGATAGTTCTTATAGAGAAATATGTTTTATTTTATGGATTGAGTTTTTTGTAAAACCTTTGAAAATGTTATTCAAATTAAACAATCAGAGAAGTTAAGATGGGAAATGTTAAACAATTAACAAGTCATTGATATGATAAGACTGATATTTTTTATCCTTTTTTTTTAAAGTTCACAGGCCAAAAAGGTTCGTAACAACTGTCTAAATCTTTAGAAATGTGTTGTATTTTTAAATTAGATTATTTTGTATTTTAAGTGTATATTTTTAATATTATACATAACTATGTCTGTAGCTATAAAATTAATTAATGTAGTTAGGATATTAACTTATTTCCCTAAAATGTGAAGTAAAAAAATATAAGATGGAAAATGGAAAATTAAAAGTCAAATAAAAAACAAGGACCCTAAAACTACTGAATGCAGCAGCTGCCTGGAACAAGAGGCAGTGTCGGGGTGTCCTTATACAATAAGAGTGTAAAGAGTGAAACTGGTATATAACTAGTATCCTGGCTGAAAGGCGTTCTCGGTTCTCGGCTGAATTCTTAATCCAGACCTTGATCAGACCCCAAAAAAAACATCTGTGATCATCACTACTTAAATAAATAAAGTTTCCAACGATACCGAACACGTCAGGCTGAATTTTGTATTAACCGACATGTCTAAGTCCGAGAGTAATGGGAGTATAAATATCATTTCAGTGAAAAGCGGCAACATGTTATAAAATTATAAACACTGTTACATACTGACACAATGTGGAAACTAATTCTAACTTTATAGCTGCTTGGGGGAGTGAATGTAAATATTTAAAGTTCAAGAGGTGAATTTATATTTATGATCCTTTTAAAAGCACAATAAAGAAGAGAGTCGGTTAAACTGTGAGAGAGGCTTCATAATAAATGAAGCTTTAAGACAAATTATTCTATAAATCTCAGCAATATATTTATATTTATAACTCCCCCTAAAACCACATGAAAGTCATGAACAGGACTGAATCATAGGGGACTGACACCAGGATGTGATGTCTGCACCAGAGGAGGAAAAAAAAGCACATGTACGTCATATGTGTCTCATTTTCAGAAATGGAAACCGCAACTAATGTTTTATTATTATCATTATCATTATTATTGAATGGTCTGCAGATTATTTTCTTGATTTATCCTTTAAACAAACACTGAAAAAGAGTTGCTACAAAATCCTAGACCACAAAGTGGCGTCATTGAATATGTCGTTTTAACAACCAGCTGCCTCAAACCCCCAAAAATTAAATTTACTGTAATTTAGGACCTAGAGAAGCTGCATGTTCTTCACATTTGAGAACCTGGAAAGTTTGGTATTAATCGGTTGATTAATCGGTTATCAAAGTAGCCTTCGATCAAATCAATCGACCAATAGTGGCAGTAGTTCCAGTGTAGTTCTTAGACGTCTCTGCTACACGTTTTAATCTAAGTTGCCTTTTTGGAATGAAGCTCACCCTGTGGTTAAAGGTCGGGCGTGTTTACAGCCTCTGAGAGTGTGTGTGTGTGTGTGTGTGTGTGTGTGTGTGTTTTCTCCATTGACATGCTAATATCCGTCCTGACCCAGAAGCATGTCTGACCTGGTTGGGCTCTTTGTCCTCTGGAAGGAGGAAGGTCTAACAGCCAATCAGAGTACAGGATGGACAGGGTTTTGGGGGGGGGGGGGTCACGTGAACACCAGACGCACCTGCTCACGAACACAAACAGCAGCTGGCTGCAAAAAACAACACTACAACATACAATTAACCCGACGGAGTGAAGCAGCTGCAAACATCTGCAGGACAACCAAGACAGTTCGTTAGCCTGAACATGTGGCACCATTCCTGTTTCAGGGGAGAAGGAAGAATTACGCTCTCAAACTTAATTTTTAAAAAACCTAATTATAATGTGGATGATGAAAGCTTGCAGGTGAACATAAAAATAATATATACATAATAATAATAATAAAGTACAGGCATTAAAACAGGCCGGTTAGTAATCTTGAATGAAGTTAGAGGCACTGTAGGTGCAGCTCTTAATTATTTAGGTCAAGACTCGGTGACTCCAAACATAAGCCATAATTTAGACGTCCTACTTATTATTGACATGTAGTGGGAAAAAATGTTCTCATCTGGCTGGGAACAGGGCTTTAATAGGCAAATTGAAATAATTATGATGATGGGGCGGGGGCAGGTGGAGCTGCAGCCTTCCAGAAATGTTTTAGGTGCCTAAACAGGCTTTGTATTAAAAAGCTCTCGAAATAGTTTGTAGGAGACTGATTTTCCTGAAGAGATACCTGACTGTCTTATTCCATCAGCGAGGACAAACTCTTTTGCACGTATTCAGACTTTAGAAATCCAGCTTCTGACAACTGGGGACACAGCGAGTCGCACGGGACGAGGTTTTTTTTCCAGCCTTGTGTCTCATCTCCTCGGATGCAACTGTCGGCCTCCGAGATGAGGAGCGAGGGGAGTAACTCCGTGCAGGTGTGGACAAATCCACTCACCTCCTCCACCTCTTACGCAGCAGCAGCAGCAGCAGCAGCAGCAGCAGCAGCAGGAGGATATGGGCTGTTTCTGATTTCACGATGCCATTTTTTTTTTCTTTGATAAAAAGCGAAACAAAAAGCTCAAGGCTGTAGATCAGACGTGAACATGAGCTGCTGGAATAAAATCTGTTCAGTTCAGTCTGAGGTGCAGCTGACACGCCAGTGAATGAATGACTGAATAAAAGTCGGAGGGTAATTCGTATCTCCACTTTCCGTAGTGTATTTAAGTCATCTGTCATGTCAGCCCTTTCTCTGTGCGTCAAAGCGAAGAGGAAACCCGACGCTGGACCCTCTCTGCTGCTGCGTTTCAGGAAAAAAAACAAAAAACAAAACCTTGAACTTTGACCTTTAAGAAGAGAAAATGCGAGCTGGTTATTAGCGTTAAAGCCCTGGCACAGCAGAACAGCTGGAGGTCGTTAGCTTGTTAGCTCGCTGCTAGCGCTCCCAGAGCAGCACACCTGTGAGCTGTTTACATTTATTATATTAACACAATCCAGCAAAGCACCACCACTGACAGTTGTATAGGACTTTATGAGACTCTACAGGTGTACCTAATAAAGTGGCTAATGAGTGTATTTATATGGGTGGGGTGCGGGTGGTGGGATCAAGGGCAGTATTTGCAGTGGGAAAATCCCATGTTTGTTCCCACCACTTCTGGAATTTCAGTTTCATTTGCTCACTCTCTCATTGTTCTTCTGCCAGCACCAAATAAAAGAAGATAAAACTGAATTAAAATGTCGATGCACTCACCTGAGTCACCTTTGATTAGTACAGTGAGCTCACAGCAATATGCTTTACAGGAAGCGGTGAATAGGTGCTAGAGCCTTTACACGACACAAAAGTAGTATGGAGAAGGATTGTTGAGACATGAAAAGGTTGATAAGAAAATGTGGAACCGATAAAAATTCTATTAAAACAAAAACATCTAGACTTGGAAGACCAGAATCAGGTGGTGGATCAGGTTCACTATGTTGTGCAAATACAGTTTGGTCGCATTGGTCGCAAGAAACCAAGAGCCTCCTGACACTTTCAAGGACAGAATCTCCAGTTAGACATCAGGGTTCACCAACATGGTTGGATGGTTGGCGAAACCCTTATATATACACTCAGTTGAAGGTTGTATCAATGCAGGTAACACTTCTTGTTTCTGCTTGCTTTTTCAGGAACATTAAACCAAAACAACTGGGCCAAGAAGTTCCCATCTTGCAGCAACGCCAGGCAGTCTCCCATCGACATTGAGGAGCAACTGGCCCAGGTGAAGCTGCAGTACCAGAAGCTGCAGTTCGACGGTTGGGAGAGCCTGACAACCGACAGGACCACCGTCAAGAACAACGGCAAGACTGGTGAGAGCGGGCACCTGTTGATGGTGACCCTCAAGTTCCCCTCAGCACAATGAGGCATTCTAGCATCTTTCAGCTCTTTGTTTTTGTTTTTTGTTTTTTCATTTTTCTTTCGGCCACAAAAGAATCATTCACATCAACCTTGTTTCCAGCAGCAGGAGCAGGCAGCTGTTTCCACCAAACAAGCTCTGATAGAGTTTACTCTCTACCACCTTCCCAGCAGCAAAGACCAGCCAGACCCAGTCAGAGACCAGCTGGTGAATGTAGCGGAGCGTGTAGCAGCTAAAGAGCCAGAGATTTCCCTCAGGAGCTGGTGAAGACCAAAGCCAGAGCTAAAAGAGGGAAAACTGGAATTTAGATTCACGCGGGGGACAAAAAACCCCACTTCTGTTGGTGTGGGGTTTGGCAGCTTTTTGCTAAAATGTTAGCCACAAGTGCTTTACATGTAGACTTTATATGTTAATGTCGTGCTTTCAGCTTTTTTTTAGGTTTTTCTTCTAGCAGGAAGTTTGACATTTTTGGCTTTTAATGAAATACGTTGGAAACCGTTGGATGGTTTGCCATGAAATTTTGCACTGACATCTGTGCTTATCAAAGGATGAATCCCTCTAACTATGGAGATCATCTGACTTTTTCTATAGCGCCACCATGAGGTCCACCACGAGCGTGGGGGTAAATTCTCAGACCTGTTTTGCTATGCCATGTCCAGTCTAAATGTGGCTAGGAGTCTTGTTTTTGTGCAGAGGATTTTCTTGGATTTCAACACAAACTTTAGGGCTTAGAGATGCAATTTTATAATCACATCACTGAATTGTTCCCTGCCATGTGAAAGCAAAACAGAAAAATACTTCTCCTATTGTATGAATTACCTATTTGTAATGATATTGACGTCATCTACAGCCTTTTAGAAGTTGTTTTCTGTAAAGTGCTTAGTCAGGTCAAAACTGTCAAATGAGAAAATCACTCCCGACATCTATCAATCAAACTAGAGCCATTTCTTTCCTTCTGTCCTTATTGCCCCACCCTGACCCCCACCCCTTCCATCCCTCCATGTTGACCTTCTGTTTTCCTAATGACATTTTGTCCGAGATAGATACCGAGCGATAGGGCCTTTTCTCATACAGTGGTGTCCCATTGTAAAGGATACAGTTACCAGTTTCTCATTTGACGGGATTGAGAGCCCTTTATATATTTCCTCTCTCTAAGTGGTGTGAAACACAATAACCTACAGTGTGCATTCAAGGTAATTGTTAAGTGAAATTGTAGACAAGAGGGATCTCGCCTCGCCTCTCAAAAAGCTCCAAACAGACGAGTCCAGCGCTTCTTAGCAACGGGACTCTCAGCGAAATAAGAAGCACTCTGTTGTAGTTGTTGTTCGGCCGCCAGCTGCACCCAAAGGCCTTTATTAATGGAGATGTTTGGTGGACAATCTGAGTGCGGTTCGGGCCGACAGTACTTAAACCCGTTTTTATCAGCGCACAAATGGGCCCAGTGTAGGTTCAAGGCGCAAACTGCTGTCCGCACACACTCTTTACAAAGCCCCCGGGCCCTCGGGATTTTGCTCGGCCGCGAACGGGTGATTTCAGTTTTAGGAAAAAGAGGCGACGGACGCAGCGTGCGGATCGTCTCATGCCTCTGATACAGCGCAAACAAACTTTTCGTCACAAGTGAATCAGCGGCAAGTTGAGTCAATATTTGCCCTCCCTCGAGAGGGAAATTAGATTTTAGATGGGGGGGGGTTAAAAGGAAACATAATAGAGCAGAAGACACACACACCGATCCCAGACAAACAAAGAGGACGTGAATGAGACCGACCGCACACAGATCAAAGTGTAGTAAAAGAACAAGAACTTACCGAAAGCAAACAAAGTCCCTAAAGCGAGCAGAGCTCCCAGTGGTCGGCAGGTTGATGACTCAGCGCTTCCACATTATCTGCACAAAACAAGTTGGTGGGCAGAGACGTACAGTGCAGCACAGAGGATGAAAGGACTGTGCAATGCTCCACGGTCATTAGACCATCAAAGGAGGTCTAGATGCTCGAGGGACCTTTTGTCGGGTCAAACAAAGACCAACCTGAGGAAGATCCTCCCCGTGACCGAATCGCCTATGTGCTGCGGAAGCTCTCAACTTTTTATCTTCTGTACATTTTAGAATCCGTCACATTCAGGCAGAAGTCTGACCTTTTTATGTTTGAGTCCTCAATGCTTTAAAAGCTTAAAGAATGTAGTTATTGAAGAAAAAGACCCAAACATAATCTTAAAAACTATGTTTTTGCTTCACACACAACATTCATCGTCACATAATGTAGCATCGGTTGTGTATTCACTGAGTGTGACATTTTAGTAGAGTACTCAGTGACCTGTGCGTGCTCACACCTGTGTCTTCTTTTCTGTCCAGTTGCGGTGGATGTGGACGGAGAGTTTTATGTCAGTGGAGGAGGCCTCAGGTCAGAGTTCAAGGTCGAACGCATCACCTTCCACTGGGGGCGCTGCAACGCCTCCTCGGACGGCTCCGAGCACAGTCTGGATGGAGTCAAATACCCTCTGGAGGTGAGACGCCTTTATAATCGGTGCTGGAGGAAGGGGGAAGTAGATCCTTAAGAGTAACACTACCACACTGTAATAATACTCCATTACAAGTAAAAAGTAAAAACTCCTGCATTGATAATGTTAAAAGGGAAAAATGTGTCAGTACAACCATGAAAATGTACTTGAAGTACCGAAAGGACTTCAAGAAAAACTGCCTCTGTAACTGCAATACTGTTGTTACTGTATGTTATGTTGCTGTATTATCATCAATCATGCATTAATGTTTAAGCAGCAATTTACTGTTGTGTCTGGTCAAAATTGAGCTAGTTTTTAACTAGTTTGTATAGGATCATTGTTTTCCCATGGATCCCTATAATCTGCTGATTATTTTATTGATTAATTAATTGATTGTTTGGTCCGTAAAAATGTCAATACACATTAGGAGATACCATCACAATTACCCAGAGTCCAGAGTGAAACCTTCACAATTTTTGTGTTTTTGGTCCAAACCTCAAAATAGTTTCCAGTTCATTTTTCTTACCACTGACTGAACAATCAATTAATAATTATTCCAAGACCCTTAAGTTTGTACTTGAGTGAATATACTTATATCAATTCCACCACTACTTAAAAGGTCCACATTAGATAAAAGAAAAAATCAAATTTTATCTCAGCTTTTGATGGGACACAGGAATTGAAATCTCAGTAATTACGTTTTGTCGCCAACTGGGTCAGCTGGTGTGGACAGTTGACAGACAAAATCATATAAACGTATTTGATATTTGCAACTTACATCGTCGACCGAAGACATCAGGTGTCCCGGGGAGAAATATCGTTTGATAAACAAAAATAAGAAGAAGGATCTGGGGGGTCCAGAGCTCCAGTCTTTACCGAACAGAGGTCGAGTGTGTTCTCTAGTGCGTTTACATAGTCGTGAGGTTTATGCTCCTTCCTCCTTCCTGTGCAAGTTTGTGGAAACAATCGTTATGTCTGGTTCTTTGTACGGTTCTGTTAGTCTTCAGGTCTGTCCCGAATTTAACCAAACTCTCACCCCAAATTTGTATGCTTTATTGGGTATTATGGTATTGCCATTAAATCGCTGACTTTTTCCAACTTAATTGAATTAACCTCAGAATATATTTGCAAATTAGGCATGAAGAGATTATGAGATAATCAAAGGTGTGTAAAAGGCTCCTACCCCTCCTATAACTATACAAGACCCAAAGATTCAAAGAGACAATTGGGTTGTCGTTTTCTGTGGTTTGACTGACTTCGTAAAGAGAAACGTTAACGCTCACTTCAAACAGAGGCACCGGGAGGCTCCTGGCCATGATTCAGTAATCCATCCATGGCGTAAAATAGGTTTTGTGGGGAAAAGATAAAGTTCAGTTCAGAGGCTTAGTTATTTATATCCCAGTAAGGAATGTTTGCACTGCTGAACTGTATTGCTCAGTCATTAACTTTTACAAAGAGAGAGACGGCGACGAAACCGACGAGAGCGGGCATGTTGGTGCTATGACTGTAGCTCAGAATGGAGCTCTGCATCTGATACGCGAGAAAGAACTGGAAGACCATGGCTAAAACTGCAGCGTGTCTACCGACTCGTGTCTGGACTTGACCTTCTCTGTGTGGTTTAACATATTCAGACCTTCATGATTTACGTTTCTGTTTGATCCCACAGATGCAGATCTACTGTTATGAGGCGCATCGCTACGACTCTTTGGATGAAACCATCAAGGCCGGGGGCAGGATCACGGCGCTCGCTGTGCTGTTTGAGGTGTGTGTGTTTGTTTGAGTATGTTTGAGCTTTACGAGGCAGACGATCATGTACCCTGATAACACTGAGATCAGTTCACAGGCTTGTCTTTCGATTGTCTGTGGAGACAACAACAAAGGACGAGCAGAAGGAGGCATTTGAAAAAGCACCGTGAAAAGTTTGGGTCTTTCACTGACAAACTTCATTTCCAGACTCAAAACAGCAAATTACCCTCTGGAGGGAAGATTTACTTGATTTAACTTGGACCAAATCTTGAAATTAACCTGAATGAAATGTTTTTAACTGATAAACCAACTTGGACCGTTTGTTTTTAAAAGAGCTAAACTCACCCCACTGTTTCAGTCGCTAAACTAACCATGAGTCATCCTGAACCAGACTTTATAGCTGAAAATTTTTTTTTAGCCAACACTAACCAAACTTTACCAAACTAAACCATTAGCTAGTACCACACTCCATTAACAGCTAAAGTCAACCGTGATGTGTCCTGAACTCAGTTTCAACAGCTTGTTTGACCCGTCTACTTGACTGTTATAGCTGCCACACTGGACAATTGGTGTCAGTACCAGCAGCAGCAGCTGTAGCAGTAGTATTAGTAGGATCAGTAGCTACCAACAAACACATAAAAGCTGGTGACTTTTGTGTAAGTGCGCTGCCGGCGGCCTCGGCAGGTAACCGGGCCATTGTGTGGTTTCACATTCAGGGTCTCAGGTGGGTTTGGACCTGGCCTGGGGGCTCTTATCGACTGTCGCTCCCCTTCTTTTCCCCTCTGTACCTCTGGGAAATAAATAACGCTGACGTTAAACAAAGCTAGCACCGTCGTTACGCTTTTGTTTGGCCCAACAGTCACTGAGAAGTGCTTCATTCCTCAGACCTCGACCCTCTGTAACATTTACGTGTTATGATATGGCGGCGCAGAGAGACGGCTGATGGATTTCTGAGAGGATCTCCCGTCGCACTGGTTCAGGGGATGAACATCCGCTTTAATGGTGTTGTGGATCCGACATCCAACGCGTGCCGATCGCTTCCAGCGCCGTCGCTGTGCAGGCCGAGCCGTCGTCAAGGAAAAGTGCCTGCAACCGAAGCTTCCTCTGACACGGTTCCCATAACAAGGGGATGTTGTAGCTGCAGTTGCTAGGATGTGAAAAGATTGTGGAGTAGCTTCAGCTAAAAAAAAGAGAACTAGTTAGTAAGAAGACAGAGAGGGCTACGTAATGGACACAGTCCAGAGGTCTTAAAAACGTTGAATTAAGTCTACATAAAAACCTAAAACGTCTTAAAAACCCTTGACACTGAAGTCTTAAATGCTTTCTCCTGCCCTCCGTGGGCACTTACGTTTTTTTTGGGGGGGGGGGGGTCGTGGCGAGACTGGATCAGGAGTTTTACGGTTGCCACCGGCAGCAGGAGTTTTTCGGTCGCCACCGGTAACCCCTGAGCCGACGCCGGTTGGGGTGCTCATCGTCTCACAGCCATGGATGAATCGGTCGTTTTAACCGGCTAATTGGTTTTTCCATCAATTTATTATTTACTACCTCCTCTCGGGGTCAAAGTCGCATGAATCAAATTAATTACATCATGGGGAATTATTGTTATCCACTGTTGGGAAGTACTGAAAAAATGTGATATGATAGTAGTTGTTTCTGGACCTTTTCATCCTTCGGAGCTTTCCGTCAGACTTTGATCATTTAGATTGTGGAAAGGGAAGTAAAATGCTTTTTCCTTGGTATTAAAATTGGTCTATTAAGAGCAGGGGCTAAATGGTGGAAATGCCCCCCTTCTGCCACCCCTGGGGGGATAATAGCACAAATGCATTGACCTAAACATTCACAGTAAAATTATGTGGAAGCTTTATTGTTTTATATAATTAATACGTAGTGTTAAATTACATCAATTCCACAATAAAATATTAGATTCTCTATGACACAGCCGTGGTGGTTTCTCTTCCCAGACGACCGTTGAGGACAACGTGAACTACGCGGCCATCATAGACAGCATCGGCAGCGTCAGCAGATACGGTACGTCAGTTTCCTCTTCTTCGTCTCTCGCCTCTCTCTCCTCTTCTCCTGTGGCGTTTGTTTAAGTTGTCTCGTCGCCCGTGGTCCAGGGAAGAGCGCCGAGGTCCCGCCCTTCGCCCTCCGGGGTCTCCTGCCCAACTCCACGGACAAGTACTTCGTCTACAACGGCTCGCTGACCACGCCGCCCTGCAGCGAGACCGTCGAGTGGATCGTCTTCAGGAACACGGCGGCCATCTCTGATGAGCAGGTGGGAAGCACCATGATTGTTGGAACGAGGGCAGGCAAAGGTTGACTCCTTGCGCTGGCTCTCAGGTTCTTATTTGCGCCATCTTAACCCCAAAGAAAGTATTTAGTGTTTTCCTCTTCATCATTATATCCTCAAAGGAGGTTATCTCAGAACACTTTTCATATAGAGCAGGTCTCGACCGAGTCTAGACAGAGACACAACATTTCCCCCATGAGCAAGAAAAACTCCCTTTTACAGGTAGAAACATTGAACAGATCCTGGCTCATGGTGATGGTGGTGGTGGGGGGGGGGGGTACTGCCTCGACCGGCTGGGTTAAGAGTCAAAAAGAGAGGGGGGGGCAGGAGGGAGGTGAGAGAGCATAGCATGATAATCGGACTAATGGCTATATATACTATAGTTAGGACTAAGTGAGGGACCCTGAGATCTTCTGACTTCTCCAGGGGCAGGGGCCTGGGCCCCTGGGGCCAGGGGCAGGGGCCTGGGCCCCTGGGGCCAGGGGCAGGGGCCTGGGCCCCTGGGGCCAGGGGCAGGGGCCTGGGCCCCTGGGGCCAGGGGCAGGGGCCTGGGCCCCTGGGGCCAGGGGCAGGGGCCTGGGCCCCTGGGGCCAGGGGCAGGGGCCTGGGCCCCTGGGGCCAGGGGCAGGGGCCTGGGCCCCTGGGGCCAGGGGCAGGGGCCTGGGCCCCTGGGGCCAGGGGCAGGGGCCTGGGCCCCTGGGGCCAGGGGCAGGGGCCTGGGCCCCTGGGGCCAGGGGCAGGGGCCTGGGCCCCTGGGGCCAGGGGCAGGGGCCTGGGCCCCTGGGGCCAGGGGCAGGGGCCTGGGCCCCTGGGGCCAGGGGCAGGGGCCTGGGCCCCTGGGGCCAGGGGCAGGGGCCTGGGCCCCTGGGGCCAGGGGCAGGGGCCTGGGCCCCTGGGGCCAGGGGCAGGGGCCTGGGCCCCTGGGGCCAGGGGCAGGGGCCTGGGCCCCTGGGGCCAGGGGCAGGGGCCTGGGCCCCTGGGGCCAGGGGCAGGGGCCTGGGCCCCTGGGGCCAGGGGCAGGGGCCTGGGCCCCTGGGGCCAGGGGCAGGGGCCTGGGCCCCTGGGGCCAGGGGCAGGGGCCTGGGCCCCTGGGGCCAGGGGCAGGGGCCTGGGCCCCTGGGGCCAGGGGCAGGGGCCTGGGCCCCTGGGGCCAGGGGCAGGGGCCTGGGCCCCTGGGGCCAGGGGCAGGGGCCTGGGCCCCTGGGGCCAGGGGCAGGGGCCTGGGCCCCTGGGGCCAGGGGCAGGGGCCTGGGCCCCTGGGGCCTGGGGCAGGGGCCGGGGCCTGGGGCCAGGGGCAGGGGCCTGGGCCCCTGGGGCCAGGGGCAGGGGCCTGGGCCCCTGGGGCCAGGGGCAGGGGCCTGGGCCCCTGGGGCCAGGGGCAGGGGCCTGGGCCCCTGGGGCCAGGGGCAGGGGCCTGGGCCCCTGGGGCCAGGGGCAGGGGCCTGGGCCCCTGGGGCCAGGGGCAGGGGCCTGGGCCCCTGGGGCCAGGGGCAGGGGCCTGGGCCCCTGGGGCCAGGGGCAGGGGCCTGGGCCCCTGGGGCCAGGGGCAGGGGCCTGGGCCCCTGGGGCCAGGGGCAGGGGCCTGGGCCCCTGGGGCCAGGGGCAGGGGCCTGGGCCCCTGGGGCCAGGGGCAGGGGCCTGGGCCCCTGGGGCCAGGGGCAGGGGCCGGGGCCAGGGGCCAGGGGCAGGGGCCTGGGCCCCTGGGGCCAGGGGCAGGGGCCTGGGCCCCTGGGGCCAGGGGCAGGGGCCTGGGCCCCTGGGGCCAGGGGCAGGGGCCTGGGCCCCTGGGGCCAGGGGCAGGGGCCTGGGCCCCTGGGGCCAGGGGCAGGGGCCTGGGCCCCTGGGGCCAGGGGCAGGGGCCTGGGCCCCTGGGGCCAGGGGCAGGGGCCTGGGCCCCTGGGGCCAGGGGCAGGGGCCTGGGCCCCTGGGGCCAGTGGGCAGGGGCCTGGGCCCCTGGGGCCAGGGGCAGGGGCCGGGGCCCTGGGGCCAGGGGCAGGGGCCGGGGCCAGGGGCCAGGGGCAGGGGCCTGGGCCCCTGGGGCCAGGGGGCATGGAGCCGGGAAACCTCTCAGCTGTAACGTGACGCATGCGCGGAGCCGCAGACAAAGCGCCAGCGGCGGCAGCATGGTCCTCCAGGATCCACACGTCGGCCTCACAGTTCATGTCCCAGACGAAAAGACGAGTCACACAATCACAGAAACGTCCGTAAACAAGCTTTTAGAAACAGGTTCAAGGAGCTGAAAGGAGGAATTATCATACCAGACATTGGGAAACGCAGCCTGTATTAGTGCGCACGTTTGTGTGTGTGTGTGTGAGTGACTGCCCTAAGGCCAAATATGATTGACAGCCATACTGAGGCAGTCATCACATCAAACAAATATTGGCTCACAAAAGATCTTTACGGTATTTTAAGCCGAGACAAGAGGCTACGCACACACACACACACACACACACACACACACACACAGCCAACACAGACAATAGACACACCCACCCACCCACACACACACACACACGCACACACACACATATATATATATATATATATACATGCTTGAACAAACATGAAAACACACTCAAACACACACACAAGTTTCCAGTGGGAACCTGCCTGCTGAGTCTCCGACATGATCTCCAGCCAGAAAAACTGGCTCTGAACACACAGCTGTCATCAAGCAGGAGGCCTCACACACACAAACATGTACACACACACATGCACACACGCATGCACACACACGGACACACACAAACACACACACACACTTCCACAGTTAAAAATGTAAGACTTCTACACTCACACCGTCAAATCAAGTAGGTGGCCACGATGTGAGGACACAGAGCCCCCACCCGGTTGGTTTTAACCAGTCACATTTTCAGTGACATTTATTTGAACAAGACGCTCATAAATGTGTCGTCAAGAGAAAGACAGAGGCTCCTTTAGTTTGAGCAATTCTACTGTGAACAAAGGGCAAAAGGAAAAAAAGAGGAACACGGCAGAAGATGTGAGGGTTTGTTCTGTGTTCTGTTCCATCGTAGCCGAGCTTCGGTCAAGACGACGCTTCTGACCACACGTGTAGGTTATCACGGATCCTTTGGCACCAGCCATAAGGAAAAGAAAGCGGATCACAGGAGGCCTCGGACCGCAGGAAGCCAACCAAAGATCCGGACTCGCCACGAACCTGTCGGATCGTCCCTCAGGGAACGAGAGCCAGCTTGGTGGAAGTTCAGCCTGGGCAACTAGTCTGGGGCCCGGGCTGCTAATCCTGGGTTAAAATCAGGTTTAATCTGATCAGTGTCTGATCGGCTTCATTCAAACACCCAAAATCAAACTCTACCTTTTGTTTTGTCAGGTAGAAAAATCCTCGAAACCCGGACCGAGCCAAAGTGTGTTGAGCTCAGCATAAACTCGCCAGAAAGTCCGGTTCTTTCTGAGAATTCCCTGTTGTCTGTAGGTTAGCGGAGCAGAGTCATAACGACCTGGGGCACGTGTAGATTCCTGCGTGAGGCGGGGGCTCTCCACGGCGTCAATTCATGCCTTCGAATTTTACTTAGTATGCAGCTGCCCCTTCCCCCAGAAATCCAGATAACGTCTAGGCTTTAGATGCTGTCCGCGATTTCATCCTCAGACTTTGCAGAGCATCAGCTCGTGAATATCGAAGCGCCGCTATCGATCCACTTGAGGGGAAAGGCAGCGCCGCCACAGGAGCGATCACGGAGGCCTGCTCCAGGTCCGTCCCGGGAGCTTCCAGGGTTCCCAGGTCTCCGAGGCTCCTGGGCCTGTCCCAGCCGGTCCGCATTCCAACTCAGCTCAGGCTGCCAGAGCTTAATGGTTTAGAGTCACGACCTCAATGGGCCCCGAGTCAGACGACGAGCATCGTGCAACCACGGGCACGTGACTCACCTGCGCAGGTACGGGGGGGCCCCATTTTAAAGGGCTGGTCCAGCGTGAATCCCAGCTCCTCTGTGCCCAGTCACCCCCAAGCTGCTCAGAGATCTGCTGCTGTGTTTTGTGGATTATTTTCACTTTATTTCAGTGCTGTAGAGACTCTCTTTATGTGTTAATATGTGCTGCGTCGCTGCGTCGCCGTGTCGCTCTGCTGTTTGCTGATGCCGTTTCCTGTTTGTCGCCTCGCCGTGGCTCCCGCGTGGCAGCTGGAGATGTTCTGCGAGGTGATGACGATGCAGCAGGCCGGGTACGTGATGCTGATGGACTACCTGCAGAACAACTACAGGGAGCGGCAGCAGCAGTTCATGGGACAGGTGTTCTCCTCCTACACCGGCACCGAGGTGGTTCTGACACCGGGTACGTATCCGGAACCCCGGCACGTCTCCTCAGCAACAGGGCATGTATATACATACACACACACACACACACACACACACAGGTGTATATATGTGCCATCCAACCTTGAACAGTTGGTGCGTTCAAGGTCACTTCGACATTTGATATTCAAGACTTGCTTATGACCTCAAGCCTTTTCAGTGCAACAGTCTTATGAACCTCATTCATAAGCTCTTTCTTATTAAGTGAGATTAAAAGTTTTACAGCTCAAAAACATCAGTGTGTCTGCAAATGCACCACAGTCCCTGATAATACAGTATTCAGCCACACTCTTTTCAGTTCTTGGTGTGAACTTGTGCATGTGGGAAAGTATTTTTCATGTTGCATCATGGGTAATGTAGGCCCTGGGTTATTGACAAGGAGGAAGAATGTGTGGTCCCCGTTAACGCGACACGGCCGACCTCGGTTTGCACTGAAAAGGCTGGAGGTATGGAAATAGGGGTTTATCCTAATTAAAAGAGGCCTGTGTGAATCAGAGATAAATGGATAACAAACGGGGGTGTAAGAGTAGCTAGGTCACCGCAGCGACCTAAATAAAATCTGGAGAACAGGTCGTTATGTTCGACCATCGATCTTCATGCTGGTTGTGATCGATAATTAGCGATGGAGCCTATTGATCTTGGGGGTGTGGGGGGGGTCTGGTACCAGAGGCCGGGGGAACAATTGGTGTTTAAGTCCCGAGAATATTTTATTCATTTAACAACTGTTCATAAATCTGATTTATATTTTACTTTAACCTTAAATTGCTTTGAAATGTAAGTTCTCTGTTAAATGTGTTGCACTTCATTACGTTCATCGCATGCGTTTACTTTTTGTTAGTTATTCTCACAGGTGCGATGGTGCTCGGTTGTGCACAACTAAAACGCAACAGCAAATTCTGTCTGTTTTTCTATTAATGCAATGAAATGACCTTGTTTGCGTATTTTTTGGAGTCACAACTGTGTCGACACTAAACGCTTCTGTAAAACTTTCACAGACCACATGTTTGTTTTCCGACAAAATACCTGATCTCACAGTTGTGGTGACTCCAGCATCATTAAACCTATTTCTGGTTCTGGTTCTGGTTCTGGTTCAGACCCTCACAGAGCCTGGTTCAGGTTCAGGGAAAGATCCTGGTTCATGGCCATTACTGGTTCTGGGTTTAAAAGAGAAAAAAAAGTTCAGAGTGACTCTCAGATGCAACCTGTTTATTTGCATTGAAACAAGAACCTCCATTTTTTAAGGGACCTGAACCAAAGAGCTGTTGTTGTGGACCCGGTCTATGGATGTGGACCCGGTCTCTTGTCATGTGACAGTCCTGAACTTTGTACATCCTCCCTCCATCCATCCCAACTACTCTTTACAAACCATATTAGCTGATGCAGTTGAATTGTGTAGAAATGTCCTGTTTGTGAGACGGGGTCGGACACTGTGTATTATGTATTAACAGTGGACCCTCCGGGGCCCATCGAGTACAGGGCCCAGATATTGGTGAAACTGGGCCGTTCCGTTTGGCAGCGAGGGGCCTGGTTCCGTCCAGTTGGACGAAGGAGGCGTCCGTACGTGGGGTGAGGTGAGATTTCGAGTCGGTTCCTCGTACTGTGAACCTGCTCTGAATCCAGGTCTTTGTCCTCCTTGCTCGCCCTGCCCTCTAGTGGCCTGAAGCAGAAACGTCGCCCCCCTCCTGTCGGAGGCCCCCTCCCCTCCGCTGTCATCGATCCTTGGCCCCCCCCGTTAATCTGTGTTAATCCCAAACTGTCGTGTGCATTATCTCCACTCCTCTAATCTCAACTTTGACCCAGAATCATGTTCAGGCTGCAGGAGACGACTCCGACAATTTAGCGATCCTCCATCAGAAGTAAATAATCTTCCTTATCTTTCCCCTCTTCTCTATTTGGATTTTCCACCAACCACCACACAGTTGATATGAGGATGACAGATAAAGAAACGTGGGCTCATATTATCTCTACCAGTGGTAGATATATTTTCCCCATCCTGCTTCTTGGGGCTGTGCTTGGATGAAACCTTGACTGAACCATAAGGAAGAAGAGCCAAGGATCTTCACTGTAAAGTGAACCAGGTCACAGTTTATGTGCGAATTTAATAATTTACCTGGATCCAAAGAAAAAAGAGGCAAATATGTCATGTTTGGGTCCCTAGAGAAGAGAAGAGTCCAAGTGTCATTTAAAATTGATTGGATTTATCAAGTGGAACATCATCATCATATAAAGAAGGGATTAGGAATAGATTTACATTACATATTAGTTTAGTTTAATCTTTGTGGACATGTTTGCTCGTGTTGGTTTTTGAAATGAATAAATAACAACAGATGTGGACAGATGAATTTTAATCATAGAAAAACAAAGTAAAATATTATTCGAAGTCAAAACAAGAGGAAATGTTATTTCTCAGCAACAGGGTGTGTGTGTGTGTGTGTGTGTGTGTGTGTGTGTGTGTGTGTGTGTGCGCACGCCCGTGTGTGTGTCTGTTTATATCACTGCCTTGTTTGTCATCACCAGGGTATAAATTAGTGAAGATTTTTAAGCCTTTTTATAAAATAAATTATATAAAAATAATAAAAAAATAAAATCTTACTGTATAAAATGTACCACAAAGAAGCCAGATACGGAGAATTTGCACCTTTTCGTTTCATTTATTACATCAGCTTTAAATTTTAGTGTAATTCAGTCTGATACCTCGTCTGTCTCCTAATATAATATCAAAGTTATAACTTTACCCGAGGATTATTTATTAGTTAGATCGTAAAAGGAGGAGGAACGACTTCTGTCGATGGGGCTTGATTCCAGGATCCATTTTCTAATCATAAAACCGTCCCACAGAGAAATTAAATGGTGCTGGAACTTCATCTGTCAACAATTTTTTTTTTCTGCAACTTTTGAAAAAAATGTCCATCACATGTTCCCAGAACTGGAACATGACCTTCGGTTCTGGGAACATGTCCATCGCATGTTCCCAGAACCGTAGGTCATGTTTCAATAATTGTTTTCTCAAATCAGAACCAGAACCAGAACCAGAGCCACATCCTCCAGGTGAGGGAACCTCTGGCCTGTTGTAAACTTTCCTACCGAGGTTAAAACATTCAGCCGTTCCTCATGGGAATGTGGAATAATATTCCCCACCCCTTTTTTTCTGAATTTTTTGTTCCGGACCGATTGTTCCGGTCAGTCTGCAGTTCGGAGCCGGAGAGCGTCCAGGCGTCGCCCTACAACCTCAGCAGCCTGCTGGTGACGTGGGAGCGTCCGCGGGCGGTGTACGACGCCAGCATCGAGAAGTACTCCGTTAGCTACCGGCTGGCCAACGCAGAAGACTCCGCCCCCTCTGAATACCTGACTGACGGAGACCAGGATGTGGTGAGAGACCCGGATTCTACAATTGTCATTACACCAGTAACGGTTTCCTCCGAGTCACCGTCTCTAATCAGGCCTGAATCGGTAACTGATCATTTTAGCACTGATCAGGAGCCTGAAAAAATTTATTAAAATGTCTGCAGACGAGCATTAGCCGTCTCTAGAACGCATATTTCCATCTCACTATACCTATCTAATATCTAACATAAAATGTTCTGTCAACAGTGCCCGCTCTCCACTACATAAATAAATAAAAGCCTCGAAATGTTGACGATAAACAGTTTATCTGCATCAAAGTTAAAGTTCTTATGAAATAATATTTTCAGCCGTCAAGAAATAAGGAAACTGATCAAAAAACTGACAGATAATTTGGAAGATCATCAATAGGGATGTCTGCGGTATGTTGGCCTAAAACATGAATAACTACCGTAACAGTTCCTTTTTCCCACCACCAGGGGGCGATACTGGACGATCTGTTGGCCAACACTAGCTACGCGGTCCAGGTGGTGGCAGTTTGCAACAACGGTCTGTACGGACGTGTGAGCGACCTGCTGACGGTCGTCATGCCCGCCAACGACCCCGGTAAGAGTGACCGTGCCCGACGCCGAGCGCAGAGTTCGGCAAACGAACCGCATAGCTATTTCTAGCAAAGCTGCGGTTTTTCATCTTGTTCAGAGTGAGGGACGAAATGTGACTTCATAAAAAAGGATGGAAGCCAATTACCAACCGGAAAAGAAAAAAAATCATTGTTAAAGAAGAAACTAACTTGGGGCAAATCAAAGTAACAATTTGCTAACTCAGAATTACAACATACTCAACTACTAAATACAATTTTTAGACAAGAATAGGAGTCATTAGAAAGTCAAAGCAGCAAAGTGAGTCAGAAACGTGACAATGAATTTTAATTAGGTAGTTTAAATTTACAATTAGAATATCTCTTAATTATTTATGTATAAAATCAATTTTTGACTTAGTGTCTCAAAATTGAAACTTTTTGGCTTTTTATCGGATTTGCTAAATATTCCAATTAATCTCGTAATAATCCTTACTTACTACATTTAAATCTTGACAGAAAAAGGGCAAAGTTTTTATTTAGGATCTCCCTCTGAAGTTATATATTTGACTCCGAAGGTTTAAAATTCTGACTTTATATTTCATTATTTTGATTTTGTATCTCGACTCATCTTGAGTAGTTATATCAGTGTTAATTCAAACTATTTTTTATTCTCTTTTTGGTCAAAATGAACTTCCATAAAAAGGATGGTAATGCTAGAAAACAAAAAAAATCTTAATAACCTAACAAGTACACCAACAATCTTTACGTCCTCAGTGAGAAATTACTTTTGAAAATCTGAGCCCAGGATCAGACAGGAAGACGAATCTCGGTTTTAGTCCAGGATGTGTTTAGCCTAGCCTAGCTTAGCACAAAGACTGGAAGCGGAGGGCAGTCGCTAGCCTGGCTAAAAACAGGAAAGAAAGAAATACACCTTGTACAAACGCCCTGACTAAGGGAGAGATTAATGTTGACGGTGAATCTAATTCACTTATACTTGTTTTCCTTTTCTGGTCGATATATACTTTATCTCCAGCCACCTCTCCGCCTTCCCACTCATCCTCCCTGTGAGAACCCGAACCGTACGAACATTATTCATTGTTTTTCTGCCTCTTTGTGTCACTCTTCACCCTCCCTACGCTTCACGCTGGGGTAAACTCATTTTATTGTTCTGTTTTGTGACGATTTAACCGCGGGCACATGCAGAGCTTCTGTTGGACTCGTCTTTTTTATTTTGTTTGTTTCGTGTGTGTTTTTAAGTGTTTCATAAGTTTCTCTGTGAACTCTACAAATGTGCTGTCTCTATATATTTCTATATTTCAAAGATGAAGGAACATGCTCGGTATGGGGGTCATTTCCTGTGGCCCCTTGGTGTCACATGGAAAGACAAAGTCTCCATCTCTGTTTTTGCTTTTCATTTTGTGGCATCTGCTCCTTCTGCAGCTCACAGTAAGAGAAATGTTTGCATGTCTGCAGCGGCACTTTGTGTAACATGAACGGCCATGACAGCAACGTTGTATTTAACTGAGCTTTATATTAAATAAACTAATATGTCTTGTTACAAAGAAAAAAATAACCCCCTGCATCCTATTTCCAGTGTCAGCTTGCATGAATGAGTGATATTCTGCAAAATTCAGTCGGTTTACTTGGCTGAATTGAACGTGACACCATTGTCTAGCTAAGCTAACGGTACGGTCCCGTCTTAGCTGCGCCTAAAAACGTCATATTCTGACTATAAACGTGTTCAAATCTTGCCACAGCTGTTACCATATATTCAACAAAAGTAATGTTTTGTAATAACAAGGTAGCATTAAGGTTGCTAAAAAGAATTAAACAATTCAAAGCGTTTGAAAAAGGTCCTAACATTAGCGTAGTGCTGCAGGACCTCAGCTATCTTGTTAGTCTATGTCTGTGACTATTAGCTGATTAAAGCATTGGTTAATCAAGAGATTATTTTTACTGTTTGCATGGAAAAATTGTATCGCATTTGATTGTTTTAGCTTCAGAGATATCTGCACATTTTTGCTGGTCTTTGTTTCTGTTTCGTATCAGGGTTTGAATGTATCCAAATTTTCCTGACTACACTAAATTAACTAAGCTAGGCCGTTTTATTGATATAAAGTGAGGTCTTTACTTTCCAGCGCTAGCTAGATCCACATCAAAATTAATCAAAAATACATTACAATTTGTACTTTTTCATCTCTGATACTTAAACCTCAAATTAGTTTACTACTCAGCATTTTAATTTGAATATTACTTGTAATGTTAAGAAGTGTTAATAGATTATATTCAGGTGTAGTTATGATTGTGAGCCCAGATGGTGAAAGTAACTTTAATTTTATAACCAAGTAAAAGATTAGATACACTATGTACAGTATATACTATATATGTCAGTATAGTAATAGGGACCATTCATCATGATTCAGGAAAAGGTGCATTACTTTTGTTGGGGTGTTATCAGGCGATAATGTGCTTGTAGCACCGTTAAACCACTTTAAGATCAAAAGTAAAGATTCACTTGCCTATCTTATGTTAGATTTATAGTTAATAATTTCATCTAAAAAAAGTAGTTCTAAATGAACCCATAGATGTATCTTGAGATTTCTAAATCATTAAAAATCCTTGAATTAAAAAAGTGTCATGATAGGAAAGAAAGAAAATCATGCAAAATTTCGCAGTTTTAAATCTGTAAATATTTGGAGTTTGTATTTGATAATTGACTAAAATGATTCATTCTAAGGGGTATAATCAGACTCATTTCTGTTGATTGACTAATCAATTAATCGACTAATAATTTCAAGTGTTTTCCATGTAATTTTAATGGTATTCCAGAGGTGCAGCTACAGCTCAACAGGAGCTTTCCCTTGATAAATGAAAGTTTAATTTTCAACCAAAATGCCCCCCAGCCCACCCCCCAAAAACAAAAAAAACCTCAAGTCATCTCCATCAAACCCACTTCATTAAACTTGTAAAACCTCACCTCATGCTTCATAAACCAGTTTGATCTGGTCTCCATGATGTGTCACTTAGCCTCAGAAAGGTAAGAGCCACACTTGCCCCTGGCCCCCTGCCCCCCCCCTCCCCACAGCCCCCCCCCCCACAAGCCTGCTGCCCGATCAGATGCACGTTGCATTTGCACACAACTCTTTTTTTGGGTTTTTGTTTTATCCCCCTTTGGTGAAAGACGAGCGAAAAAGTTTAGACGATCGGAGGAAAGTTGTTATAAAACCGTCCACTCAAATTTATTTCCTTTTGTCTCCGTCTGGTCTTACAAGGAGGATGAAACAGAAAAATTGCTTCGTTGCAAATGCTTTTTTGTACAAGGTTTTCTGTGTTTGCCTGTGTCCTGGGGGGGGGGTTGGAAGCCCATGCATGAAAGTCTAAATGTGCCTGACATGCTGCATGCCAGTGTTCATCCTCATTTGGTGTTCTTGCTGTTGTAAAGCCAACGTCCTGCTAAAGATGGCGTGTTCAACCCTTCCCTCTTTTCCACTTCCTCCTATCCGTCGTGTTGCACATTTATATCCATCAAGAGCATTTCACTTGTTCACTTTGGAACAGAATAGAACAAAGATTTCTTTTCAATTTTTCTGAAGCATCCAGAAACACGGCGTCCCACTTTCTTTTTTTTTTTTTTGCCTTTTCCTCTCCGTGATGTTCTCATCATATTGTTTTCAATTTGTTTTACCCTTTTGTCACATGTCTCGGCTTTTTTGGTTTCCAACAATAGGAAATAGAACACCCACAATAATACAACTCAGAGAAATGTAAAAACTAGACAAGAGATAAATTGTCTAGCCCATGAATTTGACATTTTCACAAGTTGTTATAGCCCTTGATTAACTAATGATGCCACTTGTGCCTTTTTTCCAGAAAATGCACTAGATCCAGATTCTGATGATTTTGACGAAGACGTAAGGAAACTTAATTTTCCCTCAAAAACAGCATGTTATTTTTTCATTACAAAACCAGTATGTAAATCTTTCTTTCCAACCAACAGGGCACCTATGAACCCAACCCGTCCTGGAACGAACCTGTCGAAACCGAGGATTACGATCTGTCCCGGATTCCTACAAACTCGCCGACGACCACGACTTCCGGATCACCATTTTTAACACTACCTGGCATCAGACCCACAACAGTAGAGCCGGGTCAGAGAAGGGCCAGCACCGATCCGGTTCCCCCTGTCAGATCCACTCAGTCTGGTGGAGTCCTGAGCCAGTCGGAGGAGACAGCACGCCCAAGTGCCACCACACAGCCACCAGGGGTCACCCTGCCACCAGAAACCACAGGAAATGCTGACTTTAGTGGCAACAACCCCCCAACAACAACAACCAAGGGATTCATCTTCATTTCTGCTCCTAATACTCCTTCATACTCCAATACCAAGACAGGTGGTGTTCCCAGAGGCATCAGTCCAAAGGATGGTGGTAGTACCACTGTTCCTACATTCAACGGTGCAACGTCAGAAGGTGGTAAAGGTATTTCTTCATACATCAGCACCATGGCCACATCGATGTCTGACTCTGGTGACACCAGCAGCACAACGACGTCATCGTCCTTTATCTGGGCCGAGGCCGACCCAGACCTGACGGCAACAACAAACGAAGATCCCACCCCTGAACGCGGAGGAGGACTCCCAGAGATCCGGTCTTCGACCTTCCAGCCTTCCTCCTCGAGTGAGGCGGTTCCGCTTCGTCCAACGAGTCCCAGCATACCTCACTTTTCAACTGCCACGACCTTGGTCCGGTCGAGTGCCGTTCTCTTGCAGACCACAAAGCCGTTGTCCAATGGTGAGCGCCCCTCTGTCCTCCCGCCCTCCTCCTCCTCCTCCTCCTCCTCCTCCTTCGCCTCCTCCCTTCTGTGTGACACCGCAGACCCCGACACCGCCCCTTCCACCTGCCTGCATGACCCTCCTTCGTCGTCTTGGCCTGTGTTGTCTGCCTCTGCACTGGACTCCCAGCATGCTGCTACCACACCGCTGTCTAGCAAAGACCCGGCTTCTCTTTCAACCCCGACGCTCACTGCCTCCACCCTGCCTCACCCCCCTCACCCCTCGCAACCCCTCTCTGTTTGGGAGACTGACCCCGTTTTACCCGGAGTTGGGTTCGATGATAACGATATCGATGGTGATTTGTTGTCTGGGTCTTCGTCGGTTTCTTCAGGTGAACCCCTAGCGTTTAGCGATACCCCTCCTCTCCAAACGGTGCTGGATCTTTCTGGCACCACCGTTGCGGCCGAGCTGTCTGAATCCTCCGGGGATCTGTCGCTCTCTACGGTGCCTCTGTCTCTCAGCCCCACCCTCCAGCCTTCAGTTCTCCTTTCCAGTGACCTCACCCTTTCGGGTACAACACCGGGCTTGTCCCGCTCTTTCTCAGCTGGGTTTGAGGACTCAAGGTACACCACAGGGATCACGATGGATTCTTTTCTCCCGGAGATCAGCGGTGATGGGTTTCCGTTAGCTAGCAATTTGGACACCATGTGCGGCTGCTCCCTGGAGCCGTCGGCATCCTCGTCCTGGTTGCACCCCTCTCCTCATGTCTCCCTGCTGTCCTCAGCCTGGGACTCTGCTAGCTTAGATCTTTACTCTAGCGTTGGGTTCCTCTCGGCGTCTGGTGTTGGTATAGACGACCTTCGCTCTCTGTCTGTGGCGGGTTCTGATGGTCTGTCCTTAGACCAGCCTCTGCTGTCCCGTAGCGCTGTCTCTCCCTCATCATCCTCTCTACACTCCCACCTTCTCCGAGCCACCCACAGTGACCTGCCCGTTTCCATTGCAGCCACAGCTTCTGGCGTCAGGGATCCCTGGTTCTCAGCATCAGATGGGAATCCTGCCCCCCCTACCTCTGCCCTCCCTTTCTCACCCACACCTCCCCCCTTCACCCCCACCCCAGAGGGACAGGTGTTAGACGCTAGCAGCAGTGCCTCTGGCTCGGCCCTGTACCCTGACTTCCAGGAGGGCGTAGATCAGGAGTGGGACAGGGGTCAAACCTCGGCCTCGGGGGAGAGCGCACTCCCTTATACGACCAAAACCACTCACACCGTTCCTCCGTCTACGACCTCCGGGTCCGGCCAGACGGCCGACGATTTGGACGAGCGTTCCTCTGCGTTCTATTTCGAAAGCGAGAGTGGAAGCGCCGTCACCTTGGAGGTAGAGGGCGCCGCAGCCCCGACCACCCCCACGGTCACCTCGGCCTTACCCTGGTCGCTGGGCGGGGAGGAGGAGAGCGGTTCAGGGCAGGGTGAAAGCCTGTACGACAACGAGACATCCTCTGACTTCAGTATCCCCGAACGCACGGAAAGAGAGTCGGAGGAAGAGGTCCCAGTCGCAGGTAAAAAAAGCCGTCCGTGTTGGGGGGGGCTGTATTACATCTGCAAAATATCAAGGGATCGGGAAGCGTCTTGGACCTCAAAAAAAGACTAATACGCCATCTGTCAACAACAAAACTACCCTTCCATTTTTTTTTCATTTTTGTCGTTTTTGTGAAAGTAAGAAAATTCATCACCATGACCAACAGGATCCAGTGACTTCGACAAATCACTCTCTTCATCACCACTTTAGGCTCATTCGTTTAGTACCATTCATCCATCCTCTCAACAGCGTATTCTGTTTATTAAGAGCTAGAGTGTATCCCAGCATGCATTTGGTGGTCGGCCCGGTGGGGACCACCAAATCACCATAGGATGACGTCTTGATCATTTTTGAATTGATCTTATTTACAACTAATTGACAGCTCTGCTTTGACATTTTGCTTTATTTATTATTTCTATTTTTATCTAATTTCTATATTTATTTTATTTCAACATTCATGTTTTGTGTTGGTTAATGAAGTTGTTTCTATCCATTTATTATATTTAGCTATTTAGTTGTTTGGGTGTTGTTTTTACAGATGTGTGCACAGATGGCTTCAGTTGTGCACCTGCTGGTTGTCAGTTAGATGATGTGCATGATTCTCTTGATGAAGGCTCCAAATCCGCAGATTTGTCCATTTTTTGAAAATAGTTCTGAACCAAAACGATCAAGAAATCTAGTGACTCTTTTTTTCTTTTCTAATTACCACTGGAGTATTACCTTTCTCCTAAAACAAAAACACTGAAGTACTTTATTTTTAAGCAGAGCTGTATTAGGAATTTTCTATCTGTGCACTTAGTTTCTTTAGAAAAAGCCAAGCTACTTCAGTACCAGCCTACATTTACCAGCAGTGCATACAAATATATATTTTTACAGCATTTATTGGATTGGATATATATATATATATATACATATATATATATTTTATAAAGGTATTTAAAAAAATGGTATTTGAATGTCAACTGAGAGGTTGTACATCAAATCCACTAAATGCTGTACAATAGATAATCTGTCCAGATCACACGTGTACCAAAAACAATATTTATAATCCTTTTACAGGCTTGACATTGATTCAGGAAGCAGAGCAGAAGTTTTATAGGTATTTTATGAGGAAACATAATTTAAGGTGGCCTCTCCTTATAGCAAGAAATCAAAATTCTTTTTTTTAATGTTTTCTGTTATGTTCAAGTCGATATCCGAGGAATTCATTTTCCAACCAGGTGTCAAACACGGGGACGAACTCTGGCCAGAGATTACGTGAAAGGACCAGCAGAGAGCAGCAGAGCTCCGCGAAGCAGCTGCTGGTCCAGACACCAGCCACTGCTCTAATGTCTCACGGCACCTTAAAGGACGTAGCGTCCTCACTAGACAGATCGATTCTGGAGGCTTTTGGCGACGTCTTTACTTAAAGATCAGGCTCGGTGAATGAAACACAGAACAAATCTTGTCTATCTCACAGCATCTCTGGACCTTTTTGTAAAGGAAGAGGTTTTTAAACCACGATTGATCTTTAGACTGGGAATCAACCTGGGAAGGCAGAACGACGTCTTGAAAGATTGCCCATCGACCACAAATCCTCCCATCAGTTTGCAGAACAGACTTCCTTCTTTCTGGAAGGATCCGTTTGAGTTAATTTACAGGAAATTTTAACTTGTGGAGACCTAAACTTGCTGCAGAATGATTGAACAGCCTGCATTGATGTCTTTCTGTAGTTTAAAGTTTTGTGGTCACACTCGCCTTAAAAGCTCTTTGAGTCAGTGTGTTCAAGGTGACTCTTAAGCTTTGAGGGTTTTTTTGAGTGAAACATCTAAACTCATTCTTTTGTTTCTGAAATTACGTTTATTTATTTTTAATTGTTTGCTTGTTGTTTGGTCTTCTGCGATAAATGCCGAGTTTTTTTGGGGGGGTTTGGCATCAGAGCCTGAGAAGCACAATAGGTAAAGTTTTTTTGTTTTTCTGTTGTTTTTTTTTAACGATCGCAACAACGTGACAAAGACTGAACTTTATCAAATGAAAATTTAATGGAGCGAGTCGTGCATGGGGATGGATCATCCATCTGCAGCAAGTTTTTAAAGTCTCTTTAAGATGGCTCTTTATCTGAAACGAATGTGCGAGGATAGAGCGTGTCTTTGATCGTGGGCTTTTTTTGGGCGACATAAATAATATCTGAAGACAAAGGGAGAGGTCTAATGCTCGCTGTGTCACATTCGAGGTAGCCCTCAAGTGCTCTTAAGCATTAAAACACAATAAAAGTAAAGAAAAGCAAAACTTTCTCCAAGCACTCTGAGGCAGAGCAACGAGCGAAGATGTTTTAAAAGCCTTTATTTAGTCATGGATACAAGTTAGAATGTCACTTGGGGCTTTATTGCTTTATTGGGAAACAGTAAAATCAGATTGTTTACACCTGGTGCTCATTATAGAAAAACTCAGCAATATCATAAAACGACAGAAGTCAAGGAGTCATGACAACAGAAATCGTATCACTCTCTCTGGGTAATAAATAAAACTGATTAGTTTTGCTTGTAAATGACATGAAGCCAGAGGCTGACTGGAAGGCAGGAAATCGGTCTGAAAACTGATGGTGTTGCTTGGGGGTAAAGACCGAGATGTGGTCCTTTTTGAAGTTCGGCCCCTGCCACTTCTCAGCGTATTCCCATATCTGTGCCCCCGACGCACTGAGGGCCAGATGTACGGTAACAGAACTCCCGTCTTCATCACTCGGTTCAGCTTCAGCATTTATGTGAAATCCTTTTTCACAAGGGAAATCTGGGTAGAAGTTTTGATGTCCTTTATCCTCGTCGGATCATCTCTGAATCGCTCTCTCTCTTTGCTGAAAAACCCACCAATAACCTTTTTCCATCTTTCCTTTTCCCTTTTCTTCGCCCCATTATCATCGCCCATGTGTCCGGGGTCTTTGAGAGGCGTACAAAGTTGGATGTTGGATGGATGATCGAATGAATGGGTTTCACTCTTGAGTGTGTGCAGGGAAGAAAAGCGCACAACAGGCTCTTTATGAAATAGTCGACAGGGCAGACCTGGCCATTCACGGGCGAACTGAGTCAGTTTGTGCAGAAGAGGTAAGTTCTGACAAACAGCCTCCCAGAGAAGGTTAATCGTCACTAGTGTTTTCCTTCGCTGGTTATCGGATGATAAAGGGAGGATTCAGCGGCAAGGAGCAGCAGCTCGCTGAGGTCAGGTTCAACCGTCAGGTTTTCATTTCCCCGTCATTCAAAGTTACAATTACGCCGCTTGATTGACTCCAGCCCATCTTTTGTTTGTGCTGCTGCAGTTTGCAACGTATTCCCGCCAGATCCGCGATGGACTTTTGATTACGGGCCTTTGTGCGTCTTTCTCTGTTTCTTTCAAGTGGCCTGAATGCGATGAGCTTTGTGTTTGCGCAGTGGGTGGCTGAATGTTGATGGTGGTACATTGTGTTGCTGCACAGGGGCCCGATGTAATGTGGTTCATGTTTCTCTCTGAAGTATATTCTTAGAGAGCTGAGAGTGTTGGAGTTTTAGCTCTGCAAACAGTTCAAGGAGGCCAAACTGCCCCTGGAGGCAGGAGTGAGGTCAAGGAAGTTGAGGTAAACCTTGAGTCTCCCTAGGTCCTCAAGGTTCTCGTACATTATGGTCTTTTGGTACCAGGGACCAGCACTAGATTCGGATACATTGTCGAGAGGAGAGATGGAAATGTACAGACATTTTGAGGGAAAAAACCCCAACGAGTAGAGAAATGAATTACCCATCTGGCCTCTGATAATGTGAATGTTTCAGTCATTTTCCCCATGGCCTTTGGATTTAGAGCCCCAAAGCTTCAGTAGCCCTTCTGTACCGTACCATGACTCATCGCAATCGGAAATCAAATCAGAAACCTGCTAAAACTTTGATGTGGAGTCTCCTCAATGTGTATCTCATGAAACTAAAAAATCAAACATGCGAAGATTCAGTTTTGGTTGAAAACTTAATGTGGCCATGGTCACAAGATGCTTTAGTTGGAAACAGCAAGTCCTGTGTGATCATTTTCACAACAACTTGTTGATCTAGAACCATCGAATGTAATCTGATTTTATCTGTAGACTTCCATCTATTAAGGTCACATATACCTAGCAAGTATTAATGGTTTATTCCAGGTTATTAAGGCCTCAGGTCTTATTTTGGCATCATTTGACTTCGACCCCGAGAGACATGTAGACTCTTTAGATCTCTAACATGCTGAAGTGTGAGGCCAATTGAAAAAAGTGACTGGTAAAAGAGAATGAGGGTAGAGACCCTTTATGTCACCAAGTACTCTGCTAAAGAAATGCTACCAACATCATTAACATCGAGGTCGGCCATTAACTTGCAGTTGCCGTGGGCTGGGGGGGTAAAGGCTGTACAGTACGTTAGCTCCAACATTTAGACAACCTGAATTTATAATTTGATTAAAAAAAAAAAATCCAAACATTGAGTCACCTCTAATATCTGAACACTATGTTGTGATTGACCATGAAAGTAGCGTCTGAACAGGTAGCGTCCAGTAGCAGGAAATGGTTGAAGCAGTTGTTTAAAACTAAAGGCCAATTTACGCTTTAGCGTTCGAACCTACGCCGCAGCCTGACATGCACCTCTCAAAAAAAAACGTAACTAGGCGTCGCAGCGACGCAGACCACAAGGACTGTGATTGTTCGGCTTGGTGGCATCGCATTTGCTCTGACATCTTACGTTTCTGTTTCAAGGTAAATTTAGGCAAACTAAAAATGCTGCTCGACATCTATCAGCTCCGACTCCATCAAAATCTGATCGGTTTTCATTCGCCGTTGTTTTCGAAGTGCGCTGACAAACTCATGGGAAACAGCTGCGGAGAAACATAAACATCACTACCAGCTAGTGGTTTGGCTCAGAAATGTAAATGTTCACGACGGCGATCGGTCTATGTAGAAGCATAAATCCAGCTTTAGTAATGCATCAATTAACGAAAAGGTTAAAACTGATCGCAAACAATGTTGGATAAATGTTGGAATGGCATAAAGTTTTGGCTACATGGTTGAGACAGTGCTAAATGTAAAGAGTAAATGGTTGAAATAACTAAAATGAATGGTTGGGATGCACAGTAAAGCTTAAAGTGATGGATAGATGGTAGAATTATCCGGTTTGGGCCAGTCCAAGCGGTGGCGGTGCAAATCAGGAACGTTGGTTGGTGTCAGTGAAAGTGAACTTTAGGTGATATGTTGTGGCCGTGGGGTCACATCAGACCTTAAAAGTTTACCAGATGTGTCTGACCCCGAAGCCAGAGCAGCTTCTCCTCTGAATCAAACACAGTGACAGTGAAACCTCAGAAGAACCAGCAGAACCTTTGATGGCTCTGATTCCTCCTCTCACTCCGCAGTCTCTTCACCCTCTGTCCTGTCTCCAGACGTCAGCAACAGCAGCCACGAGTCGAGGGTCGGTTCCATCAGAGAGCGAGAGAGGAAGGCCGTGGTTCCCCTGGCCGTCATCTCCACCCTCACCGTCGTCGGCCTCATCGTCCTCATCGGTATCTTCGTCTACTGGAGGTCAGTCCCCGCCGCTGCAACCTAGAGCTACTTTTTGATGGCGTCGGCCATTGGGGGTGTGCGGAGGAAGTCGGCGAACGGCTGAAGGAAACGAGGCCTGGGCGTGTCTTCGTCTCCTTATAGTTAAAAATATTGGCAAATTTTATCATCCCAGGTCATTAAACAGTGAGAGCCATTAGCTCTTCAGCCTGGTATTTTAGTCCCAGTCTAACTAAGTCTGGGAGAGGGAGCTGGTCTGGGATCAGTTTTCTTAAACTGTGGAGTAGCCTGTGTGTGATCACAATGCAATCAGTTCTCCACTCAGAGAACAGTCATGTGCAGGAGATGCGATGCCATGTTGACGCTTGCAAACCCAACATGACACAACAGGGTATTTTGCCAAGGGGTAATGGACGAGGGGCGCTTGGTTATTAGTCCTTCACAGCCCTTATTGGTGGTCATGCCCCCTTCAGTCGGGCTGTGGCACGTCCACCTGCAACTGTACATTTGATTTCCTTTTTTTCTTGCATACGTCAAACCTTCTACTCATCTGGAATTGGAGGTAAACTAGTGAACTCTGTTGACTAAAAGGCTGCACAAGCAGATTTTTTATTTATCGGCTACAGACGTCATAGATAAAACATGAACAAGGGGCCGAGGGACCTTAGATTTACCTCTAAACAATTTTTTTATACCTGGAGATCAGATTAACCAATCAACTTGCTTTTACCTGTGATGCCTACCTGTGAGACTTTTTCATTTATCTTTGGAAAAACCCTGAATTCCTGCCTTGTCCCTTCCTGCCACATTTGAGTCAATAAGGTTCTTTCTCTTTTTTCTTTTTTTTTGCTTAATTTACAGTATATATCTGACTCTCGTCCTTGTGAGCAACAAACTTTCCTGCAGTTGCATATTGCATTTGTATATAAAAATCCATTTAATATCATCACAAAAAAAGATTGAAAAAATGATTAATGTCACAGTCAAAGCTTTAAGCTCGAACAGCCCTGTTTTTATCATTGATTTCTGTCTGCATAAATGTGAATAATGTATTCAGTATTTCTAAAAACACACACACACATGCACACCCTCCAAATGGAAGCCCCCCCCCCCCGGCGCCCTGCCACTCCATCATATCTCATTTAAGGTTGGGGGGGTTGGGGGGCGACTTTAGCCAGAAGACTCTCATATTTGTCTGAGAAGCTTAATCTTCTGGAACATGAGCTCAGTCTTGATCTTACATTGTGCTGAGTGTTTTTTATTTGTGTGTGTGTTTGTGTCAGTGTGTGTGTGTGTTTTTTCTCTCTCTCACACACAAACACACCCACACACACACACACACACACACACACACACACACACACACACACACACACTTCAGAGACAATGCCTCCTGTGTTCGGTTGTGGACGTGGCCGGCGGCGGCCTGAATGAAGCCTTTCAGCCGCTGCCACTGCTCCACATTTGACAGTTGGAGTGTTTTTGATTCCTCCTGTTTGACCTTGAGAGATGCTGTTTTTCCATTTTTCATCGAGATCGTATAAATTACTTGGATTTTTTGGAGCAAACAAAAGTGGTTGTTGTTTTTTTGTTTAAACATCATAAAAAAAAATGCCCATTCAGGGCATAAACCCAAAAGTTTATTTTCCTTTCCTGTGCTAAAAACATCTCCCACTATGTGGCGGTGAGGAACCCTGCTACCCGCTCGGACCGTGAAATAACTAACTCCAGAAATCCGATCAAGGACGTGCTGTCCAAAGCAGTGTAAACACTTTTAGTCATAATTTTCCACAGACTGTACATTTCTCATCTGCTGTGGCTCACCATATTGTTTGTTTTGTGCCCCCCCCCCACTTCTCCCTTGTTGTTGTATCTCCAAGATTGAGCAGTGTTAAGCTGGCAATAATCTGAGGAGCCGGCTGGGGGGGTTAATCCTCGATGAAGGATGTACCTTGGCTGCAGTTCTGCAAGCGTCCGCTCAGCCGAGAGAGTCCAGAAGAGGGTCGGGGGGTGGGGGGGTGGAAAAGGACATCCGCCCGATTATGTCAGACAGGAGGAATCGTGTCAGCGTCTTGTAGGGTGAGTGGCGGCGGCGGGCCAAACCGCACTAATCCCGCCGCTGCCCCCCCTTCCCTCGTGCCAACACGGTGCTCATTTGGACACCGCCGCTGTGCACTTGAGTTCAGGCAGTTTGAGGCACTAACGGTCGACTTTATGCGTTTGCGACATTTGCCACAAATTGAGCGTGGAAATACATCGGATTTTCCTGATCAAACCCAGGTTTTCTGTCCAGGACGTCCAGATGCTTTTCTAAAAGGGGGCGTCCCAGGCACCCTGACACCCCCCCCCCGTCCCCCGGACCCTGGGACCTGTGCCTCTGTATGAAGGGACTGTTAATGTTTCATGTTAAAAAGCCGTTGAGCTCAGTTAGAAGACATAAAACGTCAAAAGGGCCATAACACGATTACAGCGAGATGCAAATAACCACATATATACAGAAAAATGTCCATAAAAAGAAACGTCTATAATAGGACATAACACAATTAAAGAGAGTGGCAAATGACAACAGCAATACACGAACAGACCACGAAGTGACACAAAATGACCAAAAAGGGACTAAAACAACTACAAAGTGAGATAAAGACCCCCCCCCCCCACCAGCGAGCATCGTTGTTTCCTTCTCTGGGTTAAAGTGCGAGCTGAGCTCCTCACATCCCACGTCATCACAGCCAGATTAAGTAGTTCCAGTCCCAGCAGATAAACAAGCAAACACACCAAGTCAGCCAACAAGCGACGGCGGGGTCACGTCTCCAGACCCGGACGTTTGGACGCCGCGTCTCACGGCGTCTGTCGGCAGACGAAGTTTGTGACGTGTTAAACGGGAAAGTCGCACGTGCCCCAAGGTGGAGCTGAAACCAGAGACACAACCAACAGTTGTTGGCATTATCCCATAATCTGACCGTTATTTTATTGATTGATTGTTTAGTCTATGAAAAGCCCCCCCCCCAAAAGAAAATTGACCAAAAAATGACAGTCACAACCTCTCAGAGCTGAAAGTGGCGTCTTCGAATGTCGACCAAAAAACAACCATGAATATTTAGTTCACAATGATACAGTACAAACAAGAAAAAATGGGAATCCTGTCATTTGAGAGGCTGAAATCTGAGACTATTTTTGCACTTATCCACTGTCTTGAAAAACGACTCAAACAATTGGTCAGTTTTTCTGTAAAAAGAGCTGCGGGTTATTTTAGCGATCAATTGACTAATCGATCGATCGACTAATTGTTTAGTTTTAGTTCGTAGCTGAAACGATATGGAAAAGGAGGAAAATGACTCGGCAGATACAAGCATCAAACTGCAGCTGGGGCTGATGGGAAACGTCGTCAGTTTTGCAGGTGTTCCAGCGGAAACCAAAATGTCGGACGAACTGAGGAGTCGACCTGATGGTGGCGCTGCAGGAGAGGTCAGAGGGTCGCGCCCGCAGCCGCTATGCTAACGAGGCTAAAAAAACTCAAACCTTCGGGGCAGATGGGTCTCGAAACCCTCGTGAGTCCGTTTTGTGCTTCTCGCCTGCTGAGCTTTTGGCATAAAAAAGGGGAGATGTGCTTGTGTGGTGTGTTGGTGTGTGTGCACGTGTGTTTGTGTGGTGTGTGTGTGTGTCGCGTGTCCGTGTGCGTGTGAGACAGTGTGTGTGTGTGTCTTTGTGTGTGTCACTGTGTAATCCCTGATGACCATTTCTGGCTGAGACAACGCAGGTTTCGGTCGGGGGCGATCTCATCCGTTTAAAAACGTGTCGAGGATTAATGGGACATCTTCCCGCCTGTCTATTTTTGGGGGGGGGGGATTAACCCCGGCATTCCCCCGGGAATCTGGGCCAATGCAGTCACACCAAAAACAAAAGCACCTCTGGCCTCGTCACATTCAGAGCGGCCGCGTTGGTTTGGTCTCTTGCTTTTTCTTTCTTTTTTCCATTCTGTTTGTTCGCCGCCCAATGAAACTTTGCATTCGGGGTTTTGATTTCACGTTTCCACCATGTTTCATACACAATATGTCCGTCTCCATTTATAACAACTTTCCCCTGATGTGACCATTTCTTTCCGTTTTCACTGTGTGGTGATAAGAGTTTCTGTCTTTTTTGTTTAAAACACTAAACATCTTCATAAACTTTTGTCATATTTCTAACACAAGTTATTGGAAATGATACATTGATTTATTCATTTATTTTGTATGTTTCTAGACATCCGATGTTTAAAGGTTCTTTTTTTTAACCGAATGCATTCGCTTTGTCTGCAGGACTTGTTTCCAGACGGCTCACTTCTACATCGACGACAGCTCATCGCCCAGAGTCATCGCTGCACCATCCACAGCTGCATCAGCATCTGGTAGCTTTCACACACACACACACACACACACACACACACACACACACACACTTTATATCCCAAAGCAGCGTAAAACAAACAAAAATGTCTGAATTAATCTAAAATATATCTCATAATAATAATAATAATAATAATAATAATAATAATAATAATAATAATAATAATAATAGTAAAAATGTCCCAAATTTCTTAATATGTCTTCACTTTTTGAAAAACCTTTTCAGAAATGTCTCTGATTCCAAAAATGTCCTCACTTTCTTAAAATATTCCCCAATATATTTAATTTTTTTTTTAAAATGTCAACAACATGAACTTTGAAACGTCCCCATTTTGTTACATTGGTGTCCTCGGTTCCTAAAATGTGTCCAATTTTCAAAAATGTTTCAATGAATTTAAAATATTTCTCATTAACAAAAATGTCCCCACTTTCTAAAAATGTGTTGACTTTTGAAAAAATCCTACCTTTCAAAAACACCTTAACTCTCTACAAATTTCCCCCCTTTCATAAATGTCTCCAGTTTCAAAAATGTCCTCAATTTCCCAAAATATTCCCTAATATATTTAATTTCCAAAATGGTCTTAACTTTCTAAATACGTCTCCACTTTTGAAAGTGCGCTCACCTTCAAAAAAAAGAACATTCCTCATTTATCGTTATTTCGTTTCAACCCCCCCCTCCCATTTTAAAATGTTGTCTCTTTCCAAATAAATCCTCATTTTTTAAAAATATGCCCCTCAATTTCCCAAAATGTATGAAAACTCCAGAAAATGTCTTCCCTCCACCTAAGAAACCTCATCGCTTTCTAAAAGTGTCACCAAAAAAAAAAGATTCCAAAAGGCTTCTGGCTTTTCTAAAAATGCTTTTATATTAAAAAAAAAAAAAAAAAGAAAGAGAAAAATCAATTTTTCTAAGAAACGTGTCCTAATTTTTTTTCCCACTCATCCTCCAGACGCCCGGACGTCTTTTCCGGTGCAGGACTTTGTCAAGCACGTGGCCGAACTCCACGACGGCCGAGGCTTCCAGCGGGAGTTCGAGGTACGAAGACCGGAATGCTTGTCCTTTAATTTTCCTCAAGTCCAAATAAAAATCCAAAGGCATTTAGAGCCTGACTGTGGTTTTTGTGTGAGTATGTGATGTGTGTGAGTGTGTGTGAGTGTGTGTGTGTTTCTGATTGTCGTCATGTCGCCCGCATGCTGCTTGGTGACCGATGATGTAACGATTAGCGTCCTGATGCAGGGCTGCAGCCTCACGCTTACATTAATTACTAAGGGTAATGGTGACGGTAGCGGCGGGTTGCAGCCCTGCCTCAGCCTTTTTCCTGCGAGGAGCCTCCGCTCATTCGTGCAGGCGGCGAGTCACTCGTCTTTTATCCGTCGGCCTTCGGCAGGAAAAACCGCCGTCGTGACTCCAGTCGCTAGAATGAACCGACGCTCCTCTTTGTTTTGTACGGACCTGCCGCCGAGGAAAAAAAATCAACACAAAGACGAGGCTACGGAGGATTGAAGGGGACATTAAAAAAAAATCCTGATATTATGTTTCACGATTATGACAGTGTCTCTGCCTCAAAATGTAGCGAAGATAAGTCAGACGCTTACAAAGATGATCTGAAAGACTGAAACAGAGCATTAGAAACAATAAAGATATCAGATATTATTTCACAAACCACAAACCAAAATCTGATATTATATCACAGGCATCACAGTAAATAACTTTAGAGCGAGCGATAGTTAGAGAGTAATTATGGCCCAAAAAAAGAACATTGGTGGAAACAGTTTTACTTTTGCAAAAAAAATATGGTTTTTTATAACAGATATTTTTACTGTTTTTCCCACATGTTTGGGTCCATCACAGGTAAAGTGTGTGCGGCTCACGGCACCTCGAGAAAATACAGAAACTGATAGAGTCAGAGGTTTTAATCAGATCCTCCGCTACAGTCACGGTGACGATGGGCCGAAGAAAAGAGCCCGACGAGGTAAAGGCAAAATAAAACGATGTAGAGAGAAGGCAGAGCCGAAACTTTACAAAAATGTCTCCAAAGCTTTCGCAGAAATGTGCTCGGCTAACCTGAGTAAAGTAGTTTATCTCACCTAATTTGAGGTCAGCTAACGTTGCTGCGAACGGCTCATCGGGCGATTGATTTTTGATGTGATGATGAGATTAACTGTTCGGTTTGTAAGGCATCGCAAAACATTGACAAACGCCTGTTAAAATTTCAGAGTTCCCAGTTTTGAAATGAAAATGAAAATCACCAAAATATTAAATTTTGCAGTGATATAAAAAGCAGGAAATCCTGTCGGACATGCTTTCGAGCCGACCAATCACAGCTCCCGCGTCCCGCGGTGCAGCGGCGTCAAGTTACGTAAGGCCGCGGCGTGAAGTTACGTAAGGCCGCGGCGTAAGTTCAAAGCAGACGCACAAATATGACACGTTGAAACAAACGAAAGAACTGAAATCGTCCGCAGGTCGATTTTCTAAAACTTCAGAGAATCGTTTTACGTTGACACAAGGGTTTCACCTGTGTTAACCTGTGTTTATGTTCAGAGACTGTGAAATGTGGATATCTCCGATCTAACCAGTGGTTCCAGGTGCCACAGAAAACGCTGAGTGAAAGTAGAACAGTTCCCCTTGAGCCGTAGAAGGCCTCGAAATGACTGCGAATAAATGAGTTCGATATCCGAAAAACTCTGACTCTGACTTCCCCGTTTGCAGTCCTTCGTTTTGCGTTGATTTTTCTCTTAGCGTCGGCAGGAGCATGAGCTGTAATGTGAGATGAATCTGTTTTTGTGGGGTTTGTTTGCTTTGCTTTGTTTTGTATTTTCAGTGTGTTTTTTTCTATGTGTCGTCTTGTAATTTGTACTTTTGCACCTCTTTGGTTGACTGTGTTGTCACGGAACGTCCTGGCCGCCTGCTGCTTCCTCACCTGTCCTTAGATACTGAAGGAGAGCTACCAGGTAAGACGCTCTCCGACGACGCCCAACGCTCGCCCCCTAGCTGTAGCCGCGTCGCGTCTCCTAACGTGAAAAAGGGTTTCTTGTTAATGTGGGTGTAGTGAAGACGGAGGTAAAAATGTCTTAAAGAAATCTTCTATTTGACTGTGAAAGGTCTTAAATTTTCAGACTCAGACTTCAGATAATTTAATGTTAGTTTTTTAATTACGTCAATTTATTACGTTACTTTATTTAAATAGAAAAAGAGTTGTTCTTCAGTCCCTGGGTTTATTCTCGGTTAATCTCAGTCTTCTGCAGGGCTGAAAGTAACCGTTATTTTCTTGATAAAATAGCCTGCAGATTTATTATTTTCAAATTATCGTGTGGTCTACACCACTGTTAAACTGCGATATGCCTGTTAAATTTTCCCATAGACCAAGCTGACATCTATTTCTCTGAACAACCATCCTTAATCCAGAAATACAAGCATCTAATCCTCATATTTTAGAATCTAAAAAAAGCAAATATTTCACTTTTCGAGCAGTTATCAGAACGGGGGCAGATAAATTTCGCTGTCGATAGACTGCTAATCGTTGCATCTTCTGCCTTCTGTATGTTTTGGCCCGGATCTCCACGGGACACTGCTCTCAAAATTTTACCCGGAGGTGAAATAGCACTGATGATGCTCAGCTAAAGAGAGGAAAGAAAGAGATTCTTATTATCGTGATTGTATTTAAATAGCACACAACTTTAAAGCCACTTCGCCTGTCGTTTAACGCCGGTTTAATAAATAGAGAAATGATACGTGAAAATCAAAAAATGCGTGACTTAAGGAAGTTGGTGTGATATTAGTGCGCCATTTTCCAAGAACAGGCTGGAATGAAAGCTGCCAAAATTCATTGTGAGAGGTTTTCATGGTTTTCCTTTTGATAGCATTTACATTTTAATTAATATGTTATGCTAATTTTATATGTGATTTCGCATCTGATTTTGGAAAAGTAGCTATATTATTACATCAATGGCTTTAACATATATCACCCGGCCCTAATTAATAAAGCCCTATTGATTTTTCTTGGCTGAGGTCTTAAAAAGCAGGACATTTTACATACATTAAAATGGATTTTCTGGGATTTTCTAAAATCAGACTTCAATACTTTGACTTTTACATTAGAAATAAAAACTTACCATTTTTTTGGTTGGCCACCTTTTGTATTGCTACTCTCTTAATATATCCATGGAAGAAGTGAATAAAATTAAATAAAATTGAACTGATTTACGTAAAATTTATCTTTAAAAAATTGAAAAAATAACATTATGAATGTTCAAATTTATTACCTATTTTCCAACATGTTTCTCCCGTCCATACAGACCGTTTTAGTTTAACTGGAGGAAGTTTAAAAATCTCCTCTTCTGTGAGATTTCAGCTACTTTCCCAATATAATGAATGTGACTTGGATTTTGTTGTGGAGCCCTCCTTGTTGAAAAATTACATTCAAACAGATTTCACCATTTTTTACAAAACATGAATCTTTTTCATCTCTCTAAAGCAGAGTGGTCCCAGACTAATGTCAGACGTGGTCAAGGTCACGTGGCAGTCGCACAGTTAATAGAAAATAGAACATTACAGCATGTGGTAGGTGATGTCAACAAGGACGATGCTGGACAGAGACCAGCAAAAAGACTCAGAGTCACAATGAACAGAGTGCAACACAAAAAAAAAAGTTTTACCAAACAGGAATGTGACCCAGGTCACAATTTAGCAAAATGAGAGCTGCAATGGAAACTATAACACCTGTACTCAGGGTGCGCAACACATCGAGTTATTATATTTCATCTAGTTCATCTAGATAGCGTTACCATCAAGCAAATTTAGCTACAGTGTGCTGACATGGCTGAAACTTTAGCCCAAAATAATGTCTAATGTCAAACTGCTGTAACAGTGTTAGTTTAGTTGTCATGTTCAGTCTTATTAATGTTGCTAACGTCTGAATGCAGTTCACTTTATGGCCACCGGTGTCATTAATGACCAAGGTTTTCTGAATGTTATATATAAAACCTTTACAGGAAAAAAAAGAGTTTTGTGGGAAAACATGCACATGTAATTGCCAGTTTATTAGGTACATCTAGCTGAGGTTAATGCAGTTTATTAGGTACATCTAGCTGAGGTTAATGCAGTTTATTAGGTACATCTAGCTGACATGCCTGCAGTTAATCCTGACTGTTATTATTCATGTTATAATGTTCAGTTTGCGATGAAATGGTTTTTAGAGGCCATTTATTCAAACCGCATGATCATTTTAGAGTATGTAGTATGTGGTGCTCTTGAACTGTATTGTGATATATATATATATATATATATATATATATATATATATATATATATATATATATATGTGTGTGTATATGCATATGTATATGCATGTATATGTATATATATGTATATGTGTGTGTGTATATATATATATATATATATATATATATATATATATATGTATTCTACTTCCAGCCTGACTCAGAAGTATCTTCCTGTTTTGTCCACCCCAATTATTATATGCGATATTGTTTTGTCTTGCGTGATGTATAAACTCTAAACCCAGAAATGGACCAGTAACAGTAGCTGTCAGATCATCAGATAAAAATAAACAGAGAAAAATGGACAATATTTTCTATGAAATGTGGCAGAAGCTGAGTGTGTTGTTAGTTCATAAGTGATAAGTTTAGATGACGTGTATGAATGAGGAGGGGTTAATTTTTACTTTGTGTGTGTGTGTGTGTGTGTGTGTGTGTGTGTGTGTGTGTGTGTGTGTGTGTGTGTGTGTGTGTGTTTTCAGGAGGTGCAGGCGTGCACAGTGGACATGGGGATGACCACCGACAGCTCCAACCATCCCGACAACAGGACCAAGAACAGATACAGCAACATCCTGGCCTGTGAGTGTGATGTGTTTTCAGCCCGAAGTTTCAGATCGTAACAATGAAAAATGAAAAAGACGCAAGGTTTTTTTCTTTTAAATCTCATAAATGCGAATTCAGTTTGAATTTAAGATTATGTGAATAGTTTTGATTTATTCGGGCATTGACAGACAGACAGATAGACAGATAGTTAATCATTTTAACCCCAGAGGAACATTGCAGTGTTAAAGAACAAATAATAATCAATGTCCAAATATGTAGACTTAACCATAAAAGAGTAGAATAAATTAAAAAATAGAATAGAAAACCATAAGTGATCACATTGCTATGCTGTCGTTTTTTTGGGGTTTTTTGTCTCCAACCCTCAGACGACCACAGCCGGGTGCGGCTCTCGTCACCGGCCGACAAAGATGGGAAGGCGAGAGATTACATCAACGCCAACTACGTGGATGTGAGAAACTTTGTTTTAACCACTTGGTTTTGGGTTTTTTTCATCAGTTTCATTTCTAATCTCCATGCGAGGCGAGGCCTTCATCTTCACCCGAGGCTTGTTTTTTTTTTCTTTTCTCCTTTTTTGTGAGAACTGAATCTGTTAAACACACAGTCGAACTTTATTTGTATTTTATTTTATTTTATTACTATCATTTTTTTATTCTCAGAGCCACTGCACGGTTTCCCTCTTGTCTTCCTAAACCAAAGTCTGCCCGTTTCTAAACCTATTCAGGAGGCGTGCTGTTGTTAGCGAGGAACCTGGGTAGCTCTCCCATTATGCCCGTCGCCACACTGCATTAAAATCTAATTCCCAGCATCTCGTTGTTTTTGTGAAAGGCAGGGGCGACACAAAAAACCCCAGCGGCAGTCACGGCCTCTCTGGAGAGCCGACGTACAGGTTATGAAGTCGGTAAAAGCGCGTCGAGGATCTCTCCAGCTCGCACTTTTGTCTGCGTCTCACAGTATGAAGGCAACTTCACACTGTCAGTCATGTGAAGGTTATCAGGCTATTAAAAGCGAGTGATTGAATGCCGTCCTCTGCCGAGAACTTGTGACACTTTCTTTCCTGCGCTGGCCTTAACTGAACAGATTCGCTGGGTTCTAGCCTGCTCTTAACTTTTGAGTAAAAACTTTACTATACTTGATGAATTTCATTTGATACCACAGTTCGTTTTTTTGTTGTTTTTTTTTCCCCAAATGATGAGAGCCTTTGCGGCAGCCTCCCGGGCCATTTCAGGCCCCATCGACTCTCCTGTCTCCCTCCCAAAATGGTCACGAATGTGGGCCGTCAGATCGTTGGGTTTGACTTTTATCTTAAAAGGTCACCTTGAAGAACAGGGACCTAAGAGTGGAAGTTTTGTGTAGCTTTTGAATGGTGCTGCAACAGTTTTGAAAATTAATCAACCTCAGATTGAATCGACTAAATAAAGCAAAACAGAGAAATGTTTAGGCGTTTTGTTGAACTTCATGTTTTATGTGATTTTGTGTTCTTTCGGGGAACCGGTTGTGACATCAGCGCCAAGTTGATTCATGCAGGCTCCGTATAGTTTAGCAGGGAAAGAAGTGTATATATACTTTTTTTGTCCATGTTAGTAGCTTGGATTCATCGATGTCTGCCTGTACAACGCTTTGGTCCATATGGACATATGTCAACAACTATCGAATGGATTGTGATGAAATGTTGTAGACATTCCAGATGGATCCTACCGACTCTGAAGACCCCTTGACTTTTCCCTCTAGCGCCACCACGAGGTTGAAATTTTTGGGGGGTGTTAACAATTTCAGCAACTATCGGACAGACCGCCATTAAATTTTGACCATGTGCTCATCACGGTGAATTGTGGTAATTTCGTCGATCTCCTGAATGATCCGCTAGTGCCACCATCAGATCAAAATTAAATTATTAAATTATCATTTCTTTTTATTATCATGATCAAACGCATGTAGAACTAATGACATTCCCATCAGCCGCAGCTGTTAATTGTGTTTGGCGCCAACACTCCAACATGCCAACGTGCGACCATGGTAAACATACCTGCTAGCATGTTGCCCTGCCGATGTTTGCATGAACCTAACTACAGCCCGTTCAACACTGCGGGCGCAATATTAAAAGATCAGAAATGGAAATGATTATTTTTTTGTTGTTTGGATTCAAGCAGGTTTCTGTTCGTTCTGTCGAGCCCTCTCAGAGCTGACGCAGCCGCCGCGTGTTTTTCCTCTCAGGGTTTCAAAAGTACGCGGTCGTACATCGCCGCTCAGGGCCCCCTGAGGTCGAGCACCGACGACTTCTGGAGGATGATCTGGGAGCAGAACGTCGGCGTCATCGTCATGATCACAAACCTGATGGAGAAGGGACGAGTGAGTGGCCGGACCTCCAGTTTAACCCAGTCTGAAATCAGACTTAAGTTTGTGAAGTGAAATAGTCCTGAACTAATTTTTGGGTCTTTTGGGTCCTTTCCACAACATTCGAAAACTTTTTTGAGCGTGAAAAATCCAACAAATCAAAATGCACCTTTTAATTTAATTTAATATTCCAAATCTTTAAATGTGAATTCACTGGGTGAAAAAGTCAGATTTGAAAGGGATTTTGAATTTTAAAGCCACAGTTTTCTTTCCTAAATATATGAAAATAAAAACAGAGGCTGTGATTTTACAACTGAATTTGAATTAAGTCTTCATCCTTAAACAAATGGAGGACAAATTCCCTGCTTGTAATTCCTGATTCGTCATTTCCTCAGTCGTGTGCACTGTGTTGACTGTCGTCCTCAGAGGAAGTGCGATCAGTACTGGCCGACCGACGTGCAGGAGGAGTACGGCAGCTTCCTGGTGACGGTGAGGAGCAGCCGGGTCCTGGCCCACTACACCCGGAGGACCTTCACCATCAGGAACACCCAGGCCAAAAAGGTCAAATTAACCAGCCAGTCAGATCATGAAGTATCCGTGAGTAACTGGCAGCTTAAGGACTAAACAAATTGACCCAGGAAAACCACGTTAAGATCAGGAAATAAAGTAGATCAGTCTATATATTCTGAAATCACCTACAGGGCCTCACAATCCCGGATGGTTTTCCCCAAACAAAAAATAACCACTACGGCTGACGTGTAAATAAAAATGTGATTAGTAGGAGACACGGTTGATTCACCAGCGCTCAGCGATGCTCTCAGCCTCTCATCCAGATTAATTTCAACTGTGGTAAATGTGTGGGAATTTTCTGAACTCTGTTAAGTTCTTTTACTTTCCCCCCAACTTTTACACAGACCAGAAAAATTCCCCAAAAAAGGCTCCCTATTTTGCAGCAAATTACTTTATGGCAACACTCTACTGTAATTACTCTAATTTAACAGTATGGAAACATGTAATCATATGTTTATAAACCACTATAATTTAACTTTAGTCTAATTAGATGTTTTCTTTTCATGTTCCTGTAAACTTCTCGAATTCCTCCTGTTGCTTTCTAAAAAGATAATGAAGAAAAATATAGTAAAAAAAAAAAAAGCTGGAATAATATAAAATGTGTTCATTGGACAAATTATAAAAGCTGACATATACTGTACATTGATAAACACTTAAAATGTCCTTACTGTAGTGTGTTGTAAATAATTAAATCCTGTGCTTATAAAATCTAAATAAGGAGATTTATTTGGTGGCACCTTGTTAGAGGCTGGAATGTGCCACTGGAATATTTCATTAGTTAATAATCAGTTAAATGAAAAATTTAATTTCAACCTGTTGGTTAAAATTGCATTTTAATTATACGATAATAAACAAAAGGTAAAATAATAATGATTAAAATATTATTAAATTTGCCACATTATAATTCATTTCCCTCATTCTATTATCAAATGAACTGATTGAATTTTGAAAGGAATTCCCAACAATAATTAAATAAAAACCCAAAAAACAATTTTTTTTTTAATCAGACCTTAAATTCACTTATTAATTTTTTTGCTTTTATATTTTACCTCACAGTTTAGTTCAGCAGCACAAGGTGAAAATAATCATGGAGTCAAAGATCTTACTCAATAATTTTAAACAACCAAATCTATTTTACACCATAAGCCACTGATCAAACCAGACCAGGTGAGGCTGTGACAGCAAAACCCCTGAATGAGTTTAATTTTCCAAAAACGCATTTTACTGCTTATAAATTCAATTCTTTCTTTTGCAAGAGGAAGAATGGTTATTTCCACTTTCAAAATTTAAATTATTTGACCCTAAAGAAGAACATAAATAAAACATAAAAAAAAAAGGAAGGGAAAAGGGAAACTGGAACAAACTCGGCTGGAAGCTAACAACTAGTTTCATTATCGTATAGCATGTTTGATTGTTTAACGTCAGAAAACAGTTGAAAATACCCGTCACAGTATTAAAAACACAAGATTAAAGTCGTTAAGTCTAAATGTTTCAGAACCCACTAATGTGAATTCTGATACAGAGAACTGCAGCATGTTCTTACAAGAATCTGAAACTGACAAACATCTGACACTTGTGCTTTAAAAAAAAAAATGACATTAACAATTAATCAATGCTCAAAATATCTTCAGAAAAAGTTTCTGTCCTTCAATTAATCCGACTCATGATCTGTTTTAATTAAAAAAAAAAAACAATGAAAAAGCAGAGCAAAAGTGATTATTTAAGAATAAAAAAATAATGGAACAAAAATAAAAAATTAGTTCTGTGCACAGACAATTCAGTATTAGTCAGTGACGCTCCAAAATAAAACAGGAAATTTGAAAAAAAAAAATTAACATATATCAAATTCATTCTATAAATCAGTTGAAGATCGTAAACTTTTCTTACATGTCTGTGTTACATATCTACTTGAAAGGACCAGAACCAAAGACACTTCTCCCGTTTCACGCTCTGGACCCTTTAAGTTTTAGGACCAGGGTGAGGACGCTGAGTTTCTTTTGAAAACTCCAAATCGCTGACGTCCCATTTGGTTCTGGTCGACCCGCAGGGCTCCCAGAAGGGGCGGGGCAACGAGCGGACGGTGACTCAGTACCACTACACCCAGTGGCCCGACATGGGCGTCCCCGAGTTCGCCCTGCCGCTGCTCAGCTTCATCCGCAAGTCGTCCAGGTCCAGGAAGGACGACATGGGGCCGGTGGTGGTGCACTGCAGGTGGGACCCGATTGGAATTGGACCGGATCGAGTTCGGTTTCATTTTTAATTTCTCACCTGCGTATGTCAAGCTGTTGTTCCACGTGGGCCGAAACATGACAGACGCTAACGGCGTTTTCTTCTTCTTCGTCCTCAACGCCGAGCAGTGCCGGCGTGGGCCGGACCGGAACCTACATCGTCCTAGACAGTATGCTGAGGCAGATGAGGGAAGACGGCGCCGTCAACGTCACGGGCTTCCTCAAACACATCCGCACGCAAAGGAACTACCTGGTCCAGACCGAGGTCAGGGATCAAGCCCATGCGCACATTCGCGCGGTCGTTCGCAACGCCGATGCTGGTTTTTGTCACCAAAACACCGGCGGTTTCGGACTTTCTCAGCCTGACCGCAACGCTGTCTCCCTCCTCTCTACAGGAACAGTACGTCTTCATCCACGACGCCTTGGTGGAGGCCATCTTGTCCGGGGACACGGAGGTGGGGGCGGCTCACCTGAACAGGTACGTGGACGAGCTGCTGAGCCCGGGGCCCGCCGGGAGGACGCGCCTGGACAAGCAGTTCAAGGTGAGCGGCTGGTCGTCGAACACTTCGCTCTGTGACCCCTGAACTTTAACGGCTCATCTAGACAAAATCTCCGATCTGGTCCATCTTGAATTTTTAGTGTAAAACAGCATAACAACAATGTATATTCTACAGTGGAGGGCAGTGTTAATTCGATTATGATATATTTAACAATTTGCCTAAATGTAATTAAGCAATTTTGGCTAAAATCCCATTGTGGCAATGGCCTTTTTTCCTCTTATTGTGACTTCCTAATACCCATGAACAGCTGGACTGGTGTCCATGACAATGAAAAAAAAGTCAGGCAGTCATTGAGCATGAGACATGAACTTAGATGTTTTAACTGTTATTTAAAAAAAAAACAAAACAACATTCCCCAAAATCTTCATGTCAGAAGTTAAAAAGAAATTTAAACCTAAGTAAACAATAAAAAAATTAAGTAAATAATTTACGTTAAAAAAAAATTCTTTATACAAATGACAAGTTTCAGTAGAAGGCGGCTTTGTCAGTTTTTCTCGTAGCAAGAACTGGAACAAAGAAAATATTTGATTCTTTAAAGAATTAAAAATTAATTGTTATTTTAAAAAAACACCCAACATGGGTAACAGTGAAACTAAGGCAGAACTTCATTTAAAAATGTTAATATTTAGTCAAGGATCATTGTACATAGCTGCTGTATCATCCACTCAGCTGACAGCTGCATAGAACGATTCAGCGCTGACTCCTCGAGTCGCTGACAGATGTTTTTTCGTCCACAGCTGGTCTGTCATCCCGGTGCGAACCAGGCCGATTGCTCCGCAGCTCTGACGGACAACAACCGCAGCAAGAACAGGGACTGCTCTGTGATCCCCAGTAAGTTCGGGGCTGGGGGGGTCCTCGTCATTTTCTTCTCTCTGAAACAGCCAAAAACTGATTTCTCTGACTGCCTCTTGCAGTTGAGAGGTCACGGGTGCACCTTGGCTCGGCGACGGCATCGGCGGCGGCAGAATCGTCGGACTACATCAATGCGTCGTACATCACGGTAAGAGGCCATCAAATTCTGCCAAGGATTAATCTTCCCTGGAGTCAGAAGAGACGAAACTAGGTAAAATTTACTCTAATACTGTACTTCACTACCTTTGACAGGTTAATACTGTACTATGATTAAACAGCATGACATCATTAGGGACCGGTTATAGTGCAGATTTAGTTTATCAATAAAAATACATAATCAACAAATAAATAATGATGATTTACGATAAATTTATTAAAATCAGACCCAACATTAGCAGCTGTAACATTGAAGTGATGCACACAATAATTATATAATAAAGAAAATATTATCCTGAAATGGGCTTTTCTGCATAATGAGTACTTTTACTCTCTGTACATTAAGTATATTTAGATGCTAATTGAGGAGAATAATAATAAATTAACAGTGAACAGTACAGAGGAGTGAAATGAATCCTCCTGGTCTGAATTTGGTTTTCAGAAGGTGATGAAAACAAGTGCGCCCTCATGAAACGAGTCACACCACAGCTCTTTTATTTTCTTTTTCCCCAGGGTTACAGGCAGTGCAACGAGTTCATCATTACCCAGAATCCTCTGCCCGGCACCATGAAGGACTTCTGGAGGATGATATGGGAAAACAACGCCCAGGTCATCGTGTCGCTGCCGGGGACAACAGCAAGTGGGGTGAGGAGCTTTTTTTAAAATTTTTTAGCTATTTTTAATCAAAAAGACTTTGGTGTGATTGATCCTCTTTTCACGTGTACACTTTTAACACAAAAGGAATAGTTCAACATTTTGAGAAGCACGCTTCATATTAGGTTAGCTTAGCTTAGCATAAAGACTGGAAATAGGGGGAAACTGCTAAACTGCTGGCTCTGGCTCTGTTGTTTAAATCTATTCAGTCTCCACTTTATTGGGTTCAACTTCTAAATCGAATGAAGATTAATACACCAATGCTGCAATGAATCCTCCTTTCTATCAATCTGGGCAGGTTAAATAACAGAAGTACCCTTCTGTATAATGTATTTTCTCTCTCTCTCTCTCTCTATATATATATATATATGTATGTGTGTGTATGTATGTATATATATATGTATATATATATATATATATATGTATATATATGTGTGTATATATATGTATATATATATATATATATATATATATGTATGTATGTATGTATGTATGTATATATATACATATACATATATATACATATAGTTTTCCCAGCCTTGGCTCTGGTCAATATTTGTTATCCATATCAGTTGTAACTGTTGTGTCACTGCTGTTGGATTTACTGTGCTTACTTCCTGTGTTGTCAGACGGAGGAGGAGGAGGAGGAGGTCTGCATCTTCTGGCCTCGCAAAGGGCAGCCAATCAGCTACGAGATGTTCACTGTCACCCAGAGGAGCGAGGGCCACGTCTGTCTCGCCAACGAGGACATGGTGGTGGTCCAGGAGTATGTACTGGAAGCTACACAGGTTAGTGCAGCTAAAAGGACCAGTTCACCCAAATATCCTATATGAGTATGCGTACGCATTATCATCACATCCGTTCTTTCTGGTGCCTTTTTCGGCAGGACGACTATGTTCTGGAGGTGAAGCACTACCGCGCCCCCCGCTGGCCGAACCCGGACAGTCCCATAAGCAACACATTCGAACTGCTCAACCTGGTGAAAGAGGAGAACGCTGCCAAGGACGGTCCGACCGTGGTCCACGATGAGTAAGACCTCCTCTGTCTGACCAGTGTTTACCGTTAGAATATTAGCATTCAAGGACTCCTCCTAGTCTGATTCAGTCTGACGATGAAAATCGGGACACATTTTTCTTTTTTCCAGTGTGGGCGGAGTCACAGCGGGAACGTTCTGCGCCCTGTTGTCTCTGACTCGCCAGCTGGAGGCCGAGGGTTCGGTTGACGTCTTCCAAGTGGCCAAACTGATGAACCTCATGAGACCGGGAATCTTCAGCAACATCGTAAGGCCTTTGTCTCTATCACAATACGCTGATGATGATGTGCTTTCCATTACATTACTCGTGTGATTTATTCCTTCAATATTCATATCAATATGTTGAAAAGCTAATCAAATGATATGGGAGATTGATGCTTCAGTATCTGTACACTAGCTCATCAATTTCACACCAGAGCAAAAACAGGACAAGTACTTAATTATTTCATTTTCATAGTCAAAAAATCATTGAGTTTTTTTGCTTCCGAAATTTAAGAATTTTATTTTCTTCTTCATCATATGTAATGATAAACTGAATATCTTTAGGTTTTGGACTGAAAGTCAAACAGAAAATGACGTTTGAAGATGTTGACTCTGGCCATGAGAAATTATAACAGGAATTTTCACAGTTTTTAATCATTTTATAGACAAAAATGATTAATTGAAAACACAAATCAGGACACATCGAGTAAACAGTCATTAGCTGCAGGCTTAGAACCAAGATACTGAACCCTTAATAATCCACTACCTGTTGCTGTGTTCAAGGAGCAGTACCAGTTCCTGTACAAAGCCATGCTGAGTCTCATTGGGACGCAAGAAGATGAGAAAACCCTCCAGTCCTCCGACAACAACGGCACCATCGTGGTTGGAACTGCCAGCACCGCAGAGAGCCTCGAATCCCTGGTGTAATTGCCCCCCCCCAAAAAAAAAAACAACCAACCCACAAAGAACTTTTACAAATGGGCAACAGCCTTGGTTCCAACAGAACTTCTCCTGATGCCAGACACACGCCACGGCTACTGAATTTAAAAAACAACAACCCTTGTCATTCAGGACTGTGTGTTGTCGTTTGAGGCTGGCGTGAACCAAACAAGTTTCTCCTGTGCTGGATCTGGACTCCCCATGGTTTTGTAATGTGTGCCTTTTTTGTACTTTTTCACCCTGTACGTCTAACTTTGATACGAGCTGTAGACTAACTGTCTGACGTTTTAACGCTTTACTGCCCCAAGATATTTCACTCAATTTACTAACTTTTCCTAAAACTTTGTATTTATTGGCACTGAGCCAAATGGGATTTAAAAAAAGGGAAAAAAACATGTCTTTTTACATCAAATGAGATATTTTGTTAGCTTGTCTTTTATAGAGCTTGTGCACTGAACTCTCTGTAAATACCATCGCAACAGTAGCAGCAGTTTGCTGTTGAAGTCAAATATAAAATAAGGGCCTGGAATAATAATAAAAAAAATAATAATCTAATGTAAATAATAATATAGTAATCACCTCGATGGACCAAATTTCTATTTATACTTTTAGATTTTTATATTTTACCATTTTTTAGAGCATTCAAAATGCTATGGTTTAATTCTAATTGCTTAGTACGAGAACATTAATGCTTTTATATTCTGGATTTTGTAACAGACTAAATGTGATGCATGGGGTACTGACATATTTGTTTGTTTTTGTTTTTTGTTTTTTTAGCTGGACATGAAACACTGCTGGATTATTAGCTAGGGGATTAAATAAGTGAAACACCAACGTGAGAGGCTGTTCGAGTGTTTTGTTCCGGTGTACAGAGCTACAACTAGAAATGCAGCGCTGGTAAAACTTACCTTCGCGTTTTGAACATGTTTCATGAAGGGAGGGGGTTAAGGGAGGTGTGACATCAAACCAGGTTCATCTTCTGAGAAGCACAAATGTGGTCAGGACAGTTTATTAAAATCTGATCCTTAGGTTGTGATTTCTTCTTGAGTAGAGGTGAAGATTTTCTCCTGCTAGTGGCACTAGAGGACACGTCAGGGGACTATCAGAAGAATTAGGGTTAATCCTCTGACGACCATGAATATCCCCAGCAAATCTTATATTAATTCAGCCCATAGCTGGTGAGATATTTAACATCTAGTTACTTTTGCGTCTTAAAAACCATCTTTGTACTTGAGATTCCAGGGATTTAAAAAATAAAATCTGAATGTTGAAGTGACTCTTGGAAGGAAGAAGAAAAAGAGCCAATCAAATGCTGGCAGAGAAAGCGGGTTACATTTACATTTCAGGACTTTGGCTGGTGTGTTCATGCAAAGCAACTTACAGCAGCAGACTAGTAGCCTCGCGGACGACCCATCAACAGGAAGGCCAGAGGCGTCCAGATGGAAGGTGGCGCAAACACCCCTGTGACCCCACGAGTGAGAGAGGTCTCAGCAACACCAACGCAGAAACTGAGAAACTTTCATCAGTCACGGTCTGATGAAAAACGAGCCCCATCCGACCTGTGGATTATATATTTTCCCTTATGGAGTCATGCCTTAATCCCTGCGCTGTACCAGTTATCCCGATTGATTTCCCATGCGTTAATCCAGGGTAAGACTCCGCAAGAAACGCGTCTTTTCAGGACCGAAAATGGGTCAAGTGTCCAGACGTCATCTTGACCAGCCGCCGTATCCACACCCTCATTTGCATTTTTGACTTTTTCATAATTACATGCCCAATTATCCCCTGCTCAGTGGCCTAGTTTGCATGGCTGCCTCCAAATTGAGTGGAATGGAGTGTCTTCTTTTTTGTATTGTTTTTTTTCCCAGAGGAGCTGAGCTGGAGGCCTAGAAGATGTCGGAGCAGGATTAGAAATGAAAATGTGGAATATTTACATGATTTAACTGCTTTCTAGTTCAGGCTCTGGTTGACAAGACCTTTGACTGACAGATCTAAGCCACAGTCGGAGTTCAGAAGTCCTGTATCTAATACTGTACTTGTGTTGAAGTACATAAATATTCTCAACAAAATGTACTTGAGCTACAACATATGTACATTTCTATTCATTACCAAGTAAGCCGAATTTTACTGTAGTGAAGCTAATGTTGACTACATCCATACACTTTCGGGTGGTTTTAACACTAGTTTCTAACAATACATCATGTTATATAAAGTATTCATACATTTTGTATGTAAAATATCAATTTGAAAAGTAAACGGTAACAGCTTTTTATATGAATTTAGTGGAATAATTAGAAATAACTAAGCAAAGTACCACATGTGCTGTGCTAATCGACCACCTTCACTAGAACTGATTACTTGTTTAAATGGAACCAGAATATACAACCAAACAAAAAAAATGGCTTGGCTGACTGACATGGTTGGATTAAAAAAGTTCACTAGCTGAAATTCAGTTGTGTGCTCCGCCATTAAAAATAAAATTAAAAAAAAAAAAAAACAACAAAAATCTATATTTTCCAGGGAATTGGCCTATTTTCCTCAGGAAAAAAAGATGGTTCTCCAGAGGTCAAAGGCAGCAAAGGAATCATCCTGAGGTTAATTTAGTTACGATCAACAGGCCGAAGTTTCAAGACATCGCCTTGACCTCAGCGATTAGCTGGTTTTATTGCAGAAATAACTGCCGGGTTAATCAAAAACAACCAATGACAGCTCACCCGCAGCCTGGCGATGACGTGGGATCCACCGCCGTTTCATCTTCCGAGCGGATACCGATGACAAGTTTGCAACGGGATTCTCAGATGGTATCAGCCTCATTCACCCCAGTTTTCTCCCTCGGGAGGAAATATAAGAGTTGACAAGGTAAATCTGGAGCACAAAAAAAAAACCCCGACCCTGTGCCCGACTGGAGACTCCAAGACGTGAATGGAGTCTGTAAAACCATTTTGAAGGAAAAACTTAAAGGATTCTACATACCTGAGCTGGTTTGTTTTCATTCAGGAGGTTTTGATTTAATTCGCAGGTTTAAACTGTACATCCTTCCCATGACTATTGCCTTGACCTGGATACTGTGGAACCCGAATGAAATTACTGAACTATTCACAGAAATTACACAAATTACCTTTCATTTGATAAATTTAAAAAAATGGCTGTAATGTGCCAAAAGGCTAAAAAAAAAAGGCTGTTTAATTATAATGAAACAATAAAATCTGTTAATAAAATAATTGAATTAACCACATTTACGTTGAAGAGATGCATTAATAAACTTAAGTGCTGATAAAAAAAAAATAATAATGCAGAGATTGGTACAATTAACAATTAACAATGCTATTTTCTGTGTGTAAATGATGAAAGAGGAAGTAAGAATAGAACAATTTTTTTATTGATGTAACCATTTTCATATTTTAACGAAGTGAAAACATGCCATCAGAACAAGCTTGTGCATATGAATGCGCATTTTGTGATCATGAACTTCATAAATGTCGAGTGAAACGTTACAAAAAGAAAAAAAAAAAAGACGAAAAGAAAAACCGTCTTCGTTTAAAGGTTTATCAGCAGGTCAATCCAACCCCGTCTTTCAGATATTTCAATTCCAGTTGACAAACAGGAACACATGGTGGTGTTGATGTGATTTATGGTTTCACTTGAACATGTGAAACCTTTTGATTTTTTTTTTTTTTTTTTTTAAATCTGATGGACACACGTTTTTGTGTCATTCAGACTAAAACCTACAAATCTACCAAAATATCAAACAACACACTGCTGTTCCAAACCCTTTGAACGCCAAACATATAAACTACATATAACGAGTACATAATGATATATCATTTTTAAAAATATACCTCGGGTACATAAAATTTTTTTTCCCCATTTAAAGTGAAAATAATAAAATAAATATTGCTCAGCGAATAAATACTCACCAGTCTGAGAGAACTTTAGAAACACAGGATTCAGTCATTAAAACAATTTAAGACTCCGAACTCTGAGCCGAGCGCCGCTGTTACTGATCATGTTTCAGTTTCCGAATCCATCAGGAGTTAAATAATATTTGATGATTAAAACAGTTGTGGTGTTAATGCTTATTTTTGCGATAATCCATGAGTTAAAAAAAAAGATTTTTGCTAAAATAGCTAATTTCTATTGATTTAGCCCCAGGCCTTTGGCTTGATTGTCATATAACAAAGTGTAAATGCCTTTTTTATGTCTAAACACAAATTCAAAGTTTATTCTTTTAATAATCAGATAAATTATGTGACTCATTCAGATTTTTTTAACTGATTTAACAGAGCTAAGTAATCTTTACTAGCCGTCCATAGGAAAACCGACCAATTTAGCCAACATGATAACACATTAGGGGTAAACCGGACTCGTAGAGGTTGTGTTACATGTAATGACAGCAGCTACATGTAGTAGGTGATGCTGATCAACTGCAGGTAGATCACACCGGACGATGCAACTAAAAATTGTGGGTAATACTTTAATTTCCCTGCTTTAGCATTTATATTAGCACCGTATAAACATTCCATAAAAAGTTTCTAACACACTATAACGTCGCTGTGAGTAGATATAAGTGTTATTGAATGTTGATAAAAAGCTTCTGAATGCTGAATTAGGGGAGTCAAAATAAAGTGGTGGCAATTAGTGACACGTTTATTAGCTGCCCTCCACCTTAGCTGTTTAGCTAACGTTAGCTTCACTGACTTATAGAACAAACTAATTGTTAGCTCGACAGAATGAAAGGACACGCTAACGCAGCAAACGTTAGCTTCAGAGTAGAAAGCGCTAACGTTTGGCTCAGAGACTGATAGAAAGAGCTAACATTAGCTCGACAGAATGAAAGGACATGCTAATATAACAAACGTTAGCTTCACACACTGATAGAAAGCGCTAACGTTATTTTGACAACATGACAGGACGTACCAACATTAATGTCCGTCCTGATTCAGGTCGTTTAAAAAATTAACTGATAGATTTTGACTATTCTTCCTTCCAACGATCCGACTGTTACAGAGCTACCTAGCTAACTGCTGACTAGCATTAACATTAGCTTTTTGTTACCTAGTGTATACGCAGTGAATCTTTGGTTAAATCACTACGGGGTCAGTCACTACATCCTCAACACGGGGTCTTTTCTGGATAACGAGACTGAGAGGATCAGAAACAAATAATTACAAGATAATAAAGTGGTGCTCAAAGGATTCCGATCTCATACTTTGAGCTCCTCTAGTTCATGTCGGGCGCATCGCAAATGAAAATACTTTACTCCTGTTATCACACGTTTTTGACGCGTTGAGACTCGAGCTAAATCAGTTCCATAATACTGTATAAGCACCAAAAAACGGATCGATACTCGTGATAAAAGTTACGATCAGACCGACTGAAAAGATCCGAGCAGCTGCTCTCGGCTTCGTCAGAGTTGCCACCAAGCGGCTCGATGGAGTCATGGCCTGATTATAACGTCTCCGTTGGAGCCATCGGTATCTACAGGACTCGTTGAGTTTGACCCAGTCTGAGGGTCAGTGCATCGTCGACCTGGCTTTGTCGGACTGTTTAATTAAGACGGTCAAACGTGGCGAGGTCGAACAGCTTCAGTTGATTTTCTAACCTTCATGATTGCAGAGGGGTTAATGAAGAACGACTCACTCTCCGCCGAGGCCTCGTTTTTATTTGGTTTGTAACCGGTGAAAACGTGTGGTCGGTGCTGACCTGGCTTTTATGTCTGATCTCAGAATTTAACGTGGAGTCTCTGGGACCTTTGGTCAGATCCCGATCCAGACCTTGTTCCCCTGGTAGTTCTTCACCTGATCGGTGAAGTGGTGTAGGTGCTTTTTTTGGTTGGTTGTATTTTTAACGCTTTAAACGTCTTGATGCCTGAAACCGTGTTTCGATCCGTCGACCTCTGCCCTTCTTCACAGTAGAACTTCTGTCGACGTCGGCGAAAAAGTGACTTAACCGTGAGACCCGGGACGCCGACATTACACCTCCAACTACAGAGAAACACCACCAGCTGTCGTTTTATGCTTTCTGACCTAAAACTAAAAAACGCATTCTTTTAGTATCGCCAAATAGTCTTTCATTTCAACACAATAAAAATAACTTTTGGGGTTGCAAACATTTTACCTTTTTGGTGTTTTTCAGCTTTAAAAGCCCCCTCCCTTTCCCTTTTACATATTTATTGAAAAGTACTAATGTTTGCAGACAGGTGAGCGTTTCGATCTGATATAGTAAGTGAAAAGGCAGATAACAGTGCATGGATTTTATACATTATTGCTTGACTTGCTGGACAGCATTTAAAGCGTGGTGTTGGTGGTCCTCCCAAGGCCCAGCGCTACTCCTCCAGGGTGCTTTTGGATATGAAGTGCAGTCCCTCCTCCTTCAGTCGGGCCAGCGCCGGCCCATAGATATCCTTGGTCATCGGAACCACCAGACCCTTTGTATTGATTTCACCTGCAGAGAGCAAACACATAGATTTAATTTCAAACGGCAGCTTCGGGGATAGAATATCTAACACCTTCGGCACTATCTGCCGTTTGTGGATGAATTTGTCAGTAAAGCACCAAAGAAAACTAACGTTAGCTTCTCGAACCAACGGGACAAACTAACGTTAGCTTCACAGACTGACTGGTTGAAACTAACGTTGTCTTTACGGACTGACAGGACAAACTTATGTTAGCTTCACAGACTTATTGGATAAAACTTCTCGGACCAATGGGAAAACTAACATTTGCTCCTGAACTGAAAAGACAAACTAACATTAGCCTCTCATACCAACAGAACAAACATAAATCTTAGTTATTTTAAAAAAACCTGTACCTAGTCAGAAACACAAGTTCCCAAATATCAGTGTAACGAGTCCAAATTTATGTTTTTTTTCATGCGCATTTAATACATTTAATACACTTAATACAAATATATCATTAAATGTGTCTTGGTTTCCAACAAAGCTTAATCCAGTTTTGGTGACCTTCAAAGCTTATTTACCTTTATTATACTCTAGTATTCAAACCTTTATTGTCTTCAATTGTCTCATTGTTTTATTGTGTTTTTAAAGCCTTACAGCTTTTTGGGACAATGAAAATCTGAATTAATCAAATGGCAACATTTAATTTATTGTATATTAATGGTGCCTTAAAATCAGTGTCTGTCCCTAGACTTCATGCTATCTAGTTATCTATTCATTTTTACGAAACATGCAGCTTATTTCTTTAACTGCAGCGGCTGTAACCATCAACGTACAAGTGCGTGAATGAAAAATTTCAGACATCAGGAACCAGAAACCGTCCCGAGTGCGGTTACTGACCGTCGAGGACCATGCGAGCAGCGATGGCTGCCGGGTATCCCACAGTCTTGGCCATGGCGGAGAAACCGTTGGGGTCACCGTACACCACCAGGCTGACGTGTTTGGTCTCCAGCTCACCCGTCGGGTGGCGCAGCCCCACGTCGTTCCTCATGATGATCATGTCTCGCTCACCCTTATCTGACCATGAGAGAGCAAGTCGTCAGGAGTTTATTTACTAGTATAACAGGGTTTGTGCAGCGTTCAAAAATTCAATATTTATTACCACACAGAATGAAAATCTGATACCAGTTCAATATGAATATCAATAAAAACTAGTAGAAATGATATGGACTAGAATAGTTTACCAGGTACATGAAATTTTCCAACAGCTATATCACAATTTTGTCTGTACTTGTTATACAGATTAATTAATTTAACTGATCCACAGAAAAATTACCCAATGACAGACATATATTGTCCTTTGTCATTTGATGGCTGGACAAACTCAGGCTTAAGAAAATTGTGATTTCTGGTATTTTTTAATTGTTTTCTAATGTTGAATAGACCAAACAGTTAATGGATAGTAAATAAATAATCTTATTTGCAGCCCTGATTACAATAATTTATGATAAAGTCATTAATTAATCAATAAACTCAAAACATAAATAAATAAATAAAAATTGATAAATGGATGGATTAACCAACTGAAAAATAACAAATTAATTCAAGGTCCACATACAATTTTTCATGATTTTTTAAAGGTCCTTGGTCATGGATAATAGAACTGGAGATGGTTTTAAGAAAAATTTATGTACAGAAACATTTTTTTAAACATCACTGGCGAGATAAAAAAATTTAAGACCTCTTTAAATTAAATTCAAGAATTTTTTTAATACCTTTTAAGGACTTTTTGAGGAAGCTAAATTCAGTGTTTTGTAAGACTCTTTCTGCAAGACCCGCAGAGAACCTGATCCTGTTTTGTTCTTCTTACGGATTGTTTTTAATTAAATAAACGGAGCGTGATTCTCACCGAAGGAAAGTTTGGCTTCCAGATGTTTCGCCAGAGCCGCCAGGATACTGTCGGCCTGAGGCACTGATTGGTCGCTCAGCATCCCAAACCTGAGCAAAGGGAGACAAAAAGAAAAAGGAAAAATAAATAAATAACTCAAGACTCTTCCTCACAATAAAATGACCTTCACAAAGCTGTATTAAAAGCTTTAAAAGAAAATTACTCTTGCTTTAACACCCTGGCAGCACTATGGCAGCGGCGGCCCACACATCCTTGGCTAAGTCTAAGAGATGAGCAGTTGCTTTTGTCGCTGCTTTGCTGGTGAATTGAATAAATGAACAACAAGTCATTCAGTCTGAGCCACGAGCACAACGGCTTTTCACCGTTTTTAAAGGCAGAGACGGAATGTTTCAAACAGTTCACTTTTACCGCCGGAGGCAAATTTACCATTCAATGCTAGCGGCGGCCCCTCTTCCCTTCGCCGCCGGCAGCGGCAGAACAATGACGCCGCGGAGCCTCGCACTGAAGACACCCTTGGGGGGGGGGGTAAATTAATGAACGTGCGCCCCACGCCACTTAAGGCAGGAAGTGAAAAAGTGCAAAGAAGAGGAGCAGCCGCTTGGAGCCAGGCTCCACAGACAAATGGACATCCAAAGGGTGCTAGCTTTAGCTACAGCTAAAAGTAAATTTACCTTTCAATTTTTTCCCCCAAAACTGTTACATGTTAGTAAAAGAAATCCAACATCTTCAGTTTTTTATTCTACTTAATTCAATGAGGCATCAGCTAATTCCAATAGTAAGGGAAGAGAATTTAAAAAACCTGTTAAGCTACCACTATAGCTGCGATTATAGTTTTTCAGTCGAGTCAGTTTCAACTTGATGTAGTTAAAATACCTTTAAATCAAATATTTAAATGTATTAAATTGTAGATTTTAATATATTGGTTTCATTATAATTATTGGACTATAAATAATCAACATAAACTTTACTGTCCTCACTGTAAGAGCATGTTTTGCCTGCAGGTATTGAAACTTTAAACAAACTGGACTGAGCTGGACACTCTAGATGTTACCAGATGTGATGACGTGGTACCAAAGGTCCGGCAGGGACCTGCTTTCCTGTCGGCGCGCCCCCTACAGGCCGGCTCGATAAGTACGGGCCGTCTCTGGCCTCTCACCATCTCAGCGTGTCCATCCTGAAGTCGTCCCTCCCGAGGCGTTGGTACACGGCTTCCTCGAAAGCATCATGGGACAGAGAGGACGACAACCCCATCTGCTTACAGAGCAGCTCTTTCTGTGGAGGGGACGGGACACGTCAGCTTCTGAGACCATCACATCCTAATCTGTCCCCTAGCTCCTCTATAGCTCCTAATCTGTCCCCTAGCTCCTCTATAGCTCCTAATCTGTCTCCTAGCTCCTCTATAGCTCCTAGACCATCTCCTAGCTCCCCTGTAGGTCCTAGTTTGTCTCCTAGCTCCTCTTCAGCTCCTAGACCGTCTCCTAGTTCCTCTTTAGCTCCTAATCTGTCTCCTAGCTCCTCTATAGCTCCTAGACCATCTCCTAGCTCCCCTGTAGGTCCTAGTTTGTCTCCTAGCTCCTCTTCAGCTCCTAGACCATCTCCTAGCTCCCCTGTAGGTCCTAGTTTGTCTCCTAGCTCCTCATCAGCTCCTTAACTATCTCTAACTCTTCTTTTTGATAAAAGCAGATTAGACACATTCAACCTTTCAATGGGCCCCAGGGCTAAATTCTGCAGGTGGACCACTATTTATCAATTTCTTTTTTTATAACATTCCCAGATAAAAAAAATTATTGATTGTTTCTCTTTTTCTAAAGACAAATGACAGGGTTTAAAGATTGCTTATCATCGTTTGCTTTCCTAACATGCTTCTCTGTGTTTCTCTCCCTTTTACGTTTTTTCATCGCTTATCTCAAAAGGATAAAAGATGACAAATCTCGCCCGTTGTTAACTCTCATCAGCGCCACAAAACCTCAACTCGCCGCAGCCTTGATGTTGACAAGCAGCTATTGATGGTAATAGACTCTTCAGCGAAAACCACATCCACAGCACGACGCTTTGAGTGGGGGAGCCACAAAACAGCTCGTTCTATAAAAGCGAATGACAGGACTCGGAGGATGGAGTGGGAGCAGTGGGAGGTGCAGCCCGGCGGCCTCGCCACAACGTGGCTGAATGGCTCCTCTGCGGAGGCTCTTACCCAGGAGACAGGGGATGAGGTGGGCTGCAGGGCGGGACAGGGCTCGCTGTTGATCAGACCCAGTCTGACGAATCCACTCATGGCCTTGGAGAAGCCCTGTGGAACGGAGCGAGAGCAAAGCTCAACCAAGACTCACACTGAATAAGGAGCAGACTTCGAAAACGTCAGTGAATAAAAACATATTCACATCCTTAAGTAAAAGCACAGAAAAATTACTCTGTTACACGTAAAAGTGCATAAATATTTTCACAAAGATGGACCTAAAGTATTACAAGTGAAAGTACTGCAGAAAAATGTCCCCTGTGACCAGCAGACTATTGTATATTAAGTCATTAGATTATTATTGCTCACGCATTCACGTAAAACGAGGAATTCACTGTTGTAGGTGGCAGAGTCAATGTTTTAGTTATTAATCCACTGATTAATTTCTCCATTAATCAACTGATGGTTAAGATTGTTAATATATATTTTATAATCAATAGCGTATTAAAGCAGTATAACGCCGCAACGCTACAATCAGGTCGAGGTGAATGTTTGATGCAAATTTACAGTCGTGGTCTTTTTCCTGATATCTTGAACTATGTATATCGTGCAGGCATGACACTAAGCTAACAGCAGAAACCATTCCTTAGCACCTCACCTGATTCGTGCTGAAATAACTGGTCAATTAATTTGATGCAAAATTTCCAGCAACTATTGTGATGATTGATGGACTGTTTGAGTAAAAAATGTTTCAGAGTTTCTGTGTCCCAGTAATGACAACTCGCTGCTTTTTTAAGTGAACATCCCCAGTTATTGACTTGGAACCAGTCAGGATCTCTGACGGAACTTTTTCTGGTGTGTGTGTGTGTGTGTGTGTGTGTGTGTGTGTGTGTGTGTGTACTTGACCCACCTTGAAGCGCAGGGTCCCCCTGACCAGCGTGTGAGCCGTCTCGATGCCGTACGGCTCGGCGTACTTGGTGCTGTCGCGGTTGGGGAACCCCTCCAGGTTGAAGCCGGGGAGGAAATTCATGGCCACGGTGGAGTCCATCAGGGAACCGCCGGCCGGGATGCTCACCACCTGGAGGGGGAGGTTCCGCCGACGGCAAGGACACACAGATTCGGTTTCTGTCGTCTCGATTTAAGGTGTTGTAATTCCAAAGAAGTAGAGAATGCACATTACTGTTTCATGGCCCCCCGGGGCCCCCGTACCTGGTTGTCCACACACACACACACACACACACACACACACACACACACACACACACACACACACACACACACACACACACACACACACACACACACACACACACACACACACACACACACACACACACACACACACACACACACACACACACACACACACACACACACACACACACACACACACACACACACACACACACACACACACACACACACACACACACACACACACACACACACACACACACACACACACACACACACACACACACACACACACACACACACACACACACACACACACACACACACACACACACACACACACACACACACACACACACACACACACACACACACACACACACACACACACACACACACACACACACACACACACACACACACACACACACACACACACACACACACACACACACACACACACACACACACACACACACACACACACACACACACACACACACACACACACACACACACACACACACACACACACACACACACACACACACACACACACACACACACACACACACACACACACACACACACACACACACACACACACACACACACACACACACACACACACACACACACACACACACACACACACACACACACACACACACACACACACACACACACACACACACACACACACACACACACACACACACACACACACACACACACACACACACACACACACACACACACACACACACACACACACACACACACACACACACACACACACACACACACACACACACACACACACACACACACACACACACACACACACACACACACACACACACACACACACACACACACACACACACACACACACACACACACACACACACACACACACACACACACACACACACACACACACACACACACACACACACACACACACACACACACACACACACACACACACACACACACACACACACACACACACACACACACACA